>JAFNEN010000299.1:0-498355 GCA_019343175.1 Oedothorax gibbosus
GACATCGTACGCTAACGCCGTCGGGACTTTGGACTCCACAGATTTAACGAGCACGTCTGTCCCTGTGTACTCGGGCCCATCCGTGATGAGGATTTTTTCTAATATTTCCAGCACGGTTCCGATTTATAGGATGACTGGCAGTAGGTGGGATTCGAGCCCCCGCACTCCTGAGAAGGTTGAATCTCTAGGCTGATGCCTTAACCACTCGGCCACGGACGGGCCCCAAAAATGGGCTTTATTGATTGAGTTTGGGTTGAGATAAGGAAATAGGTTTTTATTTTCACTGCTCTGGTTGGGAGCCTTTATGGCTGAGATGCAGTGGCGCATTGCACTATCGCGCCAGTAATAATAAAATAAGACCTCTCTTCATAATATACATGAATCTACAAATATGTGTACTAAAATAAATATAAACAAAATTAAACATTTTCGTTGATTGTCGCGGTGTAGGGAATGTATTATGTAAAATATTTTAAATGTTTTTGTTAATTAAAAAAAATGGCATCTGCAATTATTTCTAGACTTGTTATGTGAGTGTATTAAATAGTTAATTTATTTTCGTGCTTCATTTTTTTAAAAACGTATTTTGTGCCTCTGTACTGCTGATAATTAAAAATAAAATGCTTAAACCCTTTATATATTTTTTTAGAATGGATTCGATAACATTATAAACTTACTGTTTGTCTTTGAACATTTTACCTTAACAAATATGATTAATAATGAGCAAAGTCGCTTACTGAATTAGCATGTTTTAACAAAGTTTTATTTTAAAAACTCAGCTGTATACCTTTAAGACTACATTGCTACCTTTTGTTACCATTTTGCTATTTTTTTAATTGAAAGTTACACAGCCTTGCTTACGATCAAAGATCTTCTATTATTTTTGATTTTACCAGCAGTAAAGCTGTTTTTATTTCCTCTAAAAAAAAAATCAAGATATTTTAACCGGACTAATTTTTTGAATACCAGGAAAACAATTATTATTATACTTCATATTTAATACCTTTTAAAGTGATGCATCATTCCTTTCCCTTTGCAACATAATGCCCTAAATCATAATTAGAGGCAGTACAATTTCTATTTTGTGAAAATAGCGACTTGATGGTGATATCTGTTTTAATCTTTAATTTCTCGGTAAATTCGTAGTTGCTGGCCCGGCAACAAATTACAAAATTTGGCTAGTTTTTAAAGAGCAATAAATAACTTTTTCTGGTAAACATGTACACCAAGTAAAAGAAGGGGATTTGAAACTAAGGTTGCACGCATATAGAAGCTGATCAAGTTCAGCTTTAGGTTTATCGAAAAAACAATCGCCAGCAAATATACAGGTTTAAAAAAATGTGGTTTTCAAAATATTGCTAAGCTAGAAAAGTCGCCGAACCAGTGACTAGGATTTGATCAATTTCTCTCAATACAAAACTCACCATTTAAATATAAATTTAAGATGAAAATTCATTATTATTTTTTTATGTATGGCGGTGTAACTTTCTATGACTATAATAAAGCATGATATTAGCTTGCACAATTAGGGCCTGATTTTGCAATTTAGCTGATAAAAAGTTTATAACATTTAGACGGATGTTATTCGACCGATTTCTTTCTATTAAAACTATTATATAAATTTAAAATAATAAATATGAAGAAATAAGACTTTTAAAAATAGCCCTAGACCTCAATACTGGCATCATACACCTATATCAAGTAGCTTTTGTACTTCAGCAATTCTCTAAATTTTTTTTTTTGCAAAAAGGTAAAAATAAACGGACTTTACAATTTTTTTGCATATTGTCTTCTATTCAAAAACTCGCAACAAGTTTATTCAGTACATTATTTGATACGCAAGCTTAGGAATACTATTGAGTAGAGTTCAATGAAAAAATTTGTGCTTCCTTTTTATAAATAATAAGACACAATTAAATTTTGCTTTTACTCACTAAGATAACTTTTTTCACATTTAACTCTAATTAGGCTTCTTATCCAAGACTTAAAAATTTTTTTATATTATGACAATACGTGTTAGTATTAACTTATGTAACTAATGTCATTTAAAACAAAATATTAATAAATTTAAAGGCCAGAGACCCTAGGTGCATGATAGCACAGCCATAGGTTTGTGTCTTCCTCTCGCTTAATGTTTTTTTTTTTTAATATTAAGTTTCAATTTCCCGATCATCATAGGTTTGTGTTGTCTTCCTGAAATTATTTTAATGCAATATACTTCGTTGTTTTACAGTTTTAATTAAACACAACGTATATGTAAATATAACTTTTTTCTTTTTGTGAAGCTTGTTATTTGGAACACTTTACCCTGCCTATGCCTCCTATAAAGCTGTGAAGACAAAAAATGTCAAGGAATATGTATGTTATTTCTTTTTAACCTCCTATTTGATAAAGTATCATATTCCAATGTCAATAAGTTGATATCATATTTTTAGTATATTTAGTAAATATGATTTGAATTAGACATCGGTACCGATTAACAATTTTGTAAGTTAAATATAAGCCAAATGCAGGAACAATTTAAATTCAAACAAATATCTTCTGTGAATATTTTGGTAACAAGGGGATTGCTAGAGTTTTAATATTTAAAAGGAGACTTTTATGATCACTAATATCCCTTCATCATATATAGTATATTAACAGGTTTCTCAGCATATTCCTTTTTCTTTGCTGGGATGAAATGTTTTAGAAACACGCTAACATAATGATATATGTTTAAAATAACTCGCTGCAGGCAAACCACCCTTCAAATATAAATTGTTTATCTGTTTCTTATATTTTAAGCACAATTATACAGATTTGAGTTTATACTTGTGCTTTTGTTGTCTTGCATTGTATGGTATGTTTTTCAAATGTTATGATGTGTCTTCATTCCTGTAAAGGATGGCTTGTGTAATGAAGTTTTGGCTCAATCCTTCTTCAGTAATATAGGCACTTTGCCAATACATTGACTTTCAATGACTAGAGCTCTTCCAATACATTGTCAGTGACCACTGCCTTTTCTGATGTCTTTGCCTCTAAAAATGTCTTTGTTGCAAGAGCTCTATTTTATATAATTTTGTTAGGATCCTGTGGTATTTTTATTGTTTAAACAACTCAACTGTAACTTTGTACTGTTCTTTCTGTATTCTTATGTCCCATTGCATTGCTTAAAAAAGCTACTATTGTTTAAACCCTTTCCTCATCTTACCTTTTGCTGTAAATGAGTTATTATCATATTTTTTTCATATTTGTGGAAACTGAATTCATTTTGGTGGAATCATATTTCATTGTTAATCTTCTTCATTAAAAACATCTCCGTAAAAAAAATTAAGTGATGCATTATGCAATTACATTTCAAGCCTTAATTCAATAATATGTATTACTTGGTAGGTTAAGTGGATGATGTATTGGATTATATTTGCTCTGTTTACCTGTGTTGAAACTTTTGCTGACATATTAGTGTCATTTTGGTAAGTATTGGATAGTTTTTCTCAATATATATACATAATATACAGTGCATCCAAAAAGATATTTCAAAACCATTTCTTTTTGGATTTAAGAAGTAAAGGAGTAAAATATAAACAAAATTAATTGTGTAAATATGAACAATAAAAATGCTCAAACAACTTTCACAAGTCATTGATTCAACTTAAAAAATCAACTTCACTTAAAAAATTAAACCAAAAATTTTTCTTACAAAAGTATATTGAAGACATTATGTTAAAATCTGGTTTAGTATATACATCCAAAATTAGCAAATTCCCAAAGTCATGTACTGTGATTTGATCGTTTCCAAAAATAAAACACAGGGTTGTTTGCTTGCTCAAATTAAACTCTCCAAGTCTGAGGAATGTGCAGAATGTTGTATGAGTCAGGGGTGCCTGGGGTCAACGACGCAGACTGCATCGTTGAAATTTTAGGGGGGTTGTATTTTTATATAAAAATTACTAATAAACTGTCTATATTGACTACAAAAAACTCAACTAACTCTTATTCTTACTAAGTATCTGCCCCCCCCCCCCTGTACGCAACAACGAGAGGGGTTAAAGGTCGTACCCCCCCCCCCACGGAGCTTGTATTCTGGCGAATTTTTATTTGGTTAAAAAAAAACACACAAATTGGCAGGACAATCAAAAATGGCTCAATTTTTTTTATATTTTTTTGACTTCAAAGAATATGAATGGATAACCATAACCAGAGCAACATCAGGAAAAAAAGAGAATATATGTTCGATGGCGTCTACCAGACGAAGATTTCTGATCCTTATTTATAATAAATAATCCGATCACTCAAATAAAGTTTAAACAATTACAGCTAGTAGACTCATGAATCTTGCACAGTTTATAAAACATTTCGATGAATTGAAGACGTTCGCATATTTGTTTGCCAATGAGATATTCCCACCATATTTTGCAGCTGGCTCATAAATCTTTCAAACTTTTTATAACATTTCTATGAATTAATGATCTTCGGATAATATTTCTGACTTTTCCCGCCAAATTAGACTCGAGGCGAAAATAACCAAATGATTGCTTTAGTGAATGTGTGGTGGATGATTGAATGTAGATAAGTAGCTCAAGTTTGAGTTTCTCGGTAAGAATTTTATTTAATTTTTTATGTTAAATAATAGTAACTGTTTTAAGTGGAACTATCGCTGTAAACATGGCAAAATATTCTGATTTCTGCCGTTGCACAGTGGTGCAAAAGGGTTGAAAACCTGGCCAAAATTCTGTAATTTCTCCAATGGTCTAAAAACATCATAATTAGGTATTTGGTATGTTTTTAGAAGTGTGCAGCTCTATTTTTAAATATTTAAAGCAATTTAGACTGAAATTATCACATTTGGTTCATTTATTTAAACCCCTAATAAAATGATATTTTTTATTTAAATAATTGTTTAAAATTCATAATATCCGTTTTCAAGGAATAATAACAACTAGTATTTAATTTAAAACTCAATTTACTATATTAATAAATCAATTAAGTACTAGTTTTGCATTAAAAATTAAAATCTTATACATAGAAATAAATCATTTATACTTTACGGAAGCACATTCGCATGTCACACCATTATATATAAATGAATACAGTAGACAAAACACTATATGATTTCTAAAATATTGTTGAATTCTTTTGATCCACAACAATAACACCTCTACGGAAACATGGTAAGATGTAACTGCATTACAAATTTTACCATTCACCATTGTAAATATAATATTATGATTAATTTGTAGACTTAATTTGTTTAATATTACTATTGTTGGAATTAGACTGTAATATTTGGTTTTCGGTGCACTCTACTATGTGTTTTGCAAATTCTGCTGATTCTTCTATAAACTGTATAAGTATTGGATGATAGAATCAAGGTGATGCTGGTCTAGGATACTTCCAGATTATATTTTTTAGATCATTATCTTCGAAATACAGTTCAGTGGTACACTCGAAATTAGAAATCGATTTGAATCTGAAGAATTAGTGGATTTGAATTTCTGTTTATATTGGCTTTGACTTGAGCTGCCATCATATCCCTATTTTGAAATAAGTTTCAAACATTTTAACTGTTCATAGGATTAATTGCTCGAATCATTCAATGGGCAGTCTATTATTCTTTGAGCTGTATGGTCTAAAAGAGCTTGAACATTCACTTCAACCTTTAGTTTTTCGACTTCATAGGAGCTGATTTCAGGATAACTGTTTTTCTTTGCTTTTTGTATGACTTTGTACCAAGAAAATATACTTTTTGAGTGACTTCTGATAATGTCATATTGGTGCCTTAATTAACAAAGACAAGGGGACATTTTAACACCAAATATATCATTAAATGAGAGTCATTCTTTTTTTTAATTAAAAAAATATTCAAATACTTCTAAAAAATCAAATGAAATTAATTTAGGTTAAACATTCCCAATACAAAATTCCCGATTCCCATATACAAAAGGATCAGCAAAAAACCTTATGAATTAAACATTAAACTAGTAAAAAAAATCCTAAAACTATTAGATATCTGCCAGATCAAATACGCCCAAATAAGGTTATTGTCAAAACAGGGCAATATTTTACCTTAAATAGTTCATAATAGTCATGAAAAGGTATTAAACAGAGTGTCATTTCAATGTTTAGAAACAAAAGCCAAAGTATTCATTATTTGCACATTAGACAATTGAAAATGTAAACCATCATACTTTACATATTTTGGATTTTTAGCCAAACATGCAAAATGTGAAAGCACAGTTTTGAAAACTACAGTTTAAGGGGTTTCAAACTGCATAGTAGTTTTTATGTGACAAGATGTGACACCATAACAAATTTACCACTTTTTAAATTTTAACACAAAATATATCATTAAATGAGAAAGGCCTTCCTTTTTTTTAATTAAAAAAAATTCAAATGCTTCTAAAAAATCAAATGAAATTAATTTAGGTTAAACATCCCCTAGTAGTAGAATGCATCATATTTTTTAAAGATTTACAAACAAATACATTTTTTGGAAACACGCAAAGTAAGCAACCATTTTTTAGAAATTTCGCACTGGTAATGAACTCTCCCGATTTGGTCAACTTTGCACCCTCACAACTCTTCCCAGAAGCCATAAATCTGTTGGGGGAGGTGACATATGATACTCCATCAGCTGAAATAGTTTCCGAAATTTCCGCACATAGCTATTCTTTTTCAGAAAAAGATTTGCGGTGTTTGAATGCTCTGAAAGGGGAACTATAAATGTCATATCTTTTATGAATGTAGATTCATGTATCTCACCAGTAGCTGTTAAAGTCATTTGTGCTACAGAAGCTAAAGTTCCTGGAACGTATTTTGTGTGTAAATGTTCCGTTTTCCTTTGTTTTAGCCTTCCGCTACTTTCCAGGAAATCAGATGATGTCCGTCTTAAACCTTTGTTCGCAAACAATGGCACAAGAATTTTCTCATCTAACCACTTCTTATTTTTAAAATCAAAATTTTGCTTTACTCTATGTACGACTGTCCATATAATTGTAAAGGTTTTACAAAATAACTGTGCAGGTTTTTTCGATTTCAAAGTAAGATTTTTACGGGCATTTTGTCAATTTTTAAGTTCAAGTTCCAGTAACTGTACTTTATTATTGAAGGGCGATTTCGGAGGTAATCTTGAAATCATTTTGCCAAATTTCCTCCTTTTTATCTATATGCAACTACTTGAGGACCGAAATTGGAATTTTTTTTCGAGAATGTTGCAGAGAATTTACGAAGCGTTATCCTTTTATAGAGCGCACTTTGCTTAACGCTGAGTTCGGCTGTAGTGTGCTTGAAAGACTTATGGCAATGAAAAAACATAAAGATCCAAATTCAGTAACTAATTTAATTTTGACACTTTTAAGTGATAAACAACTTTATGATGGATGTCAAATGAACAAAATATACAAAAGGATCAGCAAAAAACCTTATGAATTAAACATTAAACTAGTAAAAAAAATCCTAAAACTATTAGATATCTGCCAGATCAAATACGCCCAACATAAGGTTATTGTCAAAACAGGGCAATATTTTACCTTAAATAGTTCATAATAGTCATGAAAAGGTATTAAACAGAGTGTCATTTCAATGTTTAGAAACAAAAGCCAAAGTATTCATTATTTGCACATTAGACAATTGAAAATGTAAACCATCATACCTTACATATTTTGGATTTTTAGACAAACATGCAAAATGTGAAAGCACAGTTTTGAAAACTACAGTTTAAGGGGTTTCAAACTGCATAGTAGTTTTTATGTGACAAGATGTGACACCATAACAAATTTACCACTTTTTAAATTTTAACACAAAATATATCATTAAATGAGAAAGGCCTTCCTTTTTTTTAATTAAAAAAAATTCAAATGCTTCTAAAAAATCAAATGAAATTAATTTAGGTTAAACATCCCCTAGTAGTAGAATGCATCATATTTTTTAAAGATTTACAAACAAATACATTTTTTGGAAACACACAAAGTAAGCAACCATTTTTTAGAAATTTCGCACTGGTAATGAACTCTCCCGATTTGGTCAACTTTGCACCCTCACAACTCTTCCCAGAAGCCATAAATCGGGGGAGGTGACATATGATACTTCAGATATTTCTAAACAACCCCACGTGGATGGAAACTTGAAAGAGGCACTTTCATTTTTCGAGGTTTTGGCCAGCTTTTAAGGGGTTTTGCCCCACTGTGCATTGACAGGTAAACTGCAGTAACCACAGCAATGAATTAGACCGTTTTTGCTCTGAAAAAATCAGTCTTTTACTAAAGTTTCTTATGGCTTAGAGAAATTAAGCGCTGAGAACAATGGTTCAAGTTTTTAGCCTGGATACTGTAGTTTACCTGCTTACGGTAGATTTGTTTAATAATGTCAAATATGTTTTATTAGAAAAAAAAGCAAAGGGAATCATTTTTATGCATTAGGATTTAAGAATTTGAAGAATGCAATTGGAAGCCGTTTTTGGTAGCATCACGTTTTTTGCTATTTTTATTGGTTTAGAAACTAATATAATAAGATAAATTAATTTTTCAATTATTTAGATTCCTGATAGCTTTTTCTGTAAAACTCTTTAAATGGAAATTAAAAATAGCTTGTAATTCGTCATTTTAAAAGCTATTCAAAACTGTGCTTGCCTTCTGCATTTATGTGCAACTCTGGTTTGATATACCATTAGAAAAATATTCTAGGGAGAAGGTCTGCACTAGTTTTATTTCTTGGGATTAATTTTCTCCAGACGACGGTACTTTATATATCATTTGACTGACTTTTTTAGGGGGGGGGGGGGTCAAAGACAAAGTTAGGGGGGGTGCGTCATTAGCTCTGGGGGGGATCCGCACCTCTAGTATTAAGTCATAATCTAGGGAAACAGACACTTCTGATCACACACTCCTACTTTATTAAAAAAAAAGTATAAAAAGTTGCTGATACGTATTGCTAGAACACTAGTAATTTGCCTATTGCAACAATATAATTTCCAGAAAAGTTTCCAGAAATAAAGCTTCTGCACAACACATCTAAAAAGACAAGCCATACAAAGTTCTGCTATTTGTTTATTAGTTATCATTTTAATTAGTTTTTGTTTCCAGCTCGCCCCGATGTACAATGCCTAGCCGTGTAGCATTAGCAAGAAATGTAAGGACGGCAAAGAATTAATGAAGAACCTTTTTAATAATTTCCAATTAATCTGGCCAATTGAAGATATTAAATCCTAGTTTCTATGCAGAACAAAAATCATGCAGTTTAGGGTTAAAATTGAGTTCATAATTATATTTGAAAACCTTTCTTTTAAATTTTGCATTTTTTTATTTTCAAAATTTACATAACAAATTTATACCACAATTATTATTATCAAAATGTAAAATTTTGGCACATAAGAAATAAAAAGGTGTTATAAGTTTATTTTGTTTTCAGGCTTCCATTTTACTATGAAATGAAAATTTTATTTGTACTGTGGTTGCTGTCCCCTGCTACAAGAGGATCAAGTGTCATGTATAGACGATTTGTGCACCCTCAATTGATTAAACGTGAAAGGGTAAATTGTGTTCGTAATTTTTTTTTAAAGTTTGTGTAAAGTGTGTTTGTGCTGAAAAGGCAAAAATTTTTAATAGTTTTTTAAAATATTGAAATAAAAAGTTGGATTCTATGTTAAGAATAAGTGCAAAACACTCTAATTGGTAGATTATCACTTAAAATGTCATTGAAAACAGAGTTGGACAAATCTGAAAATATTTACTTGTCGGGTCAGACAACTTGTTAAAATACTTGCCAAACCAAAAATTTTACTTTATCAAAAATACTTTTAAAATATGTTACAAATTTTAATAACGTTTTAACTATTCAGATTATTGATTTGCCATACTTTAATTCCAAAATGGTATAATTTTTAATATCAACAGTAAAATATTTTTGAAAAATATTTATCTTAATTCTTAAAAGAAATAAAAAATCAAACATTTTACTTGCCAGTTCCTACAAGTTGGAAAAATGTTACTTCCCCAATACAAATTTTTACTTGTTCCAGCAATTCTTGCAATACATTATTCTTACCCTGAATATAACTTTATTTAATAATCATTGGAATTGTAAGATTTCTTTAAAATGATAAGAAATATATCATATTTACAAGTTTTTAGAGGTCAACCAATTTTTTATTTATAATCCCACTCAGCCACTTTTAGGTATTGGATATCCATCCTTAATCTACTTGTTTTAGAAGTCCGATATAGCAATTAGCCATCTATAGAACATCCTTCCCTAAAATCTATTTTTGAATATCTATTGGTTGTCTATGTATCCACCTAAATTGTACTTCGGTTCCATCCATTGGACATTTGGAACATGTAATAGTGCACACAGAATCCAATTGACTCAACATAGATGGTTTGGAAATCTAATGTATGCTCATTGTAATTACACTTTCTGACTTACCACAATTTGATATCTAATAGTCTGAATAATGGAGCTCAACGATATTTTTTTGGGAGGTGTTTGGGTGTTTCAAAGAATTAGTTCCCGCCTTTACTTGACTTGGGTATAAATGTTCATCCACTATATGATGTCTGAAAATTGACAAGCAAGTAGAAAATTTGGCAAGTAGTAATATCTACGTATAAAAGGTTCATTTATGAAAACCACTAGTTTTAAAATAAACAAAATTGTCTTTGCTTCATGCAACTCTAGTTGTATAATGGTCAATGCATTGGAGAGCTGTGTAGAAGGTTCGAGGTTCGAATCCCGATCCCCAAAACAGTGATATATTTTAAAATATTCTTGTCATTGTAAAATGCATGGTGCCATTTACTTGTAGCAAAATAGCAGAAATTAGGTTTTTTTAATGTCGGCCACGTTTCCAAGAAACGTGGAATTTTTAGACCCGTATGTGGGTGAGCAATAGCAAAAAACCAAGCAGAAACTGTTGCAATCTATAAAATGTTGATGAGTAGTAAACACATACTCCATTGGATATCAGGAATTTTACAAATGTTGTCTACTGTATATCCTGTGGATATGATTTGGCTGTGCGGAATTGTTAAAATTTTTTTGTTGCATTAGTTTTTTAGTTTGTCCCATATTATGAAGAGCTGAAATGAGAAATCATATATATTTGATATAAAGAAAGCATTAATTACTCATATGTTGTGTTTCACACAAGTATAGTTTCCTTTCCTTTAATATTTTAAAATTTGAATAAAAGAAGAGAATATCAGAAGTTTCTCAATGAGTATATTCCTCATTTAACCCGTCAAATATCACCGATAAACAGTGCTGCAATAAAAAAAACAATATGCAATGTAATAGACCTTGTTTTACTAATTTTTTTGACTAAATCTTTTTTAATCTCCTTAAAAAAAGTGATTGTTGTAAGCAGTATGATGATTTTTTTTAAAAGGAAAATGCAAACTAACAACTTTTAAAAAAATGTACTTATTTATTTTTTTATTTGCTTGCTTAAGTATTATTAAATATATTATATAATTGTAGGAAATTGATGAATATATTGCAAAAGCTCGAGACCAAGGATACAATACAGTACTTCAACTTGGTTCAAAAGGTTTGAGCTATGCTACTGCTGTTGTAATGCAAACTGCATTGAAGGTATTGGAACTTAAGTGTGTATATAGTACAAAAATTAAGTAAAAAAAATATTTTTTTTCTCTCACATAAATCACATCATAAGATGCAGAATAGGGTTTTTAAATTTTTTGTCTTCTCCATGGTTCAAAATTGCACTATCATAAAAAGAATTGTCTATCGCACGGACTATTTTCTATCACATAGTCATCAGCAAATGCTTTTTTAGACAAATCGAAAACTATTTTACTCACCCAGATTGTTATAAAGTTTGGTTAACTATTAGAAAAAAATATTTTGGAAATTAAAAAAAATTACTTTTTTTAGAGTATTAAAATGTAGTATTGTCAAAATGTTAATTATTTTTTTATTCTTATCAAAAAAATATGATTTACACTTCCACATTTAGGTTTCCTATATTATAATACAGTCGAACCCCGTGAACACGAACTCGAAGGGAGTACCGAAACATTTTGTGTTAACCAAATATATATGTAAATATATATTTGTAAATAAATATAATGTAATACTCTTATTATACATGTGTACAATTAGTAGTTTAATTAATAAAGTTCATTTGGAGTAGTACATACTATAGAAAAATTAGGAATTTTTAAGGAACACCAATTAAGAACAGCAATTGAATTTAAACTGACGAATCTTGGACGATCTCAAGATTTTCTCAGAACTGGCAGACAATTTATTCTTATAATGTTTGTTTGCCGCTTTTTTTAAAAATGTTCTCTTTAATTTGTTCTTTGAATTACTAAAAAAAATAGTCAAGTTCTGAATTTTTGTGTTAAGCAGGCTTTTGCCGAAAGCGATTTCGTGTTAAGAGATTTTGTAGCATTAGCTCAAAGCTTTATAGGCCAGGGAAATGCTTTCAGTTCATCTTAAGCAAAATTTCGTGTTTAGCAAGTTCACGTTAACAAGGTTGGACTGTAAAATAATCAATGCCCAAACCATACATACTTGAAATTCAAAGTTTGCTTTGTTTTCTATTTATTACTTAATTTAAATATTCATTAAAATTGGCACAGATACTATAGTACAAGAAACAGAAATTTCTAAATTAAATTTTGTTGGTGTGTAGGATAGTTGCGCATAGACCTCACAGTGATGGTTGAATATCGACTTTTTACTGTGCTTTTTGGTAAACTGTATTAAGTCTCCACTAGATCTATACTTGGGTCACTACTTCCTGGTAGCATAGGTGTTTGCCACGCCATAGGGTTATAAACTAAACAAGTAGGTTTGTTACAGAACCCGTCCCGTAAACCACTTCCACACAATATTTGTGCTCAACAGGAAACAAACTATTTATACATCTCAGAAAGAAATTCGCCAAACAGGGCCTTTAGCTAGTTCTAATTCAAACTTTTAAACGCCAAAATTGACTATTTTCCTTAATCTTCTTTCTCAGATTTAATAATTAGTCTTTATCGTTTTCTAAATTTGTTTGAAGTTCGAAGAAGAATGATGTAATTTTTTAAAAAAAAATATCTTTGAGCCGCCATAATTCCCTGTTTACATTAACTTTCTTTCGAAAATTATCGTTTGTTAAATTAATTTACAGTTCAAAAAATAAATAATTAGTAAAATTAATGCATAAAAAACAAAAAGCAAAACTTTGCATATTTTTTATGCAAAGTTAGAATTCTCTATGCATCTTTCTTCATACATATATAATGAACCATTAAAAGAACTCTATTGTGATATATTACAAGAATCCAAACTGAATTATATCACATAAATAAATATTCTTTCAAGAGTTTTATTTTAAATAAAGTTTCTTGTGCGCTTGACAGAATTTCAACAGTGAAAATATTGAATAAAAATGGAATTTTTATGTTATTTCAATGTAGATTAAATTTTTAGTTACTTAAATTTTAAGTATACTTTTAATTTAAGTATTTTAATGAAATTTGGGATGTAGCCCAGCATGATTATTTGATGATGTATTCCACTTCTTTGTGAGACTTACGGTTCGTTCTGTGAAAGTGGGTGATAGACTGACAGACAGACTGAACGATTATAATTATCTTCCACTTTTTATGTTATAAACGTAGTGTGGAAGCTAAAATTCAACAATGCTTTTTATATAGTACACGCTTTCAATGCATAAGGCTGTAACAGAATCTTTAGGTTTAGACATTTTAAACCTTATTTGGGCTGAAAATATACATTACTAACGTAAGTGCTAAAATAATTTTTTGTGTGTTTTGTTGGTTAATGCAGTTGAAATCTAAAACTTCGACTCTGAATGTTTTTAATTCACAATATTAGCTAAGCAGCAAGCATTGAACACAAACTTCGGTTCAAGGCCAATAAAAATTTATTTTCTATGAAATATTTGTTTAAACAATGTGGATAACTGAGATTTTAACTAATATTTTAAACGAATCTCAAATAGTTATAAAAAAATCAATGTAATACAGGGTTAAAATCTAGGTTAAAACTAAGTTAAACAGAAGGTTAAATTGCAATGCTTTACTAAAAACACCCAATTCTATTATTTTGACTACAATGATATCTTACAAATGAAGGTTCAGGAATATATAGTTAGAATTACAAGATTATAAATTTGAGCTAAGTAATGTCTATTTATATTTGGCATATTTATAGATTAAAGTATTTTTAAACTTTGCAAATATTTTTTAAACTTAATTTTATATCCTAATTTTATAAAATATAGGGGGTATACCTATGAAATGACCCTTTTTTTTTATAAAACTTAACTGATAATTTTGACATCACTGGTTGAGGGTAATCAATCAAAGTATGCACTATCAAAATCAGTAACTTTTGCCAATCTTTTTGGTAAATTATGGATTCCTTCGTGATAGGCATCTTTGGAGGCAAAAAAAGGAAGATTACCCATTTTCCTACTTCATCAAAATTAGCGAAGTGCTGCTTAGCCAGACCATGTGCCATGGATCTGAACAAGTGATAGTCTGAAACAGCAATATCTGGAGAATATAGCGGGTGCAATAGAACATCCTTTTAAAGGTGTCTTTCGCATTGCATGTGGTGTGAGGCCGCGCGTTGTCATGAAGCAAAATAACATTTCTGTGTCTGCAAGCCCATTCTATTAATTACATTATTGATTAATTACCGGTTTAAATCGGTTAATTGCTGTTGATATCGCTCAGAAGTGACTATTTAATAAGGTTTAAGCAGCGCATAATAAAGAACACCCTTTTGGCCCTACCAAACGCAGAGCATTGTCTTCTTTCCAAAGCGATTTCTCTTTAGAGTCAGTGTTAAAGGTTGGCCTGGATCAACCCTTGATTTCTTTTTGCACAGGATTGTCAAAATATATCAATTTTTTGTCACCTGTGACAATTTGATGCAGAAAACTCTTTCTTTGATGCCGATTCAAAAGTTGTTCGCAAGTGACTCTTTGGTTCTCCATCTGTCTTTCTGTTAAAGCATGTTGTACCCATTTTCCTTCTTTGCAAATTTTTCCCAAGGCATGCAAACGTTCACTAATACATTTCTGAGTTACATTCAATATTTCTGAAATCTGTACCCGAGTTATTGTTGGGTTTTCATCCAAAATTATTTGTAATTCTTCATCTTCAAATATTTTTGGTGGTTTTCCCTTATCTTTGTCTGCCACAATCAAATCGCTATTTTTAAATCGACCAAACTATCGTTTGCAAGTTGATTCAGATCTACCATTGTCTCCATAAGCTTTCTAAAGTATTGGAAAAGTTTCAGCAGCAGTTTTTTTCAAGATAAAGCAATTAATCAAAAAATTTCTGCAAATGACCCTTTGTTGGCGCGATACACGATATCTCCAAAGCCGAGAATCACTATGATAAAAACACAGCAGTAATTAATTGCACCTGCCTGGTGAAAGGTTAAGAGTAGTCTGACAAAATACAAGTACAGTGATTCCACACTTTTATTAACTCGGGTGCAGTGCTATCTATTCATTCGAGGTCATTTTATAGGTATACCCCTAATAGAAATAATTTTAATATTACGTAGTGATTTACGTAATTGCAAACTATTACATAAAAAGGTATTTTAATAATAATTGTACCAGAAATACAAATAGATCGTTCTGCAGTTCCAAATAGCAGTCATAGAGGTTCAGTTGTAAAAAGTAACCTTCATAAACCATTATTTTTCTGTAATCAAAATTAGTTTGAAAAAAAGTGGTCTCCTTGAAAGTAGATTTAGAATGTTTATTAGCTACAAGCTTTACTAATATGATAATATTTGTATTCAAAAATTCTCCATATTGAATTAGGTTTTACTATTTATAAACATAATGCATTTAGAATTATTGCAAATTTTATACACCGTCTAAGTTCTTTTTTGTAATTATTTTGGAATAAAGGCTGCTTAACTTTGAAGTATACATTAACTATAACCAACAATTGCAGAGAAAATATTAAATTTCACAAAGGACAGTTTTTTTTAGATACATATTTGATTGTATGTTATATATTCCCAGATTATCTCATTAATGTTTTGCAATGGGTATTTATAGTTTGAATGATTTGATATTTAAAAGTATTTTTTAATAGTTATGCAAAACATTAATTTTTTTATTGACATTGTTTTGAAATAATTTTTTTTGTATAGGGCCAAGAAACTTTAGTTCAACATTTAAAGAAAAGCTACAGTATGAGTGATTTAATAGAAGGTGGTGGTTCAACACAACATTTTACAGCTTCTACATCAGCTTCAAATAATTTAGGTAAAATATAAAATTATGATTTAATGCAAACTTTGCCTGTTCTTGTAACAGGAGTGGGCTCCAGATTAGATTCTGTTCCTGTATATAATTTTTTAGTAATCTTTTCAACCACTAATTAAGTAAACTTAAAGTAATCTACAATTGTCCTTATTTCCTGACTTTCTTAAAAAAAACTGTATACCCTTGCAATATCAGTATGGAATAAGAAATAACACAAAGCTGATAAAATCTTTTTTATCTATTAGATGAAACTGATTGTGCATCGGATAATTCTTTACGACATCGTTGGTTATCAGAAGGTATTTTATCAGAAGACGAAAAGCTGGCTAAAGAACAAAACCAAGCTATCAGGTATATATTAGACTTAATAGTTCAAAGGGTCTACCCTTGTCACGTATCACTCTGTCTTATCTCTGATCGTGGCTTCTCTGACACAAATAAATATAATCAAAATTAAGCGGCCATAAACTTATTTAGGAGTGCAGTTTTTCATGTTGACCTTCGCAGATTGTTCAACTTCCAGCGCTCTGACCAATTTTGTGAAAAATAAAGGTTAGGAAGGTCGCCTTGAAAATTTCTAAATGAGTATGTCATACTCTGTGTTCTATTTCCAGGCTAAAAGAAGAGAAAGTAACATAAAAATGGATGTTCAAAATTGGTGTGTAAATTCCATTTCCAATGATTTGAATTAGATAAAACTGAGTCCCTAATAGTAATAATAATAAAAACTTTTTAATGCATTCAACGTGAAGTCCCTATATAAGTTTGCAATGCTAAGTCTATTGATATCTCCAGTCTTTGTCAAATCTAGAAGGCTTCTATCATGAACAGAGCCTAAATAATAGTAGGAATGTATGAGGGTTTTTTTTAAAAAATCAATGCTGTCTGTGTGCAATCAATTGTGACCGGGCTGGCAACGAGACGTGTTGGAGGCGGTTTGTTTTGATTACGGCTCAAAGTATGTTTTCTGATTATTTAATAATTAACACTATTTCCTACTTTATTATTGTTTTTTAATAAGTTTATTCTGCGATTGTGTCAGAAATTTAATATATTGTTAGTCCGAGTTAAATATTTTGTTTGAAAATGGCATCTGAAAAGTGTGTTGTCTGTTCGGTGGAAGTCAAAGCTGAATCTGATTCTATCCAGTGTACCGGGTTATGTAAGGGTGTTTTTCATTTTTACTGTGCCGGTTTCTCTGAGAAGTCGTTTAGAATAACTGAACAACGTAGACTTCACTGGAGATGTCTAAAATGTCAGCCTGCTAAAGCCCAAACTAAAATACCTAGCTCTTTGAAAGCATCGACCGAAGATAGCATGATTGTTCACACTGAAGAAACGCTAAGTCCTACAACTGTTGTGGTTCAAAAATCATTAGTAGTGGAAACCGAGTCTTCCTCTAACAACCCTTGTAATTCGGGGGTTCCTAATACACCAGAAACTCAGTCTCTTTTTGTCAACAACTTTGTAATGATCCCTGAGAATCAATCTGACCTCAAGCAGTTCATCGCAGAACAATTCAAGGAATTTGCCAAAAATCTTGAGTTCCACAACAACATCGTGAGTGATTTAACCAAGTCTATAAATCAGCTAAAATCGGAAATAAAAACTGTGAAGCTGGAAAGTGCTGATATCCTAAAGGAAAATGCGTCTCTTAAAGCTGAAATTTCGGATCTAAGACTTGAGGTGTCTGAACTCCAGCAGTATTCACGCCGATCCAACATAGAAATCTCCGGAATACCTGAAGTTGAACAAGAAAATGTTACCGATACAGTCAAGAGCGTTCTATCATGCCTGGAGGTAAGTATTGCAGAAAAAATAATCACTGCCCACCGCATCCCTACAAGTCGATCGGACAGACATAAATTGATCATTGTGCAGTTTAATTCGAAAAACGAAAAAGAAGAATGTCTAAAAGCTGCTAAGAAAAAACACCTTCTCGCTTCTGATTTAAATGTAAGATTCAATACATCTCCTGTCTATATTAACGAACACTTGGCTCCTGCTATCAAGAAGCTTTTGTTCCTATGTAAGACCTTTAAACGAGAGAATAATTTTAAATTCTGTTGGACTAAAGGTGGTAAAATTTTATAAGTTGTCCAAAACCTAAATATACAGTACTAAATATTTTCCATCTGAATATTCATAGTTTAAGGTCAAATTTTGTTGAGTTAAAAGTGATTCTAGTTGATGTATTGGCCAAAATAGATATAATTGTTCTCACTGAAACCTGGATCCATGAATGTGAAATTAATCTTTATTCTTTCGAAAATTTTATTTCCTATAACTGTTCTAGAATCTATAACAGGTCTGGTGGTGTTGTTGTGTTTATTAAAAACAATCTTGAGTTTTCTAGATTTGAACATTGTATGGTTTCAGCCGAATTAATCGTTTTAAATTGTAAATCACTTAACTTTACTTTAATTTCAGTTTATCGTTCACACGCCTATTCTGTAGATGCATTTAATTCTGAATTATCGCAGCTTCTACCATTAATTTCTTCTAAAAATGTACTTATAATTGGTGATATTAATATTGATATCATTCAACCTCTTAATAATGCCAATGACTATATTGATTTACTACATGAACATGGTTTCTTGTCCTTGATCTCTGATATCACTAGACCAAGGTCAAATACCTGTATTGATCATATGTTTTTTAGAACTACCCAATTTGAAAAGATAATTGTTTTTCCATCTCGTATTATTAACAGCACAACTGACCATTTTCCTATAGTCTGCCAAATTTTTTTTGAAAGTAAAAATGCTATAATTCCCAAAAAATCTCCAAAACACAAATATGTTAACTATAAAGCCATTGAAAATTTCTTAACAGATTACGATTTTAAATTTAAACATATTATTTCTATCAATTTGTTTACGGAATTTCATGATAGGTTAACATCTATCAAAAACAATTTTACTTTTTTTGAAAATACTAATGCCAAAAAAAACAAACAAAAACAGCTGGATTACACCTGATCTTTTAAACATTATAAAAACTAAAGAAAAGCTTTATCAAAAGTACATAAAATACCCAGGAGATTTATATTATTCAACTGCTTATAAATCAACAGTAAAATTTCTTAAAAATAAAATTAGAACAGTAAAAAATGATTTTTACTTAAAATCTTTTAATGAGTGTACTACTAGCAAATCACAGTGGAATGTTGTTAATAATATATTAAACAAGAAAAAGAAAGTTGTTCTTCCTAATTCTCCAAGTGATTAAAAGTTAGCCAACTCTTTTAATTCGTATTTTGCATCTATTCCAAGTTTTGTGTCCGATAACGAGCAATACCGACAGAGTTTTAAGACTAATTCTCAATCATTTTTCTGCTCCCATATTGAACCTCAGGATATAGTTGATGTCATTAGAAAATTAAACCCTAATAAAAGTTGTGGCATTGACGACGTGAATGTTACTCTACTCAAAATTTTATTAAGTACTGACCATTTACAAACTTATACTGACATCTTCAATAACTTAATTAACACTGGTATTTATCCTGACATTTTGAAAAATTCTATTATTGTTCCTGTGTTTAAGCAGGGAGACCCAAATAATTTTACTAATTATAGACCCATTTCGATCCTACCAATTTTATCTAAAGTTTTTGAGAAAATAATTTATGAAAAAATGTTATCTTTCTTAAATAGTATAAACTTCTTTTCAAAAAACCAATTTGGTTTTCTCCCGGGTTCAAGCACCGAATCAGCCCTGCTTATTTTTAACAATTTTGTATATAATAGTATTAATAATAATAAAATTACGATTAGAATTTTTTTGGACATTGCAAAAGCTTTTGATACTGTAGATCATGATCTTTTATTGTTTAAATTATATTCAATTGGTTTTCGTGGAAATTTTTTCGGTTTACTCAGGTCCTTTTTTGCAAATCGCTTTCAATATGTAAGAGTAAATGGTGTTTTAGGTGATAGGCTCCCTATAAAAAAAGGAGTTTTTCAGGGTTCTCAGTTGGGCCCTTTGTTATTTCTTATTTATATTAATGATTTCTGTAATATGGATATAAATGGAAAAATTATATATTAGCTTCACAGACGATACTGTTTTACTTTATTCATCCTCATCTGCATATGAAGACTTAAACAGTTTAATTAATTCAGATCTATTTAAAATCCGAAATTGGTTCCTAAATAATAATTTAAGTATTAATGTTTCTAAAACTAAATATATGCTTTTCAGCCTGCAAAATAGCACCTATACTACTCCTCTCAATTTAAAATACCATGACAGAGTTTGTTCAGATTTGCTTTCTTGTTCTGTAATAACCTCGATCAAGTAAATATCATTAAGTATCTCGGTGTTTTTATAGACAATAACCTGAAATGGAAATCACATGCCAATTACGTATCAAACAAATTAAGATTCGTTTTAAGACAATTTTATTTTTTGAGAAATAAAATAAACCATGATTTCATGCGATTACTCTACAACACTTTTGTACATCCTTTGTTTAATTATGGAATCCTTGCCTGGGGAGGGGATTATGTAACAAACCTCAAAAGAATTATAAACATACAAAATAAATTTGTTAAATTTTTGTTAAAGGCAAATGTGAGCATAAACATTGAAAATTAAATTTTTTTAAATATTCTACCGATTCGTTATATTTATTTATTTAAAGTTTGTTTATATATTTTTAATAATCCTGATGTGTGCAATAAGCGGATATGTATTAACCCAAAAAGACTAATGGTATTTACATCATTCCTAAACCTAAAAAGAAAATTTTCTGTAAAAATTTTATTTACTTGCACCAAAGTTTTTTAATAGTCTTCCACTTCAAATACAATCTTTAGTTAATCTTACTTCCTTCAAAAACCAATTGAAAAATCTTTTGTTTGATATTCCCGATATAGAGAACTATTTTTGATTATGCATACTTCAATTATTGAAATAAAATAACTGTACAGTAATTCATTTTGTATTGACTAACCCTCTTAAATATACCCCCGACACTTCTGTTGCCATAATAATATTTTTTACTTGTAATTTAATATTTGTTCTTTTTTTTGTGTTTGTAAATTTACATCCATGTACTTTTTTACGTTCGCCAATATGGTCCTTGTGACCCTTGGTGTTCTATCTACTGTATAATTGCTTTTGTATTTTTTTCCCCCTTCAAATTAATATCTGTTATTTTTTTGTGCAATAAAAATTATTATTATTATTAGTCTGCTTCGTTGACCCCCCCCCCTCCTTGAAGACATGGAGAGGGAGAGAAGAAATCACTTGCATGAAGTAATGATTATTTGGATCATAGGACTAGCAGCTATAAGGACAAACACCAAAATACACAGAACTAGACAGATCCGATTACACCCAAACCCTGTTTTTTTGTAAAGTGGATCCCCTAAAAAAGGAACGCTGGACGTAGGAGACCTTGGTGAATGGCTAGTTAGTCCTTGGACAAAGGAATATTGCTCGATAGTGCAATGTTTTTCCAACAACCATATATATTTTGCAAATAAAAATGAAATATAAAACCCTAAAATGCAGCTTTAGTGCAATGGTCTTTGAATAACCATCAAGGTTACAATTTACAGTAATATCTTAAATACACATATGTGCTGTCTGCTGTCAACAGAAGTTGGATATCGCCAAAAGGGTCAGTCAAGTCAAAGTTTCAAATTATAAGGTAGACAAACACACATTTCGCTGATTTTATGCGGTTTTGGCTGTAATTTATTGATTTTGGTGGCTATTTGTCAAAAATGGTTCTTTTTTGGTTATCTCTATGATAACCACAAAGAGAACAATTCATTATTCAGCGCTAGCGCAATGGCCTTCCAACAACCAATCAGTTTATAAACCCTTAAAAAAATTATTTTGCTCTTTTAGAATATTTTTTCTGGCAAAATATTTGGCAAAAAATGAAGACAAAAACTTCACCATCGGTCATAGATACAATTATATAGTACAACAATATAATACATCATAGTTACAATTCACCGTAATGGACAAATGTGCCTTGCAGTAATAAATACACAAATGTCCAGTGAACAGAATTTCTTTGCTTAAATAAACCATCAATACACCCTGGATTGAAAGTGGGAAGGAGCTGAGCTCAAATGAAACATGCCAATTATTTTCCAAATAAGGAATTTTGTTTTGGAAGGTAATGACAACAGAACAAAATAAACATTTTAAATTTTAATTGTTTTTATAAGTACATTTATTTAGCTGATGGCAAACAATTCGAGAGAAAGTGGTTTAGTTTTTAGAATGGTTGCCTGGTTGGTAGAGTGGACTGGCATCCCTTAGGTTGCAATTTCTAGCCCTCGCATTAAATTCCGTGGGTCGCAAAGTCCTCTAAGTTCCTTTACCAAATCAATATATCTTAGGAGTGACAAGCCAATTCTGGGGCTCTCTACTTGGCCTCTGTCTCTTCAATTAGATGGATCCAATTACTATCGGTATTGTTGTCGCCCATCGCATTACTTCCTAATATGATACTTGTGTAGCAGATGCTGTGAGGATATCACATAGTAGACTTGAACAAGACAACATGTTAGTGGTGATGCCCTCTACCGTGCTGCATGAGGAAGCAATTAACTCTTCGGCTCCTATCACCATATCACTTCAGGGATTTGGGGTTCTCTACTTTAGTATAAATTGGTAGTTTTTTGTTACAATTGGAAACTTAATGAAATATGTTACTTGTGGTATCGTCCTATGTATTTGATATGTGTATTATGTATGTAATGTAGTAAATTTTTGTTTGTATAATTACCTTGTATTTTATAACTTCTGATTTAGTTCTACTCAGAGTGGAGCAATAAGTAGGAAAAGTCGAATTGTTAAAGGAGTTCGAGGTGCAGCACAACCTAAGAAAGTTATATCCAAACAAAATTCTTATGAAGAGGTATGTATGCTACTAAATTTGATGAAGTATTCATAAATGTTACAAAACCAATAAAAAAAAACTATCGTCTTGTTTGAAACAAAATGTTTTTTGCATAGAAAAAGTAATTTCTATAATCAAAATTAATGGAATATTCACAAATTTGAGTTCAACTAAAAGTAAAGTACTATTTTAGCTACCGTATATACTCATGTATAACCCGACTCTGTGTATAAGTCGACCCCCCCCCCCCCATTTTTAAACCAAATATCCTTCCAAATCCGTAACCCGTGTATTAGTCGAAGTAGGACATAAGGCCAGAGCTTTCTGAAGAAAATAAGAAGAAACCGGTTCAATACGGATCGTAAATTATTTATTTTGCCAGCACAATTTCAACCTCAATAAAAATAAAACAGGTTTTGGCTCTGAGTGTCCTTGACATTGCTGACCCTAAATGAAGAAGATAAGTAGATCCTATGTGCAGTGAAGACCACGCGACAGCACTGTGTCAAGGTCACAAACCGGCTTTGTTTTCTTTACACACTGGCTGGAAGACTGGTTGACTGAACTGCCCTGTACCAGATCTACATTGTGCAAAATACACATCACGCCGAGAACTAACAATGAAGCGTTCAACCCCAAACTTGGATAGTCCAAACAGCAGTTGCATCATTTCATCATGGTGGGAAACAACATAAAAATAACATACGATGCGCATTTTGTCTACTTCTCCTTTGTGCTTTGTGAAATTTGAAAATACTTAGAACATGTGCCCTTTGGTCTGAATTAAAACTACCTAAAAAAGATAACAGAAATAAAGAACGCCAATCGAATCTATAATAGAACGGAAGTTATTTCCCCCCAACAATTTTGTCTTTTCAGTATGGTGCGGAAAGCAACAATAAATGTTATGTAAGATTTTGCAAAATTTAAATCCAGAAACAAATGTTACTGGAATTTAACTTTTTTTCCGCAGTTTTATTTTGAATTTTCATAGGAAATATTGCTTAGTATTTGACGCGACCCCCCCCCCACGACCCCCCACATGAGATTTGGTGATATTCGGCTCAGCCCCTTCCTCCCCCTAAACAAGTCAATAATTTATGGACGCCCCCAAGCCTGTGTCAGATATAAACTATTAGAAAAATAGTTGCTAAGTTATAAGAGCATACTTCAACAAGAAGAGTAATAGGGAAACAACCCCCTTTTGATTATAACAGTATATGGCACATATGTAGTGTTTAAATTTTTTTACCTGGTATTGGTATACAACATTCAACAAACTGTTTGCATTGCTGTGGTGTGTGGCCATGATAACTTAATCTGAAGTTTCATCTTGATCAGTTCAATAGAATGGAGACTAGGTATGCAAATGTAAGCAAAGTTACTTTGTGTCACTATGTAGTGTGTACATAAATATTTTTTTCCCCAACGGGGCTGCATTTAGCCGATAAACCCTTTGCAGACTCTGCATATTCCCTAGAACTGAGATCCATTTTTCTGTGGCATCATCTAGGTGACTCTCGCTACCAATTTTGACGCTCGGATTACAATGAATCGGAGCTCTCTGTGGATGTTAAAGTATGCCGAGATTTAATTTTACCGAGAGAACCCAAACCAAATGGGAACTCTAGGGATCTTTTACATGCCACATAATCATATGACATGCATGCCTAAGATTTTCCCATCCAGTGTACATAAATATACAAAAAAGTTTCAATAATCTTCATTGTTTATTTCGGTAATTTTATTTTAGGTTTCTGGATATGCAACACTTCCTCGTACAAGCAGGTCAAAAACAAGACGAAAACCGTTATGATGTGCTTATATTGTAAACTGGTGATTGATTTCTTTTCACCTTTATGCCTTATCCTTTAATTTTAACAATAATGCTGTTTTTGCTTGGGTAGAGATTAGTTATATTTTGTAGTAGTTGTATAACAGAATGACCCCTGTTTTTGAATTGTGATACAAAGCAGTTGTCCCAAGCCATTTGAGTTTTTTTTCAAGAAATTACTCTTTGAAATAACATGGACACATCAGTAAGAACATTAATAACATACTGCTGGCAAATGTTCTTTTAAGAGCTTTAGAATGGTTGTAGTTTTTGACAAACTTTCTTTTGTTTGTAGTTTTAAAAAAACAATGCATAGGTAAACAATTTCGGAAAAACTTATGGATAATGCACAAATTAACCATAAAGCAAAACTATTTTCTTATTTTTTCTAAAAAACAAAACTAAAAAAACATTTTATTTCAAATGCAATGTAAAAGGTGGGTTTACTTATTATGTATCGGGTTATTCGATAATTAATGTCATTTTTTTTCTCATAGATGATTTGAATTGCATATTTAATGTAGTAGTGATTTTAGGGCTTATATTACTGTCTACTATTTTAAAGCTTAGACTTAAGACTTTCTGCAGTCAAAATCAGAGCGTCATTAGTAAACAACAAGTTGGTTAAAAATTTTGTTAAAAATGGACACTCAAAGAGTGCATTATCGTCATATTTTATTGTTTTACTTCCGAAAGGGCAAAAATGCGGTGCAAGCTCGGAAGAAATTGTGTGAAGTTTATGAAGAGGACTGGCTTACTGAACGCCAGTGTCAGCGTTGGTTTGCTTGCTTTCGTGCTGGAAATTTTAATGTGCAAGATGCACTCCATACTTTTCGTCCAACCACTACTGATAACGACAAAATAAAGGTGTTAATCGAAGCTAACCAGCGTATGACAACCCGAGAGATAGCAGAGAAGCTCGACATACCAAATTCAATCGTTTACTTGCATTTATAACAGCTTGGTTACGTAAAGAAACTGGATGTTTGGGTTCCTCACGAATTAAAGGAAATCCACCTCACCAAACGCATTAACATATGCGAATCTTTGCTGAATCATAACAAAAACGACTCATTTCTGAAAAGAATCATAACGGGTGATAAAAAATGGATTGTTTAGGATCACATAGTCCGAAAACAATCATGGACCAAGCAAGATGAATCCTCACAATCGAGGAACCAAACTATTGATTCATATGTCTACTGTCATCAACTATTGAAATTGAACGAAGAGATTAAAAAAAAAATGCCCTGAACTGGCTAATCGCAAAAGAGTTATGTTTCATCATGATAACCCCAGACCCCCACACATCTTTGATAACCCGTCAAAAATCAATGGAGTTGAATTGGGAACTGATGCCACATTCACCCTATAGCCCTGACAGCCTGATCGGAATCGAAAGTTTTTACCATTCAAATGGTTTAAAAGGGATCGAAACAAATGGTAATCCGATAATGCCATTAAAATGAGTTGGACCAGTTCTTTGCTTCTAAAAACCAAAGTTTCTTCGAACCTGGTATTTTTTAACTTACGGAAAGGTGGCAAAAGGTCATCCAATAGAATGTTCAATATATCATTGATTAATGTTTGTTGTTAATATAAAAAAATTCACTTTGAAAAACAATAAAAAAAAACGACATTAATTGTCGAACAACCCGATAAGTAAGAAGTATCTATAAATTACCTGTATAATTGCTTTTGGTTTTTTTTCCCCTTCAAATTAATATCTGTTATTTTGTGCAATAAAAACTTATTATTGTTATTAACAAAAAAAAAATTCAAATTCTGCTACGTATAAATTTCAAATGAGTTTTTAAACTTTTATTTTATGGGCAACGAAATAAAAATGTAATTGAAATCAAAAACGTACCACTTAATAACTCATAATTATTTACATACATTTGACTTGTGGCTTCTCCAAAAGTGCTTAATAATTTTCTACTAAAATTCTAAGTTTCTTTATTTTTAATACAGAGTTTATAAAATAAGAGATCATATTCAGACCCTCTAGAACAGGTTTTAGTTTTCTAGTGTTGATGAAACTTGGAATATTCTTAAGTTGATCACAGCAGACATATTTTTGCAATAAAAATGTATTTCAAAATTTGGACACCAGAGGACATTTTACTGCTAAAATCAAAGAAAGACGGCTAAAAATTAGTGATTATTTTACTGATTTATTATTATACTCTATTAATTCAATCGTTTGTTCAAACCACATTACTGTATGTTGTATTATTGCTTGAAAAACATATTGAGGAATTTTTGAAGCATTTCTAAACTACAGTTTTTGCTTTGTTGAGAAAGTTTAACTAGCAGAGATGTGTCCCTTTTCCTTAAAACCATGTTAAATTTAACACAATATGCATACCCATACATAGTTTATATATTTTTCTAAAAACCAATAATTATGTTAAAATATATCCAGTAGATCATGCTGAACTTGTTTATCACTTTAAAATGGCAGCTGTTAAGTTGTGACAATTTCTGAGGAAACTGAAGTAAAAATACCTTAAAACTTAATTATCTTGTTTGCAAAGCTGATTAGTTTGGTCAGTATAAGTTAATAAACTAGAACATGCGCTGTCTCAACTATAATACTGTTGTGCCAAGTAATGTTAATATTTACCAATTTTTCATCAACCTTTTACTAACCAAGTTACTTTTTAATTGTGAGTGTATGTTTGAAAAAGAATTGCACGGTCAAGTTTGGTTTGTATATTTGGAAGTAAATGGTTATTTTTTAAGCACTTTATGAGAAAGATTACTAGATTTTTCATTAAAAATGTTTAAAGCACCAATTTGAAACTTCATATATTCTCCCATCCTATTACTCTCACATCAAATGAGAGTAAGTAGCAATTATTTAGTCGTTTAATCTGTTGTGTGAAATGTTTGTTGGTATAAATTTTCTTTAACTCTTTGACTGTGGATAATGCCTTTAGAGCTAAAGTTTCGATAATGTTATTCCTATGATATGTTATGCAACAACAAAAATTGCTGAAGCAAAAGTTTTGAGAAACGACACACTGCTCCTTGCAAAGTTAAGTAACCTGTTTGATAGGTAAATATTAAAACAATTAAATAAAAATGCAGTGTGATTGTAAATTAAGTACCTAAATGTAAGAAAACTTTGTGAAGTTGCCATTCAAGGTAATTAAATAAAAATTGGCATTGAAGGCTACTGCAACATTATATAGACACGGCCTGAATGCTCTTGTTTCCTTCAACTCAGCTTTGTAAAAATTACTAAAATAATGTCAAAGAAACACAGAAAATAAAGAATACTACAATAAAAGTAAATTCTTGTTATTTTGTATGTTGATAGAGTTTTACCTTTTTCTTTAAGTTCCTGTCTAGCAAAACTTTTTTTACTTTAGCTTCAAGCTTACCGTTTGTATAGAGTTTGTGTAGCTCTAGTGTGGCGTTGATTCAATAAAACAAATTTTACCCCATTCATAGTTTTTGAATTAAAATATTCCTTTGCTATAAGAAATAAAATGATGTTATTGAATTTCTATGGATGATTTGTCACTATTACAGTGTTGCCATAACTCTGGGACCTGGTCTTGGTTTTCACATGATTCTTTATTTTACGTTGTCAAGTATTTTCATGTACAATTTCATTTGACTACCTTGAATGCCTGTATCACTAACACTTCATATGTTTCGGTACTTTGTTACCAAAGTGTTTTTACTTTTGTCTTATTTTTGTTTGAATTAGGTATTGTTTCAGTGTTATTTATCAGTATGTATTCATAATTTAAGATTCAAAAGCAATCGTTCTCCTGGAATATTTTGGTATTTTCAAATTTTCACAAAAACTATTGTGTATTGTGTATATTCTTTTTTACCAAAAGAATTGCATATTATTTACAAATAATATGCCATGAAAATTAAATCGATTTTGTCTATTAAGAGTCAAGTGGTTGCGAGAAATTAAGTAATATTTTTGGCCATCTCTCTCTCCTGATTCTTAAAATATTGGAAATGCTTAGAAACTTTCGGAAATGTTGCTAAAATAGTCAGCCGACTTTCTGAACTTCACGAAACTACACCACTTATTCACAGATGTTAATTTAACCTTATTAATTTTTTGTATTCAGAGCAAAGGTGATGCAGTTTCGAGAAAATCGCCTATTTTAGCAGCTAATTGATTATAAAAATATCTGCCTTTCAAAAGTTGCTTTAAGTTATTAGAAATACTATTTCGCTTAAAGAAAATTCAGATTCGTAAGGCGCATACACTGTAAAGAGTTATTTCATTTAAGTACTCATAACTCGTTTGAAAATTTATATTTTATCTGAAATTTACAAACAATTTACTTTTATTTTAATAGCATTCCTAATTTTATTTTAACTTCTGAACTCATAAGTAGATTTTATGAGTAAAACCCGCAAATTTTCAAAAGAACTTTTTTTCCGAATTAGCTCGTATCTTTTAAAATAAACTACCTGTGACACCTTCTGTTCTGAGGCAGATAAAATATTTTAAGATAAAGCATTTTTAAAAGTTTCTAAGCATTTTCAATATTTTACGATACGAGATAGCCGAAATATGACTTAAGGTAGAAGTATACCTTAAAAACACGAAATTCGGAAATTTTTTTTTATTATAATTTTAAAGAGGAATTCATTGGCTTCATAAATCAGCACAAATTTTGTTTCTAGTGTAAATAGAAGTTAACATGGTTTTAGTCATCATTGATCTGACAAGTTTCGTAGCAAATATTTATTAAAAACGGAAATAGATACGTATATTGATTGCAAAAATAAAACATTAACTATTTTCTGAATAATAGATTTGTATGTTTATCAACTTATTAAGAGTTAAATGAATTAAGTACATACCTTCTTAACATTTCTATCTGAATTACAATTTGCTGCTTATCTCAAAACAAGATTATCCAATTGTTTCAATTTCTTTACAGGTACTCAGAAAGTAAAGGAAGGTTTTGAACCTTGGTCGAAGTCAAACCTTTTAATGCTTTGATTTTGCCTGTATTTGAAATTGAAATGCAGATAATTTTATCAGCTGAAATTGATTTTTTGATTTTAATGCTAATGGAGCATGTAAATTTTATTACACACATTTAAAAGGGGTTCATGACCTAACACACTTATTTCTTTTTAGTTTCCAATTTACAAAATTTAAATAACTCAATAAATGTTTTAGTTATCGTGTTTTGGTCAAAGGCCGTTTTTAGGCAAAATTTCAATTAAAATCCTTAAAAAAAATCATGAATAATTTTTTTAATTTTTAAGTTTTTGTCAAATTTGCAACTTTTTAACTTAACAGGATATCATAAAACCCATAAGAAGTTAATTTTTTCATTAAAAAAAATTAAGCCTTCAAAGGTATGCAGCTATCTTAATTTTTTACAACTAGCGTTTGACTCCTAATAAACACAGCGATTTAATTTTCTTGGCATATTATTTTTGTAAAAATATGCACTTCTTTAGGTTAAAAGAACTATACACTATAAACAATAGTTTTTTTTTAAAGAAGTTTTTAAAATATCTAAATATTCCTGGTGTACGATCACTTTTGACTACAACTGCATGTTACGGTGAATATCCTTATGTTTTCTAAGTTACTTTTTTTCAGACTTTCACTGGTGATGTCGACCTTTACGTTGCACTGAGGGTAACTGTCTGAACAAAAAAAAATCCGAGTTTCCCTACGGGTTTTTACATAATTTAAATATTGTAATTTAGTCTAAAATTGAACGGTTCGCTATTTAATTGATGTGTCTAGGTCGATTAACGCCTTATCACCATAGTTTGATATATTTTTATGTCCCAGTAAACAATAGTGTCGATTTTGAGCAATATTTCATTAACCCTTTCACTCCTAAAACGGCACAGGCGGCCGTGCAACTAAGGATTCTATAATGATATTCCTATCGCATATTACGGGGAAACCAAAATCCTGCGTAGTGAAAGTGTTAAACTTGCCCGAAATTCCCATTTGGCTGTTTCTTTTTGTTGCCAAGCGCAATAAATGGGTGAATTGGGAATGTAGAAAACAATAGCAACCTGTTCATTTGGCCATTTAGAAAATGAATCGCACTAGAGCAATGTTTGTTACTGGGGCAATTTCAAGATAGCTAGTTATGTGAGGATGACTCTCTAGCGAGTCTTACTACTAGTGTACTATTGAAGACAGGCGCAAAACACGGGGGGTCTTACGGTCACCCCCCCCCCCCCCCCTAGAACCCGTATTATAGTCAAATTTGATTTTGTTAACAGTAAAAAAATTCCACGAAAAACAAATTCCATAGGGGAAGACCACCTCGCATTTACTAAATCTGTGTAAAACACAAATTTCTAACTTTTTTAACTTGGAAGAGGGGGGGAGGGTAGAAAAAGCGCGTATATTCTGATAAAATAATATGCGGAGCACATTTCTTTTTCGTTTTTTTATGAGTTGCTTTTAATATTGTGCACTCACAAATATGTAAAGGTCACGCTATTACGCAATGTTAAAGGAAAAAAATAACAAAAACTCTCCCCGCTCATCTCCCCCCCCCCCCCCCCTCGGGTTTATTTTTGGCAACAGGATCGCGGATATAATTCTTTATTATTATTTCAGTTTTTTTTCTTATAATAACTATATATACGTTATTATGTGGCTTTATTTTTTTGGGAAGTAAGAGTGGCACCCGATTAACGATTTATACTTTCAAACAGGAAGTATAAATAACACCTAAAAATAAAATATTGACAGATATATTTGAAATCCCTTTTGAGAAGTGCATTCACGTGCTATGTAAGGATTTATGCAGTTTTTTTTCACCGTTTTATTTTTAAGGCTTTTATACTAGACCACAGTATGCAGCATTGAAATGTTCTACGAGGAGGAAACGGCGTAAGTAAATAAACCTCGCTATCGGGTTGCCATCGAGTTTCGATGATGTCATCCTTACTGGCGCCTCAGATTTGGCGCGTCATCTGTTTTGTTGTTTATTTAAATTATTTTACGGTTATAAAGTAAACAAATAAAATCGGCATAGGTTGAGTTTTTAAATACTACCTTCATTAAAATGAACATTTCTTTTGTTTTGTGTTTATAAATAGAAAAGATTTACAGATTTTTTTTATTATAAATGATTTGCCTTAAAAATATAATTTAACAAGATAGAACATTTTTAAAAATATATTAAAAGTTTTAATATTTTGGATAATAGGTTAGGTTTTAATCATCTTCGCACTAGAACAACACGAGGGCTATTGGCAACGTCCGTCGTAATTTCGAACCACAGTCAAGTGGCGAGCCACCACCCAAGTACGCACCCAACGCAAACTAGGGCGTCATTGTACGCGACTGAACTTCAGAGCATATTTAACACACTTCTACATGTGTTATTTGTCGAACTTTTTTGGCTGAACAGACCGATTATGGGTCAGCAGTTATTTTGGCAATGCGCGGAACCGAGCCTGGGATCTTTCGCATAAAAAAGCAAGAGCCGTGCTGACTAGGCTTAAATATTCTAGATGATTAAAATATTATTACAAAATATTTCATTTTTAATTACTCTAATGTTATAAGGTTTGGGTTTAATTAATGTCGCACTAGAGCTACACAAGGGTTAGTATACTTTTTTTGAGGTTTCCCTCCATATATTTTTAATAATGCTTCTCTCTACGGTCTAATACTAAAAAAAATTTGGATTTTTTTCAAGAATTTACCTTTTTTTAAAATAGGAAGATAGTTAGTATGATTACTTTCTCATAGTTCAAGAAACACATATACCAATGAATATCAGAATTAAGTATATGGTATTTTTAAAATACTGTTATATTAAGGATTATTTTAGCTATAAAGTTTGTGCAATGAAGTAGGCTTCAAAGCACCACGTGTCATTCTTTACTATTTATGTGGGATTTATTCCGAATTTGTTATTTATTCAACGATTTTATAAATGCTAAGAGTTGATTAAAAACTTGTGGTTTTTATTTACTTTTAGTTTTTTTAGCTTGTGACTGAAATCTTAAAAGTGAAATATGCTGGTTTTGTTTTGGTATTGACCAGAGGGAAACAGCTTTAAGAAGCCTCATTCTAGTCTTGACTGTCACTTGACCATGGTTCGAAATCACGAGGCCCGTTTCCCTCGTGTTGTTCTATTGCGGCGTTAATCTAAATCAACCAATTGAACTAACTGTTAGTCACGTTTTATACATTTGTCCTCTGTCACATAGGGTTGTCCATACTTCTATCGCTTCTCGGGGATGGAAGTAGGCAAAGTGCTTGCCTTGCATGCAGAAGGTAAGGTAAGGTAATCGTTTCCGGCTGCCTATTTCTAGCCTCCTTCAGGAGCTTTAACACAGCCAATAACGCCTCGTATTTTAGAACCCTGGTCAAGTGATGAGGTCGACACCTGAGCGGGCACCCAACGGAACTTCGAGCGACATCGTACGCTAACGCCGTCGGGACTTTGGACTCCACAGATTTAACGAGCACGTCTGTCCCTGTGTACTCGGGGCCCATCCGTGATGAGGATTTTCTACTATTTCCAGCACAGATCCGATTTATAGGATGACTGGCAGTAAGTGGGATTCGAACCCCCCGCACTCCTGAGAAGGTTGAACCTCTAGGCTGATGCCTTAACCACTCGGCCACGGACGGGCCCATGCAGAAGGTCACTGGTGTTTGCCGGGGTATTTCGAACCTATAAAACGGTCGGTGCAGCCAAAAAGTGAATAATTCCCCACGTAGAGGGAGTGCACGTCAAATATGCTCCAAAGGCCCGACGCCGGTTGCGATGCCGCCCTTAAACGGTTTAATTATGACGCCGGTTGTCAATAGTTTTCGTGTAGCTCTAGTTCGATGATAATTCAACTCGACTATATACCTTCTCTATAATAGAGTACTTGACAGTATCGCTAAAATACCTTCCAATATTAATTAAATTATAGTTTGAACCCAAATATAACAAACGTATATATTTTTTTGCAAAATAAATCTTTAAATAATTAATAAAAATCATTTTCAAATGACTTTTTTCATAGGTACGTCATGTGATCACAAACACGTCGATTTGGCTGACGTCACTAGTATGTATAAACAAACCGGTGTGATGTTTTTTTTGTTTGTAATTAAACTGGTTTTAATCTAACTTACTATTAAAATAAGAATTATATAGATAATGGGTGGAGGTTTTACAGAAGCGGATAGTTCAAATTTGCTTAAAGTAGATTCCAAAATGGTGTTTCAAAGTTTGTTTATAGTTACTAGTGACATCATATAGATACCACGTGACAGACACAAAGAGTTTTCGGGAGTGATTTTTCGTCCTAATTTTAAAATTCATTTTTTCCCCTTTTTATGGGGTATTTGAAAAAAAGAAAAAATACAGGTCTAATATTTTTGGCATAAGAATATTTTAAGCCAATAAATTTTTTTTAGTCAAGTTCCCTATTTGGCGAATATTCTATCGTCAAACGTCTTTAAACACGTGCTGAAAACTTGTTTATATTTTGTACGTATAAAGTAGCGGTATAGCCACTTTACCTAATTTAGAGTGATTATACGTACTGCATTTCGCAGTACTAGCTTCGTTTGTTAATCAACTCTCTGGCTATAAAAATTGTGCATATAGTTTCCGTTTAATGTTTTTATTTTGTTTTTCAAAGAAAAGCAACGTAAATAAAATATGATTTATGAAAATTTAATAAAGAATTCATAGTCGGAAAGCTAATCACTGAAAAGAATCTGGGTCAGGTTACTCAATTGCCCTATCTATGGCTGTTACCCACCTTTTAGAACTGTTAGAAATTTAACATAAGAACTTACTGACCCTTATACACCTTCATGGCTTCAATCTATAGTATTTTTGGGTTCTTGTATTTTTTTTATAAGGCTTTCAATCAAATAATTGATCTATTTGATATCTATAACCACTGATTAAATTAAAACAATTTGTACTTATTCTACGTTCTGTTGAATAGCCTCATTGTCTTCTCATTTCAAACCTCATCCAAACCTCGCGCCAAACTCAGTCGCCAATGACGCCAGAGGTTGGCACTTTACCCCTGTTGACCCTGAATAATCCCTAAGCTTTCTTGGCGACAATTTTTTGGGCATTCACCGTAACATATCATTATCTCTTCACATTAATATAGATTGAGTTTATCTTTATATAAGTTTTTGTCTCAAATATTTAGTTTTCATGTATTATATTTGCATTGTTATATATAAATGCAACTTCTGATTTGACACTGAAAATTTTTTATTGTGAATATGAGCAGTATTTTCATGTATTGTTGTATTTTTACCTGGTTGTAAACGTTGATTAATATTTTTGAGTGAAATAGATCAATATCAGTGGTGGCATATATTTAGGTCGATTAGGGAGCTATCTCCAACCTGTTATTCGGATAATATAGTCAGATTAGTAGGAATGCTTACTGTTTTCTGCATCAAGACCTATTCCACAAGAAAAGGTTTTACATTTTTTTTAAAGGTGTCTTGGTTGAAAAGTCACTACTTGGTCAAACCTTAAAAACACACCCCTTTCTAACCCTTCTACAGTTAATATGGAAACTCTGTACTCAAGCTTAGCTGCATTATATTTGTTTAGTTGACTTTTGTGTATATATATTTTGGTGGCTATTTCATTTCTTTGAGTTTATTCTAGTTAGATTTTTTGCTATTCTAACAATTAGAACGCATGAATTTCAACGAAATTATATCGTCGTTTCAATGACACCCTGAATGTGCAAATATTAGGGATTTGGCGGTTTTTCAAAACGGTGGATTTAAAAGTTTCCGGTTTTCCATTTATGTGTTTTTGCACATTCATGGTTTTGTCAGTGAACCGACATTCTATCATTTGTTTATGCAAGTAGTGTGATTGTTGGTCTGGAAGCGCTTCCCAGTTACCTCTGAATATACGCCACTAACTAATATTTCATTTTTTAAATATGTATTTATACTGAATATCTTCAACTAGGGATTTCGATATTTAACTGAATAGACTTATAAATATTGATTTTTCTTAAAGAAACTGATAGTCTAGTCTACTTATCAGAGAAAAATATGCAAAAAATGCGAATTATTTATTTGACAATATTTTTTATTGAAAAGGAAATTTATTTTGTTATTTTTTCGTTAATATTATATTTAAATGAATTTTTGTTGGTACCCAGTATATTGTAATAATAGTACTCATTATATAATAATATTTATTAAACCTATCTCTATTGTGCTTTTAAGGTTAATATATCGTCACTTGATTGCTATTCGAAATTACGACGTTCGAGCCAATAATAGCCCACGTGTATCTCTAGTGTGACTTTTTAAATTGTAGCCCCTATTAATATCAACGATGATTTAGAGGAATATATTAAAGCTCAGTGCAATAGATGTTTTTTCGGAGTTCTATTTAATTATGCACAGTTTTTCGGTCATAAATTGTTATCAAAATATCTTTTAACTGCCCTCCCCATATAGAATTACATGTGCAAAAGTTTTACCTATTTTCTGTATTTATTATACACAGTAATAACCAAAAGTTAAGATTTATGAATTTAATTCATTTTAATTCATTCAGAAGGTTATCACTGTTTTATATAATGTTGCGTGCGTAAACAAAACTAAATTATCGAGGCTATATAATAGTTTTGCATGAATGAAAACGACAGTTTGAAAGGATGTAAATGAATTTCTGGTTGGCAAAGGTTTAATCTGGAAAACTATTTGCCTTATTCTTTCAAGGTTTTTATGAGTGAATATGAACAATATGGAATTTATTTTTATATTTAAATGTTGGTATACATTTATGATTATCTGTGATTCTCTTAACCTCACTTTGCAGTATGTAGTGATAAATTACCATAAGGTCTCACTGAACTTAACAAGTTGTGGTCCCTTTGTATTTCCTATATGTTTTTTTTATTGCATTTTTGTGCATAGTTTTATTGCTTATTTGGTTTCTTTACAAAGCTAGATTTTAAGTTTTCCCTTATGTATTTTTTATATATGAATAAATGAGCTCTTTAAAATAAACTTAGTATTCCTTTTTGTCTTTAAATATTTTTACATAACACAGACCGTACCTAATGATGAACCAGTTTAGCCGCACACCAACTTCACTCTTCATGACAATTTACTATTTCTTGTCACCAATGAAAACAACGTCAGTCATAGAAATAAGTTGCAAAGACCTATGCAACATTTTCACAATATAATTTTTGGGGATGTTCATTGTTCGTTTATTTTATTGTAAATAAATCATAAGAAGGTAATGCTGCTTTAATCTAGAAAATGTGTAAATTACATTAAATTGATTTCTCAATTGGATAATCATTTATTCTGTAAATATTATTATACAATTAACAATTGGGTATTAATGTTTTTTTGTGTCAAAAACAGAATCCAAATACTATTTAAAAAGGTAATTGGGTAATTGATCGTTATGGAAGCTTCCAGGCCCTCTCTCCAGAATTTATATATTTAGAATACTTAAATGAAACTCTTGTTTAACAATTTCCTTCTCCAAAAGGCGGACATTTCACCAGAGTGCCTAAAATGATGTAAATACTAGCCTAAAAAACGACCTCCGAGGTTTGGCTGACTGTAATCCCCGTACCCGCCATTGCCATATCTCCCTTGTGTATGAGGATAGACGGGCCTGCTCTTGGGTCCATACCCATAATCGGGCTCCCTGGGTCCATAATAACCATCTGGATAATATTCTGGGGGTGGGTAAGGCCCTCTGCGTCTCGGATCATAGCCGGCTTGAGGATAAGGGGCAAATCTGTTTCCTCTCGATGGCCAAGGTTGGTAGCCAGCTTCTTGGCCGTAGCCGCCTCTGCATCCGTATGAGTAGCAGGGTTGGCTCACCACTTCATACACCGGGCTGCGATGAGAATGGACATTCTCCTTCTGTTTGTGGTGGTGGGGTTTCGGGGGTTTGGGCATGCCAATGGGTTCAGGAACTTCTTCGGAAGAAGCAGTCTTGTACACTTGTTCAATGGTTTCAGCTTCATCGGAATCATCTGCAGAGCTTGGAGTTAGAGTGTCTTCATCGGCCAACACCAGACACGCCGATGTTCCCAGGAGAAAGAAAATCTTAAAAGTAAAGGACAAGGTTTAGGATAATGGTAAATAAAAGCTACTGAGTGTTTCAAAAGCATATTTTGTAACTTATTTTTTCGATTAAAAAAAACCCCTCATTAATAAGACAAATGACGACCATAGTACTGGACCATTTATGTAGGACAAAATAAGCTACACGAAATTTAATTTTAAAAACTATCGATTTTATACGGTAAGATTCCAATAGTATTCACAAATCGGTTGTTAGTGGGTTATATAGTATCTAATTTAAGGTAATAGCTTATAAATTCAAACATATATAGCCGCTGCATACAGTGGGGGCCAACACCCCCATAACTGTCAACCCATTTGCTTTTTTTTTAAATGCTCTATACTTCTGTTCATCTTATTCTCGCTCCTAGGATCAAAGCCAAAATTCAGCGCCTACGAATCCAAATATTTTATATTCTCAACTAGTTCGAATAAAAAAATATGTACAGGCCAAACATGGCCCTGACCATGGCCTAGGCCTACAAGACCTAGGCCTTGGGCCAGCGATTTTTGGGAGTCCAAATTTGGCTATAAACTTTGTTTTTCACTTCACAATTGTGCTTGATTTTATGAAAAACTCAATTTAAATTAATCATATATTTAAGTTTTTTTACAATTATAAGCACCCTAATTGTTTTTAAAATATTGTATGTGATGATGGACCTCACTTTCAAATTTCATAATGTTGCAGTATGTATATTAAGTAACAATATCGTTCAGGAAAAGAGGCCCCAAATGTTTCCGGGTCTAGGGCCCCTACTTGTCATGGCCCTGGGCCAAACTATATTGTATAAACTTGAAGGGGAATTAAATGATGCTTTCAGATTTCCCAAGTAAGACCTGGCTGATGATTAAGAAACCTATACGAATTGTTGTACCTCCATATCTTGTTACATTCAGTTAATCACCCTGGGTTATAATTTTCAGTTGATCAAAAACATTCGAAGTTCACTGATTAAAACTAAATTTGCCCGCTAAGCCTAAAATATTGACTAATAATTGCCAACAGCCACTAGCTTCGAAGGCATTTCTTGATCAACTACCCTTATTCTTTAATCAACTGTTTCTTCACTTCCAATGCCCAAATAGGGGCGAATCCAGAAAAATATGTCAGAGTTGCCGGTGGCCTATTGTTGTGATAATTGTGTGATCTGTATATACTACCAATATTTTTTTCAAAGATTGATAAATTCAGAACGAACAGGTGATTGTATGTAATTTTCAAATATATATATATATTAATATTGAAACGTATTATGAGTACAAAAGAAAACAACTTTATAGCATACATCATGTGTCGGATTTTTCTTTACGTATGTGTATTTTTAATAAATTAGGACACATTTGGAAAGACAGTTAATTTTAATAGTATCAATTAAAACGTTGGAAATGTTGCTAAAGTAGTTGGCTGATTTTCGAAACTTCTCGTACCTACTACACTTTTGTTTAGTAAGAATAACGCCTATTTCAACTCAATTGTGTTTTTTGATCGATTTATCATGACCTTTCACGAGAGGTTCGTTAAAGAAGTACAGCTGGGGGGAAAAAAACGATTCGCCCCCTCGTTTCTCGGCTGCTATTGATCAAGAGATTTTGTGAAAGGTGCCAATTTTCAGGAAAAAGCGTAAGGAATTGATTACCGACATTAAAAATTGTATAAGGGGTCGTCTACATATTGAAATGAGTACCAACTTTGAAAATTCCGATGCCAACACCCAATTTTTTTTATATAAAATATTTATCTTCTTCAAAATACCCCAGATCAAAAAGAAAATTAATAAATTTGCTTTATTTGTTGAGATATAAGCATTCAAAGTTGAACGCCCATATATTAAAAAAGTTTCAAACTTTTATTCGTACCTCCACAAATAAAATGAATTAAACAAAGATTTTTTTTTCATTATATACTTCTTAATCTTCCAAAAACAAATCACACAAGTTTTTCATAAAATTTTTATTTTTAATATTTTTTTATTTAAATTTAAATAAGAAAAAATAAAACATGAATAGCAACCCCAATTTTTTTTTTACATAAATCGATAAAGTAGATCAAGTAGAACCAAAATCCCGATTTTTTTTTAATTCAACAACAATTATTTGCCGAGTTATTGTAAAAAAACTGAAAAAAAAAACGAATTTTAGGGACCGTGTACAAAATTACTTGGCAAATTTGATCCTAACTTGCATTATCGTTTGGTGGTTGAAAAGTATTTGTTGGTAATGTTTATTCAAATTATTGATGTCTGTCAAATGTCTAAAAAATCTTTTCTTGTTTCAAGTGCATACAATGTATTTTGTTTATATAATTAACATTAAATTATATCGTAATGTATGTCATTTCCAATACAATTTCAAAAAGTGTGTTTAATATTAAAAATTAAATACCCTAAATTATTATTGGAATTCCGTTTTTAGTATTTCATTGTTACCACATTGATTATTTAAAATGATTAGTGCCCACTGCCTTGGTTATAAAAATCATTGCCAAATCATTCTGCGTAATTTTATTTTGCTTTCCTTAAATATCGTGTTAAGGTCGTAACCCTCGTTTTGTAATACGTGGTTTATATTACCGATAAAGTGCGCCGAATTTTAAACAAACTTTTTGTAGCAATATGAATGATACAAAAATTTGCATAAAAATCGTAAAACATAAATGTAATAATCATGTTTGTCAATCTGATTGTAACTATAATCGCATTTGAAAATCTGTTCGTTATAAATAACCGTATATGTGACTTAATTTAAAATTAAAACGTTCCTCTTCTTGCCTTTATTTTATTTCTGAATTTTAAAATCCAAAATTAAAAGAAAAAATTAAAAAAAAATCACAATATTAGTGAAGAAGGTTAAATTCTAGCATCCGTTGGCGAGATTATGTTAACCCTTTTGTTAGCTTGTCGTTTTGAAAAGACACAACCTAAGTATTACTTTTTCATTTTGGAGATTTCCCACTAAGCGAGTTCAAAATTAATGCTTTAATAACTCGGCAAATAATGTAAAACAAATAATTTTTTTTATACCTAGGGTATTTTGAAGGTGCTGAACATTTTTGTGTAAAAAAAATTGGGTGTTGCCATAGGAATTTTCAAAGTTGGTACTCATTTCAATGTGTAGGCGACCCCATATACAATTTTTAATGCCGGTAATCAATTCCTTACGGTTTTTCCTGAAAAATGACACCTTTCACAAAATCTCTTGATCAATAGCAGCCGAGAAACGAGGGGTGAATCGTTTTTTCCCCCAGCTGTACCAATGTACCGAGTGTTAACGCAGTGAAAGAGTTAATCAATCAGCTGAGTAGAATCTTTGCCATGTTAGCCCTTTTTCTAGGTATGGGAATCAACATAACATCGAAATGAAACAAATTAGAAACGAAATTGTTATCTAGTTATTTAATTATATATTTTTGAAGTTTTAAAATGCCCCAAAATATTCAGCAGATGGCGACACTATTTGAAAACTTTATCAATAAATAATTAAATAACCGGATGTTATTTTCTTTTCAATTTTGTTTTAAATAGATGTTATGATGATTCCCATACCAGGTAAAAATGGGATAACATGGCAAAGCAGTTCTTTTTCAAAAGTTGTGATTTCAAAACTAATGCATTAGCTCTATGGTACTGACAGTCCCTCTTAACCAGAGAAATACAAACCTACCGGTTGTAAACTTCTACCTGTGCCTCAGAGCTCTGTACTAGGGCCAATTTTATTTATTATGTTTATTGATGATATCAGTTAGGAGTTAAAAAGCAAGTAAGTATTTTTGCAGATGACTTAAAAGTGACTAGTACAGTAAACTCTGTTGAGCAAATCGAGCAATTACAAAATGGAAAATATCCAAGTTAGTGAGTTTGTTAGAGATTTAGGAGTTTTGGTGAGCAATGATTTTAAAATGAGTAAACAATGTGTTGAAGCAAGTAGGATAGCCCATAGAATGCCGGGATATTTTAGAAAAAGTATCACTTCTAAATCTAAGGAGATTATTTTGCCATTGTATAGGGGATTGGTAAGGCCACATCTGGAATATGCTGCTCAGTTGTGGTCTCCCTTCCTTAGAAAAGATATTGATTTGCTTGAGTAAGTTCAGCATAGGGCTACCAAAATGATTAAGGGTTTATCTGGTATTGATTATGATAACAGATTAAGACCGTTAAACATGTATTCCTTGGAAAATAGGAGAACAAGAAGTGATTTAATTCAGTTATTCAAATTCATCAAGCAGGGAGACATGGAGGGCTTAGGTTTTAACTTAAATAGACGGACCAGAGGCCATGGTCAGAAATTAGTAAAATCCTGCTTTAGAAAGGAGGTAAGAAAACATTTTTTTAACAATGCAGTTGTCAATGAGTGGAATGCTTTACCGGATTATGTTGTGTATTCGAAGAGAGTAGAAGAATTTAAGAAGAATCTCGATAGTTGTAGGAAACTAGTAAAGAATTAGAAACATTTTGGACCAACGTTTGCGGGGCTCTGACCTGTTGTTGGTCCACAATTTTTGTATTTGTATTTGCATAAATTTATTTGAAATTCTGTTCGTTCTCGACAGCTCAAGAGCTTTGAAAAATCATAAAAAAATTGCTGCATATTTGAAGATCTGTTGCTGCTCGAACAACCCATCCAGTTAAATTCACAACTTTTAAATTGGCTTGTTTCACGTGACGTAAATCTCTCCTGCTTTTATTCCTGGATTTCATTTATCGTTTCGGTGATTGGTGGCATGACATGGTAAGACCACCTACAATATTTATTAATCAATTAAAATATATTTTTATTCCTGTTCAACAGTTGCCACTCAAGACGTGAAACATGCCAATTGAAATTGCGTAAATGAATTATAAAGTAACTTGGTATATGGGCGGACAATTCTACCATAATTTTTAATTTTATGTCCCTTGGGCATTACGTGTGAAAAAATTAATATTTCGTATTAATTTTTTCTTATTATACTAATAGATTGATCCTTATATATTTGTAAAACGGTATATTAAAACAACGATCCCCCAAAAATGTTTCGGGCACAAAACATGTAACATGCCGAAAATTCCGTACCGTTCCCTGTCCCTTGGGTTGCACTTGAAACGTATTCCACTCCACTCTTCAAACAATCGACAGAAAAAAAGTCAACTCAAATGGGCTGTCTGTTAATATGATTCAAATTAAATTGACAGTCACACTTTTTAACCTATTGTCACAATATGGCAGGGTATGCGTAATGAAATAACAATTTTTTATTTAACAATACCTAATTTCTCATCCCCTTAAAAAGTTCGCTTTATCAGGAAACATGATTTCAAGTTGGAAATGAATGCACATAAACAGTTTTGCAATAAGCGCATAGACATGATTCACACCAGATTTATTGTCCACTGAATGCAATAATCTAAATGTCATTATAGTATGTAATGAAAAATACTTACAATTAGTTGATTCCACATCATCCCTTTAGTATCCTTAGCACAAGTCTTTAGAAATTTCGATCTACAACAGTCCGATACATCGTCAGAGCTTTTATGACAGCCGGGCCTTGTCCATTGAGGTTAATTTCCCTATGCGGGCACCCACATCAACAAGGTGTAGATCGACATGAAAAACCAAATGCCATGTTATTGAATATTAATTAGCTTGTTACTTGCACAGGGCAAGGTGGTTCGAAGTAAGTCAGAATAGTTTGGTGCAAAGAAAGTTGGGGAGAGAGAGAGTGTCATTAAATAAGTTTCATCAACAAAACTGTCCCGATTGCAAAAATATAAGCTTAACAAGATTTTTTCCAGTCATACTTTGAAATTAACCAAAAATGTTTACCGTCAAAGAATATCTTCCAAATAAAATGTAAATAACTGAAAACTAATTAAAATTTTATTTTTTACTTGATTAGAAATAAAAAAAACGAAGGCTGTTATTGTTCTTGGTGTTATTCAAACCCAAAACAGTCATTACAACGAATTACGAGTAAAAGAGATCTTAAAATGTTATCCTTATGAAATCCATTACTGAAAATTTGTGATATTTCACTAAATATTCAAAGCACTATTTATTTATAATTGAAATGTAAAAATATTCTATTACAAAACGTAATTTATGTATTTAAAATTCCTGATACATTAGGGTAACTCAAACACTTTCCAACTTTCCAAAAACATATTTAAGATCATACCTGCAATAATACTGTTTAAATGTTGCACTAGAGAGAGGTTCTCTAGAATTTTTTTTTTTTAAAGTTATACTTAAAAAAAAGTTAAACTTTTTCAGTTTTATTTGTTTCTTATAATATTTGTATATTTGTTTGTAGCTTTACAAAACTTTTAGGAATGTTAAACGTTGTATTCAAATTTCAAAGAAAAATATGGAATTTGAAATAAAATCGGACCAATTTTACTGACAGGCAAACATCTTTATAGCGCATCTGTCATCATATATGTATGTAAATCGCATTTCTTTTGAGGTGCAATTCTTACCAAAGCTGACATTTCGCTACAAGCATTTCACATTTAAATGTTCATCTAAGTAAAAGAGTACAAATTCCTTAATGTTCATCTTAAAATCACGTATATAATAAATTTACTAAAATTAACAACTTTCTGACTCAAATTATTTCTTTTCTGTAGGGATCGTTTTTATATTAAATTTGTATAAAGGAAAAAAAAAACAGTCAAATTCAACAATTGCTTTTGCCCTGGTATTTATTATCAATATATTGTGGAATATTCATTTTCTGATCATTTTGTTAACTATTATTTGTTGAGTTGTAGCATTGAAAGTTCCGCATTCATAATGTAAAATAAGGTTGACACATTAAAACGTTATTTTGTTATGAATTAGCAACCATATATTTATATATCGTTTCCAGTTGTACTTTAAAATGACTCTGTACTCTGAAATTCAAGGATTTTAATATTCTTAATTTTTTTTTCTAAAAGTTAATTGTGTTTTTAAAGTATATAAAAAATACTGTGAATAAAGCGTCGTGTAACAGTCTGTTTGATTCGCATGCATAGCAGTAAAGAATATGGTTTTATTAACCAAGTTTATTTGAGGTTAAGATAGCTTAACTTTACTCAACATACACATAAAAGATTCAAAGAAATGATCTGAAAGTTTTTGCATTATAGTTTCTCCCTAATTTTAAATGTTAAAAAAAAAATCTGCCCAAACCTATATATCTATACAATCCTTCCAATAAAGAAAATTAGATGAGGTACTATAATTACTGCAGAGATTTAGCGATTGCCCATGAAGAATTGCCAGACCACCTCCCTTTATTCTCCCCCCCCCCTTCCTTAAAAGCAATCTAGGTATTTATTCATCAACCTCAGCGGGATAAAGAGCTGAGTTGGTACTTTCGAAGTATGAACTCGATATTGGGTAACTGGGTATTGCTGTTGATATTTGTAAAATTATTTTAATATGGAGAAAACCCATGACCGTTATTTTCAAATTTTGTTTCAATAATCAACCTCGAATAATGCGGATGAACTAAAACCAAAAGCCAGTAAGAATAGCGGAAAATTAACCAGGGGTGGGGACTATTCCCCCTCCTCGTTGCATTGCCTGTCTTGATTTCGAACATTGTAACTGAAGTATTAGTTGTGTTCGTTTCTATAAGATGGCGACACTAATCGTTGTAGGTAAAAAAAAGAGCCTTGATATTTCGGTATTTCGGCGAATATAGTAGGATTTAAAAGTTTTTGTCTCGGCAATTAATAACGCCTAATATGTGGAACTGGTGAACGCTAAACTATAGTGGTCCAAAGTTCTGACGCCGCGTACGATGTCGCTAAAAGGCTGCGTTGAGTGCTAACTCAGGTGTCGTCCTCGTCACTTGAGTGTGGTTCTAAAATACGAGGCTCGTCTCCAATAGGCGTCGCCGTGTAGTTCTAGTGCTACGCGTTAACTTAACCCAAACGAAAACTTTTCGTAAGGTGACCTGGGATATTTTGAAATTATTTGAATTTCTCAAAAACTACTTTTTCCATGAATTTATGTTTTAAACTCAATAAACAACATCCTCATTTTTACAACCCCTACATGCAAATATTTCGCCGTTGGTTTACAGGTTTCTAGAGGTTTACAGGTTTCTAATTTATTGCGTCCAATAAACCATACTTTGTTAATTGCATATCCAGCAATGCTCCGATTAATTATTGGAATTATATTAGTACTTTTTCTAAAAAAAATATTAATAATCCAAAGCACTTGAAAAAAAAATGGTTTAAACTTTTGTTTAATCGATGCTAAATTGTGTATAATTTTGTTTTCTTTTACACGATTTTGAATTTTGTAATGCCCATTCTCAGATACGTTTATGAAAATGGTTTGCGCTGAAAAACAATATTGTAGGATGAATAGTAACATTATGATACGCATGTTTAGTCACGGGGTAATTATTGGACAAAGTGGGAAAATTGTTGGATATGCTATGGGGTAAGACCATAGATATCATAGTTAAAGTATTAGATTGGCAGATCACGTGACCTCCAATGCTAATGACGGGACGCGCATGGAGGCCAAATAAGAGGGCAAAATGGCCAGTGTTGCCGCCACTTTAAGGAGAAAAATACTACGAAAAAATGCCATTTAATTCTAAAATTACAAAATATTACTAGAAAAGGATTTAAAGTCACTAAAAAGATTCCAAAATGCAGCTAGTATTTTTACGATATTTTTTTGTAATTTTAGAATTAAATGGTATTTTTTCGTAGTATTTTTCTCCCTAAAGGGGCAGCCACACTGGCCATTTTGCCCTCTTATTTTGGCCTCCATGCTCGTCCCGTCGTTAGCATTGGAGGTCACGTGATCTGCCAATCTAATACTTTAACTATCATATATATGGGTAAGACAGACAGCATCGCAATATGCTTAAATTTACTTAGTATAGATTGTGTGATTAAGAAACATGCTCTACGCAATGTTTAAACTTAGAAAAAGAAGAACTTTAACCCTTTCAGTCCTAATGACAATTTGGCATCATTTTAGAAAAATTTTCTGATCGTCTATAGCCATTTATGATATCAAAAAGCAAATCATTCGATTCTTCAAACTTTTTTCTATTAGAAAATATTTTTTATTAATCCCAATAGATGTCAGCCCTATTATTTTTTTAAAATTATGATCAGAAACATGATGATGCCAAATGGCATCATTGGGACTGAAAGGGTTAAATGTTTGGTAATTTTTACTAGATTTCACTGTTATACATTTTTTACAGAAGCCATGTGGTGTTAAATAATTTTAAAGGAATAAAAGAAAACAATCTACGTCCTACACTCTTTAAACGAGCGGTTTTAACTCAGTCTGAGGTAATTTCCACTCCTTTCCGGTGCCGAAAATGCACTTCCTATAGGAGTGGATTTCACTCTTTTGTTTTAAGTGTGTAGTACACACCATATCACACAATTTACCTTTTGTTGCTAGTCTAAATACTGTGAAGAACAGATTGAAAACTACTGTCCAATAATTACCCCAATGGGGGGGGGGGTAATTTTTGGACACTTCTACAGAAGAAATAGTAAATTTCAACAACGATACCAGACAGATATATCCAATAGTCATTACGAAAAAAATTACTAGTAAGAAAATTACATACATGTGGCAGGTGTCGGCTCGTCACTTGACTGTGGTTCTAAAATACGACGCCCGTCGCCAATAGCCCTCGTGTAGCTCTAGTGCGACGATAATTCAAACTAAACTTACATGTGGCAGCTATGGTAAAAGTTTGATTTTTAAATTATAATAGTAGTCTGAGGGTTTATTAAGAGGGATGTAGAGTCATTGATGATGAAGCAATAAAATTATTTTTTCTACTAACAAGTTTATTTCCGCACAACGGTTAAGAATTTTTAATTTATTTAATAAAAAATAAAGATTTAAATTGTATATGAAAGGGATTCCTAAGCGTTGCGAATCAAGGGCCACCAGCACTCGAGATGTTAAAGAATTGAAATTAATTTTCCATATATAAAAATAAAATTATGAATTTTACAAACATTTCTGGACTTGACATGAAGTGTTTGAAATTTTTTCAGTTATTACAGACACGATATTAATACATATTTAAAAGTGCCATAGTCTTCTTTAAAGATTTTCTTTTCTTACTTTGGTTGGTAAAACTGTTTATTAAGTAACAAATCACTGAAAAAATATCTTTAAATATCAGGAATTAACTGCGATTGTTGTTTGATACTATACAGTTTCTAAGGTCGTTGGCTTTTTCTTTTAACAAGACCGTGTTTGTTAATCTTAGCACATTTAACCTTATGTACATCGCCTCCAAGGGGAATAATAAACAAGTAATTTGTGATTTACTCAACAAAGTATAGATAAAACATTTTAAAAGCTTTAATATTTCGCTTAAGCTCCTTGTCCTGAATTCATTTCTGTAAAAAGGACTTTTATTCATAACTTTTTGAAAAATTTAAATAATAATTATTTAAAAAAATAGATAAATGTTTTAAATACTACAAAAGTATATGTATTTTGTTTGAGTTATTATAACTATTATTTCGAAAAGTAAAAGTATCTTAATTATTTAGTGCGTGGGATAGTTTTTTAATACTCATTTACCATTACCGGCACTAAACTTTTAATGGTCTATAAAACGGAACTTGGCATTTCTTGCTGAAATGTGCCATAGATTTTAAATTAAAACTCAAAATGGGGTGGTACTGTTGCTGAAAATTTTGAAGTTGGTATAATTTTTAATATGATGATGGGCCGTTATGCAAATTTCGTGACATGTAATCAACTCAGAATGTTGTGGGAACAAAACCCCAAGTGTCCGATTTTCTAGGATGAATAACGGCGGAAATAGTCACTGCTGGTAACTTTTTTGCGCAGCTGTACATGAACGTGTTTGGCATAAAATATAAAATGCAGCAAAAAGTAGTTGTTCAGAAGAAAAATATTCCAAACGTACGAATAATTTTGATTTCCACTGTATAAAGGAAGTTAAATTTTCCATTACCGCAAAGCAGATCCAGGGCAGAAAGTTGGAAAAAAGTTTTTTCGAGTAGATTTTTAAAATTTAAAAGTGACATTACATAGCCACATTCCTGGCTTTGAATATTGGAAGAAAGGGGGAGGGAAACAATTAGGTCTGTAACAATAACCACTTACAAAAGTTTCTTCGTTCGGATTTAAACATATTTGAAAAAAAAAATTCTAACAAACGTTTCATCATAATTCTGACTTTTTTACCCCAAGTCGGCTATTTTAATTATTTTTTATACGTTTAATAAAATATTGAGGCCCAGTGGCTTCAGCGGTGGTGCTTCGTCCTTCCATATCGCAGATCCGGGGTTCAAATCTAGGATTGGGCAAGGATCAGTCGGCGATTCATTCTTTAGGTGGGTACATAAATTGAGGACCTAGCATGCTTGGCAGCTAAACACTGCAGGTTCTGTGTGAGATTGACCACAAGCACGAGAGACATGCTTAGCACCTAAGAGTCCGAAGCCAGGACAGCTGAAATGGGTACAGCAGGCTTTAACTCCACTATGAGCTTTCGCGCCACTGAGTTTAATTTACAACTCATTTTTTTTCCGAAACTTGTTGCAATTTGAAAATTAACATTCGCGTTTCACCCACTTTGCAGTCTCTCGATGATCGAAGCGATTCTTTCGATGGCATTTGAGGTGCCCCCCCCCCTTTCCATGTGGAATGCGTTTAACGACGCCCAGAACACTTTTCTGCTGCACCCTATTTCACTCGCACTTGACAAAGAGCGACATGGAGCTCCCTTCAGGAGGGGGGGGGGGGGGGGCTATGCTCCTTTAAAAAGATCGCCGCACTCTCTCTTTTTTCCTCTCCTTTGTTTTCGTTTCCTTTGACTCCCTTTTTTCGCTTGATTTGGGGTTGTTTACAAATCGCAATAAATTGATTCCGCAGACCAAAAAATTTTTCCCTTCTGTGTGCCAAAGTATCCAAACAGCATAGGAGGGCCTAAAGGCGTCATAAAACCAGCATTAGGATTCAAATTCGATAGCGATCATAAAAAAGTAACACGAAAGAGTGACTTTTAGATGAACGAATTCATAGATGCAGGAAAAAAAAATATCCACCCTCTGTTGATTAATCCTTAGAGTAGAGTGGGACAAGATCTGTACCTAACTTTCAAAGGTCAAGAAATACAATAAATATATATAAAAGATTTTATTAAATGTGTCAGGACGTTAACAAACGTTTATGTTTTACTAGTTAATAATGCATTTAAATAAAGTTTGACGCATACAAAATTGCTTTTTTTTCCCGAAAAGCTAGGAAAGGAATTTAAATCGAGTTTTGCTGCAACCCTTTGACAGGTGTACCAAATATAAGCGCGATTTCTGCATGCTCGTCACATGATTTAAGGACATTTGGCGATAGAATCTTCGCCCAATCACACTAAAGGAGTAGTATTCAACGGGATCCTAGCGTTCCCCCACACTCAATTATGTAAAAATTAATACATCTACGAAATTTGGTTAGGTACTAGAGAAAAGGCGCAAGATACACCATAAGAGACCATGACATAAGACTAAACAATTTTACTTGGATAATAAACAAAAAAATAAATCAAAAACGAAATTAAATGATAAAAAAGTATTCATCCTTAGATAATAAGTGGCTGTGAAATTGTTTTGACTTATTGGAAATAAAATGCACTCGTAAATGCGATTTCATATAAACATGATTCATAAAACAAATTGTTTTCAATTCACTACTTATAAAGTTTTTTCGAATAAAATATCTTAACTAAATGTTTAAAAAATTAAACAAAATTGTGCGGATTTTATTTGGATAGTTTCAAAGCAGGATAAAAACGTACAGCTGGGGAAAAAACGATTCCCCCCTCGTTTCTCGGCTGCTATTGATCAAGATATTTTGAGAAAGGTGTCATTTTTCAGGAAAAAAACGTGAGGAATTGATAACCGGCATTAAAAAGTGTACAAGGGGTCTTCTACATATTGAAATGAGTACCAACTTTGAAAAATCCAATTGCAACACCCAATTTTTTTAAAACAAAAATTTTCAGCACCTTCAAAATACCCTAGGTATAAAAAAGAATTATTTGTTTTGCATTATTTGCCGAGATATTAAAGCATTAATTTTGAACGCGCTTAGGGGGAAATCTCCAAATGGAAAAAGGTAAGATTTAGGTTGTGTCTTTTCAAAACGAAAAGCTAACATATTCTCGCCAAAATGATGCTAGAATTAAACCTTCTTTATTAATACGGTGATTTTTTTGGATGCGTTTTTATAAACAATTTTTGGATTTTAAAATTCAGAAATAAAATAAAGGCTAGAAGATGAAACATTTTAACTTTAAATTAAATCACACATACAACGATTATTTAAAAAGCACATAAACCACGTATTACAAAACGAGGGTTAAGACCTTAGCTCGATATTTAGTTGGTTGGTTGGTTGGTAGACATATGGCTAATTCCATGTAACTGTAGTGTAAGTCACGATTTAAGAGGAGATTAAAAGCTTTTTAAATTTAAAAAATAATCCAAATTAAATAAAATACATTACATTATTTAGTTATAATAAGTGTAGATCAACTATTCCACATTTTTTTTTCATTTAATGTTAAAAGTTGTAGTGATAATCACTTTTTACAAACGTGACTTCCACTGCAGACAGGATAATTTTGCATGGAATTACCCATATATATTCAGGTTTGTGTGCTTGGTCAGATAGCCGCTTATAAACCTTCCGCGATATTTAAGGAAAGCAAAAAAAAAAAAAAAAATACGTAAAATGATTTGGCAATGATTGTTAAAAAAGGTAGTGGGCACTAATAATTTTTAATAATCAATGTGGTAACAATGGAATATACTAAAAACCGAATTCCAATAATATTTTAGAGTATTTAATTTTTAATCTTACAATACACTTTATGAAATTGTATTGGAAATAACATACATTTAAACACATAGTAATCGATATAATTTAATGTTTATTATACAAAAAAAATCACATTGTATGCACTAGTAATAAGAAAAGATTTTTAGACATTTGACAGACATCAATAATTTGAATAAACATTTACCAATACCAATAAACGCTTTTCAACCACCAAACGATAATGCAAGTTAGGATCAAATTTGCCAAGTAATTTTTTACACGGTCCCTAAAATTCGTTTTTTTTTCAGTTTTTTTACAGTAACTCGGCAAATAATTGTTGTTGAATTAAATATTCATGATTTTGGTTCTACTTGATCTACTTTATCGATTTATGTAAAAAAAAATGTGGGGTTTCTATTCATATTTTATTTTTTCTTATTTAAATTTAAATAACTAGGTGGCTCCGCCCCCTGCTCGCTATCGCTCAATAACCCCGATATAATGTAATTTTTTTTATGTAAACTTTTATTTTATACCAATTGATCCCTCCACTGGTCCACTCCATCAGGATATTATAATCTCCACCCATTCTTATATGAGGGGTTGATTTTATACAGGCCCTTCCAGGAGTTTGAGGGCTTTCCCATAGGCCCCTGTTCAAATTGCCAGAACAGCCACATTATATAATGGGCTGTTTCTATTCCACGATTCGCGCAAAACAAAACGGTCCAAATGTGGTAAACATTCCACTTCATATTTCATACAACTCGATAGAGTTGGGGGACCCAGTCGGTAAAGACTTTCGTCTTGCATGCGGTAGGTCCCAGGTTCAGGTCCGGGCATAGCCAAAATAACTACCGACCTATAAACGGCTCGTGCAGCCAAAAAATATCCGACGAATAATACCCCGTATAGAGGAAGGCAGGAAGGGCACTTTAAATATCCTCCAAATTCCCAACGATGCGTACGATGTCACCCTTAAAAGTTGCATTGGGTACCTACTCACGTGTCGGCTCGTAACTTGACTGTGGTTCTAAATTACGACTACCATTTCTAATAACACTCGTGTGTAGCTTTAATGCGACGATAATTCAAACTAACCCTAACCCATACAACTGGATGGGAATAGCTACCCTACGTTAAATTTTCAACTTCGCCAAAAGCCGCCAATGCCAAAATTCAATCGACCATTACGCCATCTTAACATCAGAAAACAAAACAGACATTCATTCTCTTGTATGGTTGGAAAAGTTTTATAAAGTACAAATTCTTTATGTATGCCGAATATATTCCGGTTAACCTAAAGAATAGTGGCCGGCATTTTACGCCAAATCTGTAAACCCCGATGGCAACATTTGGCGAAATTAACAATTGCATTGACAATATTTAAATGTCAATCTATTTAAATCTTAAACATTTTTTTATAATCTATAATGACGTCCTAGTTTGAGTTGTGAGTGCGTATTTAGGTGTCGGCTCGTCACTTGACTGTGGTTCGAAATTACGACGACCGTTGCCAATAGCCCTCTTGTGCAAAGATGATTAAAACCTAACCTATCATCCAAAATATTTAAACTAAAAAAATCTGTAAACCTTCTATTTTGCTATAATATATTTTAAGGCAAAATCATTTATAATAAAAAAAAATCTGTAAACCTTTTCTATATATAAACACAAAACAAAGAAAACCTTGTTCATTTTAATGAACATATATTTATATTTTCCTGAATTCTTCCACGTGTAAAGCGACTTTTGTAAAAAGAACAGGTTAAAGAACTGTTCTTTTTAAAAGAACAGAGCAGAGAGCAACTGTTCTTTAAAAAGAACGTAACAATTCACGCATTTCTGATGTTTTTTTACCGTGGTGTATTGCTGAAAAGAACTACGTTTTTCGTTTTTAGCTGACTTATTTTATTTTTTAATTAAAAAACTAATTGGAAATTTGAAAAACAAAAATAAGACATCGAGGCATAAGGGAGACACACCTTCCAGAAAAATTTTGGACTTGTAACATCAATATTTCATCTTGTTATGGCTGCTGACACTTTAAAAGAGCTTACTTTTTTTAAAATAAAAATATCAAAAATAAAAAATGGATGAAAAAACTTGTGTGATTTGTTTTTGGAAGATTAAGAAGTATATAATGAAAAAATCTTTATTTAATTCATTTTATTTGTGGAAGTATGAATAAAAGTTTGTGAAACTTTTTTAACATTATGGGCGTTCAAGTTTGAATGCTTGTATCTGAACAAATAATACAAATTAATTCATTTTCTTTTGGATCTGTTGTATTTTGAAGATGAAAAATATTTTTATATAAAAAAAAAATTGAGTGTTGCCATTAGAATTTTCAAATTTGGTACTCATATCAATATGTAGACGACCCCTTATACAGTTTTAGTTTATTAGCAAATATTTTTTTAACTAAAAAACTCATTTAAAAATGCCAAAGACAACTTTTCATGTGTTGCTTTTTAGGTTTAATTTTTAGAAGCTTTAAAGTCAGGTGGGATAAAATATTTTGTAATCTGAAATAAACACGGTTTTTGTGTGCCGTTTTGTTCATCGTTTGAGATATTCTTGCTAATAATAATTGATGAATTCAGTGGAGGGATAATGACGTTAGAAAAGGGGTCACCAGAGGGCGACAGGCCAAAAATGCTGCCATCTTCAAGTATATAATTACTAGAGGATTCTTTAAATTGACAGTTATAGTTAGGAAAGCATTTTTTTAAGCAAAAGAAATTAATTAAAATTGTAGTTCACAACAATAATGGTTGCTATGCTGTCATTAGTCTACTTGCAACAATTAAGGATCTGTTTGAGGGCCATCCATAATAACAAAACAGGGTTTTTGAAAATAAAAGCTAACTAAGAAGCAGAAGATTGGACTTGTTTTTTCAGCCTAAGAAACTTGAAAGTTCATTCAGTCTGATTCATTAACTTTTTTTACCCATTTCTGTGGTAGATAATTACAGATGTACAACTTAGTAGTAATTTAATTCCTCATACGTTACAACCTTCGCCTATGTTGAGAGACAGTTAAAAAAACGCAAATCGTGCAATTTTGGTATGATTGGATGCATAACTTTTTTGGTTTGGCTAAAATTTGCAAGATTTGCAATGTAAAACTATTAGACCCGTATTTTTTTTTGTAATTTTGAGCTAGTCAAACAATTGCAAAGGTTGAAGGTTGTAAAGTTTTTCAAGTAAAATGATATCAACTTTGATCAGGTAATATATTTTTTCAAAAATGAAATTATTAGCCAATCAACTAAGAATATTGTTGATTAACTTAAAACCAAAAACGAAGTATCTGTGACGAACAGCTGCTGATTAACAATTGTTGGTTTTTTCCGCAGCCTTACATAACAAAGAAAATATGTTTAAACACTTTCCTACAGAATTTATGTCAGTTATGCTAAACGATTGAATCTGTACAGATAGTGTTATATTGGTGTATCTATTATTAACTACCACATTGAAACAAGATCGTACGTTTTTTACGGGCCGGAGGAAAAAAAACCCTATGAAACTAGAAAACGTACGAAGCAATAAGAATGGAAAACGCTGTAAATAAATAGGACTTTATGATAAAAACTTTGACGCGGGGTAAACTTACGAAACGTAGGTTTCACTGTACTGTTTCACTGTACTACATTCTCAAAAGTTTGTCGTATGTTTGGCAAACGGCCCTGCATTTTCTTGCATTCATTTAAACTTTCTAAGAGCATACCAATAAATCGATGGATTCAAACCTTGCGCTACTTTGACTAATCACTGGATGTGTTGAATATGGATGAGTGGTTAAAGGTCAAGGCAGCCATTTTGATCCACATGAAGCATTCATTGGAAGCCAAAGTGAAGATGATCTCATTTTAAAAAGCGTGACACTTAGAGACTTCTCTTGATGGATGTGGCCATGAAAATGACGGCTAATAGCTTCTTTGAGGAAAAATCGGCATTGGTTAAACACTGGGGTTGAAGATTAATAAATACATTGTTACTTTCTTTTACAAACTGCTTTTAGTTTCCATTCGAAAAGTTTTTTTCTTCCGTGTATGGTCCATTAAATTAAAAAGCGAGTTATTCATCGCAAATCTTTCAAGGATGAGTAACAAGCTGTCATTTTGGTGGGATGTAAACTGGCTTGTTAACAAATTGTTCTCATGTTTTTAATTAACATGAAGTTGAAATTTTCAATGAAATATGTATCAATAACATGCGTCCTGCATATTTACTGCAAAATAATTCTGTACATTCGTCAAATAATTCTATGTCAGTATATTCTATATAGTAAGGGTACATATATTAATGATAATTCTACATTTTTGTTTGTCCAAAACAGTTGAAATTAAAACAAAATCGTCTTAACTTTGGGCGTTATACACATAATTAACCGTTCATAAATTATAAGATACATAATTTTTAAAGAACATGTTCTTTGAATTAAAAACTAATTTCTATATTTTTTATAATAATAATATAAAGGAAAAACATTTAGAAATAATTTTAACATCAACACGAAATTTTTACGTTACAAAAAAGTATCAAAAGAAACGGAAAAAAATAAAAATGAGCTAAAACGCAGAAATATATTTTCCCAATTGTGCAAAACACACTCTACAGTAAAACTTGACATAAATAATGAAGTAAATAAAATGCGATCGAAGCAACCGTAACACAGCATTTTCTTTCTATATCCTAGTAATATATTTCCAGGTAGTTTTTAACGGCCATAAGAAGACGTGACTTAACAGGTAAATGGCTGAATTTTCCGAATTTCCTTGTCAATTTAGCAAGACGGCGACGAGGTTGATCGAATTAGATTTAAGTGTACTATCATTTCTGGTTCGTTTTTACTAAATAAAACGGTTGAAGTATCTCAGTTAGTTAAAGCATAGTTTATCGACTCTACTAAAATATATTGCCTCGTCCAGTAGTAAACACGTTGAAAATAGGAATAATCGAATTGTCAATCGAAACTATTTGATTTTGATATGATATATTTTTATAAGATTAATAAGTCCCTATAACCAGTTCTTAAAAATGAACAATACATAAGCGCTTTTTTATTGATCTTTTCTCAAATTATTTAAGATCATTATTGTAATGCTTTTCTTGTTATTTTCAACAATGTAACGCTGTCCAGTTTGTTACCGATAGTGTAATGAAATAAAAAAATATCACATAGTAATTAGAATAATTAAGGAATGCATTTTCAACATTTGTCACACTATTTCTCAATATTTTGTGATGCTAGATCTCAATTTTTTTTTGTCAGCAAGGAATCATTTATAGACTCGGATTGACCATAAAATAACAGTTACAACTGACAAACGTAAATAAAACTGTTTCAAACTTGTTTTGTGTACAATGATATAAAATGTATATTGATTTAATAAAGAGTTTGATTAATCCAAATGATGTATTAGATTTGCTGAAATTAATATTAAGAGTACATATATTTCCCTCAATTAAAAAATTAAACATAAAAATACAATTGACATTTGTGTTACATCTAGTTTCAAAAATAAGTGTTTTTTTGTAAATCCTTAACAACTGAATTGTGTATTATGTATAAGCAGTACAATTTTTTTTTATTCTGCCCTTATGGGAATCCGCGAGTTTTTTTTTTTTTTTGAGGCGTGAGAATCATAATAAAATATTCTAGTTTAAGATTAGGCATTTAGTATTTATGCAGCTTGTATAAAAATTATAAAAAGGTTATAAATAATATTGCGTGCACAAAGCTATATATTTTGTAAAATATCAATTTACTCCCCACTTGGCTTGTTTCGTCTGCTTTTTACGTTTCTTCATGCAAAACGATGTCCCGGCAAAATATCTTTTATATTTTAAAAAAAATATTCCTCCAAATGAATTAATTTAAAGAAATAACTCTTATATTTTCCTACTGAAGTTTCCTATGTAAAAAAATAAATATTTTATATTAAACTTTATACCAACACATTTACAGACACAATGTTTTCTACTATGAATTCAATTCATTAAAAGTTTTTAATTTTAGATATTGATGGTCAATCAAAGATGGAGGCAAATACGGCGACTTTTCATCCCACAACAAAAAGTGTAGTTGTTGAAAATACTATTTACTGTTGCTCAATGTAATATTGGGTTTGATTCGGAGTAATTAACTTCGCAATATATATATTCTAGCATTGTCTCGACGTTTTGATGGTTAATCCAAGATTGCGGTCAAAATAGTGGTTTCTTGCAACTTCTAGAGATAGTGATTTGATGAATGCTTCTGCTTACAGTATTCTAGGTCCAAAAATACTTCAGGCTAATTTATTTGTAATTAATTTGTTCGGAGCTAATATAGTAATTATGTGCTGTTCTAAGATTATAATAGACGTTAAATCCAATATGGCAACAAATTTGGCGGCTTTTCAACACGCACTAAACCGTATAGTCTGTGACTTAATGAAAAATAAACGTTTAATTTTCAAATTTGTTTTGCCAAAAATAGTGATGTGTGATAATCTGTGAGAAAATTTAAAAAATAACTATAAATTATAACAAAACTAATTTAAAAGATGATCTGTATTCTGTAGTGACATAAAATGTATTTTCTTACATTGCTAGTCTTTTTAAAGCTTATAATTAATTTTAAAATCCAAAGTAATAAAATTGTTGTTGCCAGGATTTGAGACGACCTCCTACACTGCAAGCAACTGTAAACTTCGTTTGAACTGGTCAGGTAATTGCCACGTGACAAGTTTTATATCAGAAGACAGTAATGACCAAAAACTAGGAAACAGACTTCTCACTTAGAAGAAATGTTTCGTTTTGTTTTACAAAAACGATTGTTTTTTTTTAAAAAGTATCTATCTAAATTTTATTTTGAGTAGTAAAATGAGTAAAAAATTGAAATTGCATTTAACAATATTTCTGAATATGAGTGCATGCTAACGGACAGGAGTGACATTTTGAGTATTTAAAATGACCCTTGAAAATACCTTATAAAATTATAAAAATACATTAGAGACTAAATATTTTGACAAAAAATCCAACATACACTAATAAGCATACTTAACACCAGGGACACAAATTATTCACTTTTGGGAGTATCGCCCACATCAAATTTTAATATTTTGGAAATTTCAATATTTGTTTCTGTATTTAAGAGAAATAGTGCTTCAACTAAAATGGCAAAAACTACCACTAAAATTGTAGTCCATTTCATAACTTACGTAGCACACATTATCGTATGATAGTGTTTCGATATGGTACCAATGTATTAATTTATGGGAATATGGGTAGGGATAGGTAGTTTAACAGTAAAAGATAGTACAAACAGTTACATTTCACTGTAAATATGGGGGCATCTTTGATGCGACTTGAATTTTACTTCGTTTTTGTGCTGTAAAGTTACTCGGTTGTGGTGTAAGTTGACACCGCTTTGTGCTGTAACGTTATTCTGTAAAAATGGAGAAGGAACTTGTTGCCACCGCTTTTAAGGAATAATTTTAGAGAAAGCGTTTAACAAGTGTACTTGTGATGAGTGTACATGTCAATGAAATGCAAACTCGTTTGGAAGATTTCATATGGTACACTACTTCTTACAATAGCAAGGTTTGAGACCGCAACCTTTAGACACTCTAGGTCAACTCTTACTTTGTCTAGTTTGTAGCGAATCATCGTAATAAAATGAAAATCAACAACAAATCTATCATATTTGTTGTTTGCTCGGCCAAATAGGAACAACCCCACCTCTGAATCGGAATGGAAGAGTACGTGATTTATGCCACATTCCTCTTGATCTCATCCAGAGGAGTCGACCCTTTCACCTCGCCTACTCTGCCATAAAAAGAGAAGCTCATCTCGATAAATTCTTGAGGTTTCGCCAAAAAACATAAAACCTCCCCCTCTCGTAAAAGAATGACACCTGCATCCGAGAAGGACGTATAGAAAGTCCAGAACTAAACATTTGATTGATAGAGTAAGGCTAGAGGATTTTTTGCCAGAGTTCCGTCACTTTTATCACCGACCACAATTGGAGAAGGGGAATGGGAAGAGGTGATCTTTGGGAGGCTACATGGATGGTGTTTTTGGAGAACGGTGGCAGAACCAGGCGTTATATTTCATGGGCTGATAGAGTACACTAATATCGAAAGACGCTTTGAAATAGACCTACTGTGCGGAATTGCTTTCATAGAAAAAGCTTTACACTGAACCAATATATAATTAAAAAGTACAAATCAACTTCGTAATTGAAATAATGTTGCAATTGAAAAACAGGGAACAAAATATAGGAAATAATAACTTGAGGGCAAAATGTGTGAATCAAGCTAAATACGAGAAAATTCACAAGTTACGTTAGGTATTAAAACAAATTTGAAGAAATCAATCTGCTATTATTCTAAGAGTTTAACTTGGTTATTGATTTGATGGAAGGAGGTTATTTTTTTAATGTCATTTAACATTCCATAGTAAAATGTTCTTACTCATTTGGAAGAACAAGTATGGAATAACCAGTTGTGAATCAGAGGTTCACTCCTCGGTGACCGAAATTGGTCCGAGATCGTGACATGGCAAGTGTCAACTGTTGGACAAGATAGCGCCACCTGGAGAAGTCAATCTTGTACCTGAATTTAATGATCGAGCTCTTCGAGATAGATTCAGGAAAGAAATCAAAGAGATTAGATTTTTAAAAACAAAAAATTAAATTGATTTTTTTTTACTCCTGAGCGGTTTGCTCCGCTCAGGAGGATCTATGCAGCTGATCCTCCATCAAGTGTGTTTATTCTACAGGAATCGTTTATTTATATAGAATTTAATTGTAATTTATTTATTAAAATAAATTCTCAGTCAGACATGGTTCCATTTCTATTTAGAAAAAACACAACCTTTGTTAAAATCAAGCTGCATTGGACTTACCTGAATGTGTTGTTTAGATTTTTTTTTGTTTTCATTGAAGTAAACCGTAAAATGATATCGGTTACTCATATTTGGATATTAAAAGATAAATTTTGTACATTTCTTTTGTTTAGTACTACAATTTTCGTCTATTGTTGGTGATAGCGAAAGTATGAAAATTGAACAAGAATATTTTACACTTTTTGTAATTTATTTTAATTAATTTTGAGAAGTGTAATTGATTCGGCACTAAACTAAAAAAAACCCTGTTGTGTAAGAGTTGTTATCTATGACGGCACTTTATTTAATAAGGTTAAGAAACTATTTTGTTTTGTTAAATCTGAATTTATTTAATTTTCTACAAGTAACTTAACCAATGAAAAGAAATCTTTAATGAGATTTTCCAAGTGTAACCCTGACTTTTGTGAAGTCAACACTCTGCGCATCCTTGAGCAGGCCCATTGCAGCCGCTTATTAATATTTAACACCATTTCTTGATAATCACTCCACCAATGAAATCCTCTTGAACTTCGCCCCTTTCCATAGAACACTTGGAGAAGAGTTGACCCCCAACATCTAGCCGAGAAAGTGATTTTCTTTGCGTCGGGTCTATTTAGCCAGCCAAGTAGAATGTTCAAAATATCATTTTTTTTGCGAAACCGGTTGTTAACTACAGTCAAGCATTCCATGGATGACAAACAATACTTTATTTAATTTTGCCGGGTTATGGATGTATGAATCAGTTGAAACTCATGTCAATTTGAATGTGCCATCTACTTTACAGTCGCATGTTGACTATTTTAAAATGTACGGATTTTTAAGGATTTTTAATTTTTTCAACAGCGTCGACAAACTATGGTATATAATACCCGTTGACAAATATGGCATCCGTTATTAATAATTAATTAACCAGATGATACTTTTCCTTCAAATTTATTCTGTCGTGTTGTTAGTACTAGTATTTTAATGGCTGGTGCAAAAACACATGAATTTCTAAGCAATATTAGTGATTTGAAAAGTAATGTGCTATATCGATGGAGTTGACAATCCCTCTAAAAAAAAAATCTTAGGAACTCTAAAATTCAAGTGACCAAATGAAAACCTCTTTTGGGCCCTTCGTCTTTGATTTGGTGGTGTAGACATGATATTCCAAGCGTAAAAGTGCCTCTCATTTGCGGTTATAATCAAGCAACAATTCCTAGGCCCATAACTCCTTCAGCAGTTGACAACTAACCTTCGCCAGTAGTAGGTCATTGGAATAGTTCTATATTTTGGGCTCAAAAAGCGCTTCCAATTACAATGGGCTCGTAAATTTCACTCTCGCTGAACAATACTTGCCCCAATACGAAAATATATTTTCGAAAGAAATATTTAGGAAACAAAATAAGAGCAAAGAGATAAAATTTGTCGTTCGGAAACGATGGAGTGATTGATGAGGTACGGCTTTTTGACATGGTCTGCTTTTTTAAAGTGCTCCTGTTCTATAAGTTTCTTATTCTCATAAATGCTTCTACAAATCTGTAACTTTATTTTCAGTTTTCTACCATACAAAACCAAGTAAACTTGTACAGCTTTTAACCCCAAATGAGTTACAAGAGCAGATTAGTTTGATTTTTGCTGAATTTTGTCTTCATATTCAAATTACCCAAACGATGAATGAGCAAAGGAACTTTTGTTAGCTACCGCGTTGTCTGTGAAATCAGATAAAAAAAATCCTTTAGCGAGTTTCTCGGTAAGTATTAGAAATTTGTATTAAAAAAAAATAAAAAAAAATCTCTTGAATTCATATTTGCTGAATAATTAGTGCTTTCTAAACAAAAAATTTGATAATAGTTTGAGAATAATAAAAAATATTTACATAGTACTAGAAAAGTGCATTTAATTGTGGACATTTGCAAAAGTAGAGCGAAAAAATAAGATTTAAGATAAATTTAGAATTTCACGAATCAGACAGTTTTAGAGTGGAATTCGTTTAGCATGACTGAATCTTAACTACCAATTCTTTAATCACAAAATTACTTAATAAACAAATTGTAAATTGATATTTTTAATTAGATATAGGGATAGAAAGAAGGGATAGATTAGGGATAAAAACTTGTGTATGGATATCATTGGTGTCATGCAAAGAAAACTTGTTATGAAAATTTTGTTTTCTCCAATCAACTCGGAATAGTAATTAATAAATATGGTTAAGTAACTAAAATATTGGATAAGAATGAATATATTGACATAGTCAGGAAGTTATTTTTAAACAGCTGTATAGAAATAAATTAAATGAATTAGCAATAAAATGTTAAGCAAAGCTTAGTGATTAAGTCCTCTAATATAACGCAATGCTTTTAACTAATCCTTATTTTGAAGGTGGATCGACGACGTGGCCAGTAGGTTGAAGCGTTATGCCAAGGGGGTTATCATCGCAGGTTTTGTTCCCGTCTATTAAATCATAAGTCGCAGGTTCTGTTTGTATCTTAAGCAAAATGAAATTTTTCTAACAATAAAAAATACATTTATTGACAAGCACACAGAGACATACTACAAAGATAAAAAAATACTCTAATTGATAACGACAAAACGAATCCAGTAATATATATATACATATGGATGATGTCATATGGTGCCGGAATCGGGATCCAATTAAAGTATTAGCTCGTGATGTCATGTTTTAAAAATTGATTAATGGATCACAAGGTGGAAGAGAAGATTTCACCCGATTGCACCACCAATGGCAATCTATTTCTGTGAAGTCGCAACATTCTCCCACCTTTTAGAGTGCATGACTATAACTGAAAAACATATACAATATCATTAAACAAGCCAAGTCTTTCTGGGACTTTAACTAGTCGACCTGATCTCGTTATTTTATTTTTAATGACTTCATTAATATCTTTTTCATTGTCCACATTGGTGCGATTAGTTACAACGTCACCAGAATTTACAGTTTCATTTCCGTCATTTACAATAGGCACTTCCAGTGGGTAACCACGTTGCACTGGTCTAATCATTTCAGAGTTCTTACATTTTAACTTCAGGTACGGACCTTGCCGTCTTTACCTGGAAGTAAACTAATAACCTTTCCCAAAGGCCACAACAACCGTTTTTTTAACGGATCTTCTACAATCACAATTTCCCCTACTTGAAAATCGTACCCTGAGTTTCCTTGCGTTTCTGACGTAATTGACTTAAGTATTCTTTTGACTTAAGTATTCTGTAGGGGCATTAAATTTCCACCTAATGGGTTTAATCTCAGTTTCTCGCGTTATTTTAACCCAATCTAGATTTTTTAACTCGCGATTGGTGCCGACAAAAAATTTGTCCCGTTATCGGTATAAACTATTTCTGGCTTTGTACGACGTGCGATAAACCGTCTTAGAGCCAGCAAAAAACACTCGGTAGACAAAGAACTTACCAACTCTAAATGTACCGCATGATAAATAGCGCATGTGAAAATGACTGGCCGCATCTTCGCTCCTTCTCTGGTAAACAAAGATCCTGCCAGATCCATCCCTGTTACGTCAAAGACATTACCATCTTGAACACGATCTTCTGGCAGACCCACCGGATCACTCATAGGCGATTTCGAGCTATATCGTCGACACCGAACGCGATTTCTAATTATTTCTTTAACTGTTTTTCTACCTTTCATAATCCAAAACCTTTCACGAAGTATGGACATGAGAATTTGAGCCCCAGCATGACAATGTTTTTTATGATAATACTCAATTATCCCTGTAGTTAACATACTCTTAGCAGGTATCAAAATAGGTGCAATAAAATTTGGATCATCCTTTCTCTCTGTTATTTTACTTTTAAACCTTATTATACCATCCCTATCCTTAAAAGCATTTACAATAGGAATATTACTTAGCGAAGGGAAAATTTTGTTTTGAACTGAACAAATAAGCACTTTTTCCAGCAGATTCCATTTCCTCTGATAAAAGCTGTCCAGATATTCTTTTTTTCTACAGAAGTTTGAGAGTTATTTTTAAATCTTAGTAATCAGCCCACTAAACGAATAATTGAGTGGTAATTAGAAAACCTTTTAGAATACCAGGGATCAGACTCTTCCAAAACGTTATTATTAACTTAAATTGATTTTTTAGATTCCAAACTTACTTCTTCGGGTTCAAGACGATTCACTAACAGGCCAATTTTCTCGACCTTTTCTTAACCATGGTGGTCCCTCCCACCATTTAAATTCTAGCATTTGTTTAGGTGTACAACCACGAGATAACGAATCGGCTATTTTCATGTCACCTGGGACATGTCTACACCTTTGGGCTTGGGTCAATTGTCTTATCTCCTTTACGCGATTACTTACAAACACAGACCAATTTCCATATTCCCTTATCCACCACAGCGCCACCGCTGAATCAGACCAAAATACAACTTTCATATCGGTTAAATTAAGAGCTTGGAGAACTGAATTAGACAATCTAGCCCCTACACAACATGCCATCAATTCTAAACGTGGAAGGAGCCACCCTTGTCTTAGAACGAACAAGAATGACTTTCACCTGTGATTCTACTACAGTTCTAACAAACACACATGTAGAATAAAATGTTTTACAAGCATCTACAAAAACATGTAAGTCACTAGTATCATTAAATAAAGCGTGACGTGCAATGTTACATCTCTTAACATGTGCATTTCATTAACCCACTTAAGGAACTTGCGCACTATATGTTCCGGCAGCTCGGAATCTCAAGGCAGTTTTAACATTCTTTTGCTTCTCCGCCGAACTTTTTTAGTTCCAATTTCGGAAGTTTAAATTTTCTCTTCACTTCCGCTGATTGTTCTGCACAGAGGGGGGGGGGGGGGTCTCCTCCACCAACTTATCGATGGAGTTGCTGCACTCGAGGAATCGCTCCCGGCATTTTTCAGCATCGGTAAAGTCCTCTTCATACTCTTTAACGTCATCCTCTTATTGCAACAACAGTTCGGAAACTGCTTCTTGTGCAGCCTCGAGCCTATCAAATTTGTCCTTAAGTTGCAACTGTAACAATGCAACAGCTTTGATGTCTACTGCTTCCGAAGCGAGCTCAGCTAATATCTTATTGTAACTCGCGTCGTGAAAGCAGTCCTAAGTACGCGTCTCTGTGATTTGCGTGCTTTTAAATCCATTGTCAAAATGTCCTGTCACAGACGCTAAATATTAAATCCTAAGTCGCACGTTCTGCTTGTACCTTAAGCAAAATGAAATCTTTCTAACAATAAAAAATACATTTATTGACAAGCACACAGAGACATACTACAAAGATAAAAAATTACTCTAATTGATGACGACAAAACGAATCCAGTATTATATATATACATATGGATGATGTCATATGGTGACGGAATCGGGATCCAATTAAAGTATTAGCTCGTGATGTCATGTTTTAAAAAAGATGAATTAATCCCAAGGAGGAAGAGAAGATTTCCCCCGATTGCATCAGCAATAGCAATCTATTTCTGTGAAGTTGCAACACCGTCCAAGCCATCCTACAAATCGTGATGGGGAAAAAATCTCATCGATGAATAATTTCGTATCTATGAAATGGTGCCCGTAAAATGTGTTGTCAAAAGTTCTGAAGCCCTGTGCATCGCACAAGGCTTCAGAACTTTTGAACTAATAGCGACATTTGTTAGGGTGTTTGCTCAGATGTCATACTTTTCGATACTTAACCACGGGTTAAAACTAAAACGACGAGAGCCTTCCAGTGTAGCTCTAGTGCGATGTTAATTCACCCCAAACAAAAAAACCTCTTTTGTAAAAGGAGGTCAGAAATAATAACGGGGTGCAACAATCCGTACCTCCAAGTGCATTCGCAAGTGCAGCCTTGTTGCACCAACCTGACATTCGAAGTGAAAGGAAGTTGGAAATTTTCCACTCTACAGGTAGAATAATATCAACGGATTTCCGCATTCAACTGCGTCGTAATTTCCGGCGCGTATTGTATAAGCCCGGAAACGAGAGAGAGTCTTGGCCATTTCTTCATGATGCCGGACTTGGAAAGATTTTCTTTTACCTCAGTTCAAGGATAAGTTATTAGAACGTGGCGAATACACATCGAAGAATATGACACAAACTATCCCTTAATTGACTTTTGGATTACCATCGAACTGAAGGGTGTTGTCCCAGCGCTATGGACCTATATCGGGGTTTTGATAAATTCTTAGCGCCTTTTATTAAACATGAAAATGTGATCAACACATTGAGATTCCAGACTCAGGGATAATTTGCGTCAAAAATTAGTTTTTGTTATATTTTTTGACATTTTAAATAGCATTAATAAAATATAATATGCAGGGTGATCAACAAACAAGCACGTCCTCATTAAAAACTTTCAGTAACAAATATTACTGGAGAGATGAGACTAAGTGCATGCTAATCGGGTGCTAGAATTTTTTTATGAAAAATAAAAAATATGCTCATTTTTTCAAGTATTTCTAACATTTTGAACTTATTATATCTATGGGTATTCTCTGTCGACTTGAATTTTAAGTCATCGTATAGGTTTTGTATCTTAGCATTATATATCCGTAGGTATTTTATGTATATTGAACAGAAAATATGCATGTGTTTCTAAATATGAAATTAAAATAGACCTTTGAGTGAATAATTTTGATTTGGTGTCATAATAGAGTATAAAATGTCAGTGCTGTCTCCTGTCCAGAATTTGAAGTTGCAACTTTACTGCGCCATTTTTATAACAAGTTTCAACAATACTATGTTTTTTTCTGGATTTAATTCTTTTAACCTTAAAATATAAATACATTATATAGTTTTTGATGGATATATAAATTAATGTATCTATAAATGTGTATCTAGAAGCGTTCATAAACTGGAATGAATCAAGAAATTGAAGGATACAAAGAGAAAAGGTAGTGTACTTTTCCAAATTATTAAGAATACAAGTAATTTTACCATCATCAAATTTACCTACTATACTGCTAATTAGTAAATGACAATCATTTGCTAATGTGAGGAATATGCAACTTTAAAGAAAATAGAATTTTTGTATTCCTAATAATATGGAAAAATACATATCCTTTTCTCTTGGAACCTTCAATTTTTTCTTCGACTAATGATCCGCCCCACCAAATTTACGTTATTATTTCTTTACTAAAACTCAATATTTGTTACGAGGAAATGCATTCAGGCGAACCACATACATGTGTAAAAAATATTTATAATTTTCTTATAATACTTTTTTTTGTATACCCTTTATATTGGTCCTTTTATGCATTCATTTTATAGGCATTTATTTATATGATTTTTTGTTTAGTTAAAGGAAGTACTTTTTTTCAATTACAAACACAATCACCATAATAAATTCTTTGCTGCAAAAATGAATGCGACTCATATATTTAGAGTTCACCTATAGCTTATTGCTCAGTCTCCATATACTACACATTTATAAATATCTCGTTTATCAAATGCGCTACATTGTTTAAAAAAAAACAATAATAAAAATCTACTCCCCAATTTGTTATCACCCTTCAATCCTTTGTCATAATTAACCAAATCGCGTGTGAAATTGAAGCCCGGCCCAACTACCGGCGCCCAATTTATAGGCCTATTTCCCAAGCTGATTAAGTGCGAGTTCCCAAAGTAAGCTTAGCTTCAAGATGGCGGAATCTGCTAGTTGAGCGGTTGTTTTTGGTTCTTAACCTTTATGAAAAACACTGTTCTTACCTGTTCTTTTAAAATTTATTCCATAATTGTATACCCTCGTCTTTACAAACTTTCGATCAATGCCATTACGAATTTTCAAAATCAAGTAACGAACGTTCGTATGTATTTAAGGGGTATGTGGCACAAAATTGTCAAAATATATAAAATATCATCTTCAAAGCAATACAATCACTTCTAAATAATTTGCCGTAGACGTTACATTTTTAGATATTTACATTTTTACATATACATTTTACATTATACATTTATATTATACATTTGTAGATATATTTAATTTCTTGTTTCATGACATGTATTTTCCGCTAGCCACACCTAGCTGGAAGTGCCTTTAAAATCTTTCGAAAAAAGATAACCGTGGCAATAAATGAGTAGCAGAAACTTGAAGATGGTACAGCTGGGGAAAGAAAAAACGATCCACTCTTCATTTTGCGGCTGGTATTGGTCAAGGAATTTTGTGAAAGGTGTCATTTTTCAGGAAATAGCGTAAGGAATTGAGAACTGGCAACCAAAATTGCATAAGGGGTCGTCTACATATTAAAATGAGTACCAACTTTGAAAATTCCAATGGCAACACCCAGTTTTTTTTACATAAAAATGTTCAGCACCATCAAAATACCCCAGGTATAAAAAAGAATTATTCATTTTGCATTATTTGCTGAGATATTAAAGCATTAATTTTGAACTCGTTTAGGGGGAAATCTCCAAATTGAAAAAGGTAATATTTAGGGTGTCTTTTCGAAACGACAAGCTAACAAAAGGGTTACTATAATCTCGCCAAAGAATCCTAGAATTAAACCTTCGTCACTAATATTGTGATTTTTTTTATGTTTTTACCCTTTTTTTAAATTTTGGATTTTAAAATTCAGAAATAAAATAAAGGTTCGACGAGAAAATGTTTTAATTTTAAATTAAGTCACACATACGATTATTTATAACGAACAGATTTTCAAATGCGATTAGTTACAATCAGATAGACAAACATGATTATTACATTTATGTTTTACATTTTATGCAAATTTTTGTTTCATTCATATTGCTACAAAAAGTTTGTTTAAAATTCGGCGCACTGGGTCTGGGACATATGCCGACAGCCGAAATCCCAACAAGCCGAAATCCCGAATGGGTCGAAATCCCGAAAATAGATTTTTGTCCATTTCTCGATTTTTTTAAAATATTAGAGATTATTTATTTATTTAGTTATTTAGTCAGTTAGTTATTTAATCAGTTAGTTAGTCAGTTAGCTAGTCAGTTAGTTAGTTAGTTAGTTAGTTAGTCAGTCAGTCAGTAAGTTAGTCAGTCAGTCAGTCCGTTAGTTAGTCAGCCAGTCAGTCAGTTAGTCAGTCAGTCAGTAATTTAGTCAGTCAGTTGGTTAGTCAGTCCGTTAGTTAGTTAGTCAGTCCGTTAGTTAGTCCAGACTGACTAACTTAGTCTAACTGACTGTCAATTAGTAAGTCAGTGAAATGACTGACTCACTGTCTAAATGACTGACTAACTGACTGGCTAACTAACTGACTGGCTAACTAACAGACTGGCTAACTAACCGAAACCGACTGACGGACTAACTAACCGAAACCGACTGACTGACTAACTAACTTACTGACTAACTAACGGACTGACTAAATAACTAAATAACTAACTAAATAAATAAATAAGTAATCTTTAATAATTTTTTTTTAAAAAATCGAGAAATGGACAAAAATCTATTTTCGGGATTTCGACCCATTCGGGATTTCGTCTATGTCGGGATTATGGCCTTTCGGGATTTCGACGCTCGAGATTCTGGCTTGTCGGTATTTCGGCTTTCGGGATTGTGTCCGGAACCCCAGCTCACACTATCGGTAATATAAACCACATATTACAAAACGAGAGTAAGGGCGCTTTTTCATTGACCGACACGACACCGACAAATCGTATACGATTTCAGTAACACGATATCGTGGAACGCAAAACACACACGCGAAGCCGGGACGCTTTTCACTAGCCGATACGATAACGATTATGCCGTTCCTAATCGGGCGATATCGGTTATCGCCACGTTATATCGTGGGTACGCACGAATCCTTCTTAATCGTGGCGACATTTTCTGTTTGTTGTTGTTTGAAAACTTCGTTCTTTGAAAACTTCGTAAAAATGGCTCTTAAATTTGATATTGTGTCTCTTTGCGAATTAGTTGAGGGTAGACATGACGGAAAGTAAATAAAATGGTGCTGAAATCTATGACCTAGTTAACAAAATTAGTTTTTAAATAGTTTTAAAAAATTGCATGTTTTTTTATATAAAATTCTTAATAGTTTTACAATTAACTAGCAACTGTTTTAATAAGGTTGTATTTTTTTTAAAACTGATTTCAGCTTGTAATTAAAAATTTATTTTTTAACGTCATGTTAGAAAGTTCAATCGAAAGTTTCCACGCTCATTCTAAAATAATTAAAGAATTTTGCAGGATCTTTATGTAGCCTTTCAAATAGTACGTGAAAATCCCCTTCAGAATGCCTTGCTTTGACCGCGCCCCATGCTTGCCGTGAACCCAGAAGCGTTTTGTAATACCTCGTCTTTTCCTTCTTAAATAAAGTAAATATAAGAGGCGCAATTGATGATAATGTAGTTTATTGTGACGAGCCATTTATTAAATGCGTCTGCTCACGGAGAAAGACGAACACGAAAATGAGCGGAAAATCGGCCCGTTTCAGTGAACGATATCGGTGCAGTGAAAAAGCGACTACCTAGACGATACGATAATATCGTATGCCGTCCCAAGCGATAGTGTACGATTTATCGGTGTCGTGTCGTTCAATGAAAAAGCGCCCTTACGATCCTAACACGATATTTAAGGAAAGCAAAATAAAATTACGCAGAATGATTTGGCAATTATTTTTAACCAAGGCAGTGGGCACTAATCATTTTAAATAATCAATGTGGTAATAATGAAATATATGCTCAACACCGAATTCCAATAATATTTTAGGGTTTTAATTTTTAATATAAAACACACTTTTTGAAATTGTATGGGAAATAACATACATTCAAAAAAATAGTAATCGATATAATTTAATGTTAATTATACAAACAAAATACATTGTATGCACTTGGAACAAGAAAAGATTTTTAGACATTTGACAGACATCAATAGTTTGAATAAACATTTACCAAAAACGCTTTTCAACCATCAAACGATAATGCAAGTTAGGATCCAATTGGATAAGTAATTTTTTACACGGTCCCTAAAATTCGTTTTTTTCAGTATTTTTACAATAACTCGGCAAATAATTGTTGTTGAATTAAAAAATTCGGGATTTTGGTTCTACTTGATCTACTTTATCGATTTATGAAACAAAAATTAGGGGTTGCTATTCATGTTTTATTTTTTCTTATTTAAATTTAAATAAAAAAATAATAAAAATGAAAAATAGATAAAAAACTTGTGTGATTTGTTTTTGAAAAGAAGTATTTAATGAAAAAAAAAATTTGGTTTAATTCATTTTATTTGTGGAGGTATGAACAAAAGTTTGTGAAACTTTTGTAACATTATGGGCGTTCAACTTTGAATGCTTATATCTCAACAAATAAAGGCAAATTAATAATTTTTTTTTGGATCTGGGGTATTTTGAAGATGATAAACATTTTTATATAAAAAAAGTTGGGTGTTGCCATTGGAATTTTCAAAGTTGGTACTCATTTTAATATGTAGACTACCCCTTATACAATTTTTGTTGCCAGTTCTCAATTCCTTACGCTATTTCCTGAAAAATGACACCTTTCACAAAATTCCTTGACCAATAGCAGCCGAAAACCGAAGGGTGGATCGTTTTTTTCCCCAGCTGTACCTTATACTCGCCAAGAGATTTATACAGACATTCATATACTCCAAACGTTTCATAAAGTGGATACGAAGTTAAAATTTCTGCTTAAGTTTATCTACAGAAACGAATTAGTAGATAAATGAAGACTATTGAGTGGGACGATTTATTTTGGACAAATTAAGGTTCACGAAAAATAAATTTTAAAAACTGAGTTTAAATTTTTATTCGCTAAGGAAGGTGTTAATGATTTTCGTAAGTGGGTCGTCGGTAAATAGAATTTTTTCGATTGCTTTGCTCCCGCCTTTTCCTATCGTCCTTTTCCGCTAGCTAATGAGTACGCAACACATGCAAAGTTATGATGGAATTACTTATTTTTTTACTGTTGTACAGCCGGGGAAAAAAACGATCCACCCTTTGTTTTTCGGCTGCTATTGGTCAAGGAATTTTGGTGAAAAGTGTCATTTTGCAGAAAATAGCGTAAGGAATTGAGAACTGGCAACAAAAATTGTATAAGGGTTCGTCTACATATTAAAATGAGTATTAACTTAAAAAATTCCAATAGAAACACCCATTTTTTACATAAAAACGTTCAGCACCTTCAAAATACCCCATGTATAAAAAATAATTATTTATTTTGCATTATTTGTTGATATATTAAAGAATTGATTTTGAACTTTTAGGGAGAAATTTCTAAAACGATAAAGGTAATATACTAACCTAACTTGGGTAAAAACAATGAGTAAAAAAGCAGATGGAAAATCGCGGCTCAATGACATTGGGCAATATAAATCATCGCAGCCGCGCCGATTCAAACGAAACAAGAAAAAAAAAGAGTTTCAATCAGTCGTCTGGTTTGGCGCCGATATCGCTTTAAACGGCTTATTAAAAATTGACGTTGTTATATTTTTTTTTATTTATGGGTCTTTTTTTTTAAAATAAAGATACAAATACAAAGATAGTTAATTAGGAAGGGGGTTAATTTTATAAACAACGTAATTTTGATCTAGTGGCCAGTAGAATAGAGGTTTAAAATTGGATGAGAAATTTATAAAAAATAATTATTTTTTCAAATTTAATAATATTTTTAAAAAAAATCGTACTTTAATTATAACTGCAATAGGTTAGTATTTGTAAGCGAAAAATAAGAATACATCACAAAAATATAATAAACACGAGAGTTTATGTTCTTCTTCAAAATTTTAACCATCATTAGATTGTAACACCGCAAAAAACGCCAAATGTTTTTACGGTATTTTAAAGTGTGAATTCCAAACTTTATATTGAAATTAAAACCGAAGCAAAACCTTGAGAAACGATATAACAAACTATACAATTTTTTTTTCAAAAAATAAGATAACGGAATTTTTTTCTAGCCCTTTATAAAAAAACCCATAAAAATTAATTTTGAAAACCGAGAAACCATAAAACTATATTAACAAAACTAAAAAATTTGAATAATGTACATCACAAGTTTTCACTATTCGTACAGTACGACTAAAAAAGTAACAAAGGAAATAAAAAAATCTGCATGACATTCATTGAATACTTTTGATTTCTATTTTCCATTTAAGGAAAGAATTGTAAATTGCCTTCTTTCTTAAACAGAAATTCATTTTCAATCGCCAATTACACAGTGAATTATGATATAATGAAAAAATCAGCTGCCTCTGCTGTCATAATAAACAAAATCCGATCGAGACGGCAACCATAGAACGCGAAAAAGAAACAATGATCCGTTGGCTGGAAACTCTTGAAAGGTTATATTTATATACAAAATTATCTGAATACAATTTAACCAAAATACACTTTTCATTCCGATAAAATTGTCAAATTTTCTCAAATAATATTCAAATATTAGACCTTAGACCTTAAACGAAATTAATGCTTTAAACATATTTTCTGGATGGATTCGCAAATAATTTATGGCACTCTTTACATCCGCGGAAGGATCTTCTCCATAGCATATTTCTATTTACCCAACTTAGGTTGGCCAGGAGTTTTTAGGTTGTGTCTTTTCAAAACGACAAGCAAACAAAAGGGTTAACGTAATCTCGCCAACGGATGCTAGAATTTAACCTTCTTCACTAATATTTTGAATTTTTTTGAATGTTTTTTTTTAGTTTGGGTTTTAAAATTCAGAAATAGAATACAGGCTAGAAGAGGAAAAGTTTTAATTTTAAATTAAGGCACATATACGGTTATTTATAACGAACAGATTTTCAAATGCGATTAGTTACAATCAGATTGACAAACATGATTATTACATTTATGTTTTACATTTTTTATGCAAATTTTTGTTTCATTCATATTGCTACAAAAAGTTTGTTTAAAATTCGGCGCACTTTATCGGTAAGATAAACCACGTATTACAAAACGAGGGTTACGACCTTAAACGATATTTAAGGAAAGCAAAATAAAATTACGCAGAATGATTTGGCAATTATTTTTAACCAAGGCAGTGGGCACTAATCATTTTAAATAATCAATGTGGTAATAATGAAATATATGCTCAACACCGAATTCCAATAATATTTTAGGGTTTTAATTTTTAATATAAAACACACTTTTTGAAATTGTATGGGAAATAACATACATTCAAAAAAATAGTAATCGATATAATTTAATGTTAATTATACAAACAAAATACATTGTATGCACTTGAACTAAGAAAAGATTTTTAGACATTTGACAGACATCAATAATTTAAATAAACATTTACCAATAAACGCTTTTCAACCACCAAACGATAATGCAAGTTAGGATCCAATTTGATAAGTAATTTTTTACACGGTCCCTAAAATTCGTTTTTTTCAGTATTTTTACAATAACTCGGCAAATAATTGTTGTTGAATAAAAAAATTCGGCAATTTGGTTCTACTTGATCTACTTTATCGATTTATGAAAAAAAAAATTGGGGTTGCAATTCATGTTTTATTTTTTCTTATTTAATTTTAAATAAAGAATATATAATCAAAAAACATTCTTTGTTTAATTCCTTTTATTTGTGGAGATATGAATAAAAATTTGTGAAACTTTTTTTAACATTACGGGCATTCAACTTTGAATGCTTATATCTCAACAAATAATGGAAATTAATTAATTTTCTTTTGGATCTGGGGTATTTTGAAGATGATAAATATTTTTATATAAAAAAATTGGGTGTTGCTATCGGAATTTTCAAAGTTGGTACACATTTTAATATGTAGACGACCCCTTATACAATTTTTGTTGCCAGTTTTCAGTTCTTTACGCTATTTCCTGCAAAATTACACCTTTCACAAAATTCCTTGACCAATAGCAGCCGAAAAACAAAAGGTGGACCGTTTTTTCCCCCCAGCTGTATATTTACTATTAATACCATTAATAGTAAATTGAGAAGATAAAATTGCAATACTTTTCTTAATTTTAAGATGTAGAGGCGTTTACAAACATCCATTGAAAATCAACTCTTTTCGTGGAATTTCTAAACTAATTGAAACCCTGCCCCCCCCCCCCTTCAATTTTCTCGAAATATTTTAGAGTTTATCCGAGCCTTTATTACGAGTTCAATTTTATTTTAACATTTATGCATTCGCTCGGACGGAGTAAAATACTAGATTATCTAAGGGTTATTTCAGATTGCATCGAAAATGATTCCTAATGAGGTACATTAGGAGATTCAACACATGCGCTTGAAAGGGCTTCGTGAAGTCCGGCCAACAGGTGCCGAAAAGTGCGTTGTTTCTGTTCCCATGACCCCTGTCGGGCAAGTGACATGTGTTACAATTCGTAATGAGCCATTAAAAGAAGCCACCGAGGAAGGCGTGTCCCTTGGGAAGAAAGCATCGGATCAAGAGTTCGATGCGCCGATAACACAACAAATGAGTTTGAGCTTGTTCGACTACTTAAGATGAGTTCCGATAGCAATCGGAATTAATTTCTTTTGTTTTCGGGTAAGATCGGATTTCTACTGTGTCATGTTAAAAGCTCGCGTGTCTAATTAGGTTTTCATAGGACATGGATAATGGGCTACTAATAGATTGGCTACTCCAGTAAGAGTCATTTTACTAATAGTCTTCAGGTCTGCCATCGTGGATTTCAAGATGCTTCGAGACCTACAAATCAAATATTACCAAGGATGCGGCAGTGAAGAAGATTATATGATTTATGGACTCAAATCCCGAAATATGATAAAAAAAAGGAACAAGTTTTGTGAGTATCGAAAGCCAAGTAGACAATTAGAGTTTGGCCGATGGAAGTAAAAAAAAAGGTTATTCCAATATTCTATAAATGTACCACCGTATTAGCCTAAAAGGCTAATTTGGGTGTCTCAGGCAGCAAATGCCTGAGGGCAGCAATGCCTTTGGGTGTCTCAGGCAGCAAATGCCCTATTTCACTTATGACATGAACAATTTTATACGGAAACAATGAGTAGCTCAACTCTAGTGAACGTTTTGATTTTTAAACTTTAGGAAACAAAAATGGGACAGAAATGGAGTTGGGTCGTTGCTGCTTCGGCTCATGCATTGTATTTATTGTTTAAAAGTATTCACAATGCATGTAACTAAATTATGTAAGCATTTAAATTGATAAATTGATTGGTAATGGTTTGTGCAAAGATTTTATATTTTTGTGTTCATATAGCCTGGATATGTGAGGATTTATTTGGTTCTGCTTAAGCATCACTACTTAACTTTGAGTTATTTATTTTACAATTGTGCCTAACACTTTTTGGTGTTGCATACTATTTGTAATTCATTTGTTATATTATGGGGTTTCCTAAAAAAAATGTTTAATTATTTTTATTTTGAAAACATTTTTATGATAAATATGCCCTTGAACAAGTACTTGACAAAAAAATATTTTGTTTGAAAACGGTTACTTTTGTTATTTGTTTCAAAAATAACTATAATATTAGAATTTTGAATGTGTAAATCCACAATCATACTATATATAGTTAAGATAAGAATAAAAAATATCATGCAATTCTTACTCAGTCGATCATCAAGGAAATTGTCAAAATGTCATTTTTTTTAAACCTTAGCATAACATAATAATACGTAGATCTGTATTGAACTCTTTTGACCCACGTGTTATCTGGGCCAAATGACAATGTAAAATGCATAGACTAAGAATCCTCTAGACCAGTAAGTCAATCTGATGCCTAAAGTGTCGAAAGGAACTAATACATTATTAATGATTGATTTGTAGATTGGCACTTTGAACCTTCTGATTACAGCGCTACTGAATCTTCGAAATGAACTGTAATATACGTCAGATTTTAACTGATAATTGCAATTTTCGATCTTAGCGCTACCTAATTTTTGAGAAAGAACTAAATGATTGAAACAAACTATAGTCAACATTTGATTTGATGATTGAAAAATTTTAATTTCGAAATACCAAGAGAACTTATAATTTAATTAGGTTGAGCGTAAGTCGTACTAGAGCTGTACAAGTGCTATGATTGAGTTGAGTTGAATTATCGTCGCACTTGATCTACACGACGGCTATTGGCGACGGGCGTCGTAATTTAGAACCAAAGTCAACTGACGAGCCGACACCTGAGTAGGTACCCAACGCAAACTTCAAGGTTGACATCGTACTGAGCTTTGGGGCTTTCCTTGGAACTTGGTATATATTTAACGTGCACTATCTCGACACGGGATATTATTCGTCGGTCATTTTTTGGGGGGTTACACGGCCCATTTATAGGCTTGCAGTTATTTTGGCGACGTTTAACCGTGGTTTTGTTAAGTTTGTAACTAACATATAAAATAAGTTTCGTACATAATACCGGCAATAATCATAAACACATTTAAAATTTTAGTTAATTATTTAAAATTATAAGGCAATGCTTTACTAGTAGTTTGTAACCGAAAATGCCTGTGTGTAATACTAAAACTAACATATGTCCATTTTGCGGTTGTAGGTTACATTAAGTTATTTTAATGAAAACGCATGAAGAAACACACACACACACACATCATACATGAAGAAATGCTTTTTTCCGTGCTTCATACTTATTGTGGCGAGAAGCAGGGAAACTACTCAACTCGACTATGTGACTGTCAACCCTAACAACAATATTTTGAAATTTAGAACTTTTAATTCTGAACTGATCGGCATTGACTTTTTCTTTTACGAAGGTTGTAAGAATGTTTTCGAGTTGTATGACTAATTTCCACGTAATATTTTAAGCTTTAATGTAAATTCTGTGAATAAATAGAGTAGGAGTAAACGTTGAACTGTGTTATATTGATCATCCGTAAAGAATCTGTATTGTCACACGAACTGAGTAACCTAAGTGTTCGGAATTCTGTTCCTGGTAATTTTAGATACGTTGGGTTTTCGTGACACTTATAGGATATTGCAGTCTCTTCACAGAAACTGATAAATTTACTGGCATAAACAAACCATAATGGCATGCATAAGATACATGGCGGCGTTCTAAATAAAATTTTTACGCAATCTAACATGTTTTTATTATCTAGCAAAATTGTAATAATAATTGTGCTAAATAATTGCAGTGTCTCTTATCATTTTAATAAAATATTTAAAGTTATGTGTTCTTTGTTTGTAATGTACATATTCAAAAATGGTTTGATAAGAATAAAAAATAATGTAAAAGATTATAATAAAAAAGAAATATGTTGATAATCATGCATTTAAATTTTATTCTTGTATTCTTTTTAATCAATATTTTAAAAAGTAATTTCGCTAAATATTTATTAAAAGTTTTGCATAATTTTAATTTATATTCTAACACTACATTTAATGTAAATGAAAATTGCTTAATAGTATTGAGAAGTATTGTCTTTCGAAAAGTGATTTCATTAAAAATAAATAAAGTAGGTAAAATTTGCTTCCTACTGCCTGTTCTTCCTGAGCTTTAACACAGCCAAAAAATGTATACTTTTTAATAAATTGAAAAAGTATTTAATTCATTAAATTAAACCAAGAGATAAGTTTAACTACAACTGCAACCATTTTAGTTGCATTAATATTATACAAAATCGCATGGCAACGATGCTTTCTCGTCAAAAATAGTTTCCTTTCGTCACTTGACCAGGTTTTTAAATTACGTGGTGTTATTGGCTCTGTTGAAGCTTCTAAAGGAAGCTAAAAATAGGCAGCCAGAAACCATTACATTAGTTCCCTTAGACACTATAGGGGCGCTAGTTTCTATGTCAATTTCAATATAGAAAATCCTTAATGGCAATCCAATCAGAGTTACAGATCTAGAGGGTATTTAATATATGGTAAAATGGGCCCACACACTATCCAAATTAGAAATACACTGATGAAGTAAAAACAAAAATAACACTAGCCTGCAATTTTAACTTTTTGTCTGTGAACTGACGTGCAATAGCTTTTATCTGTGTATTTTTGGTGCTGATTTCAAAAATGTAAATAGTTTTTTTTTAACACGCCTTGAGGGCTCCGGATGGCCGAGTGGTGTGGACCATTTCGCTAGCAGTCTGCGCGCTGTAACGGGTGCGGGCTCGATTCCCACCTTCGCCCTGGGTGTACTTCCTTTCTCTGTGACAGTTAAAATTCTTTCTGTGTCTGTCTTACTTGACGAAGACTTCATAAGCGGGTCTCTGGTCAAGTACACAAGCTTGAATATATACAGGGTGGCCCAAAAGTAGCCAACAGTTAATGTTGTACCATTGGTAAGAACTTTGGGTTATTTAGAACATGTATTTGACATAGTCGTGCTTAGTGGGGCCGTAGTGAGCCTAGTGGTCAGCGTCTCGGTCTCGGGATCGGAAGGTCCTGCGATCGAGTCTCGGTACCACTGAAGACCTACCGAGTATATGCGGAGTACGTGCTCCTTAAATCTGTTGGGTCCGAAAGTCCTCTAAGTTCCCATACCAAATCAATACCTCTGGGGGTGACAAGCCAATTCTGGGGATCCTCTAGTTGGCCTCTGTCTCAAATTAGATGGATCCACTAATGTGTGTGTGTTGTCTCTTGTGTCTGTCTTACTTGACGAAGGTTTATAAGCGGGTCTCTGACCAAGCACACAAACCTGAATATATATGTCTACCAACCAACCAACCAATCGTGCTTAGTTTGTTGGTTGGCTAAAATAAAGTCGTACTACAGCGTATCTTATCCAAAGAGTAGCAATTCGTGGACTTCGATTGGTTTAGTTTCGAGATATCTTCGGTTTATTAGACCTTACCGACCAGGCTATTCCGGCCCCGTTTATTTGTTTGATGCTCTAGAAATATGCAAATGTCACCAGAGGACGTAACTTCGAATCCCGTCACCTGCTAAATATCGTATAAAAGGATTTGTGCTGGTGTAAAATTTATACTTTTGTTTATAGTGTAAACCATGGCTGGAAATTTGAGCGAGGAGCACCGACGGTGGATCATTAAGACCTACTGGAAGTACGGAAATGCGGAGACTGTGAGTACGATATGGGAAAGTGAGTTTAATTTGCCTGCGCCTTCCCGTTATGCGATTTACAGCATCAGAGACAAGTTCGAAACCACGAGTTCCGTCGCCAATGCCTCGAAGTCTGGAAGACCACGTACGACGTTGACACAGGAAAATGAGATGAATGTAGCCCTTACATTCGTAAACAGTCCAAAGAAGTCTACGTGACAAGCGTCTCGGGAGCTGATGATTCCGAGGGCATCATTACAACGCCTGATGCACCAGCTGAACCTTAAGCCGTACCGCCCAGACTGTTACATGGCCTTCTTGAGGACGATCCTGACCGCAGAATACAGTTCTGTGAAATAATGCGCGATCAACTGACTGATCAACCAGACATGTTTTCAAAAATAGTATGGACAGATGAAGCCTGCTTTAAATTGTCTGGCCACGTCAACAGACATAACTCTGTGTACTGGGCCGACGAAAACCCACATGTCATTTTGACTACGCATTTAAATCAGCCAGGCGTCAAAGTGTGGAGTGGCATATCCTGCGATGGTGTCGTGGGTCCTGTCGTTTTTGATGGAACCGTTGATGGCCCCAGGTATTTGGATATGTTGATACAAGTTGTAGTACCACAACTGCAAGCATGGCCCGACTTTGCGGAGTGGTTTTTTCAACAGGACGGTGCCCCACCTCATTATTCTTTGGTGGTTCGGCGATACCTGGATCTGATCTTCCCGAATAATTGGATAGGGAGACGGGGGAGCATTAATTTTCCACCACGTTCCCCGGACTTTTATCCCATGGATTTATTTTTCTGGGGAGTAGTAAAGAATAATGTTTATTCCAGAAAACTCGCCACAGTACGCCAGTTAAAGAAATTCATCGATGATGCTTTTAAGGACATTCGTGACAACTTGAATTTGTGTCGTACTGTGTGTGAGAGGGTCGAGGATAGGTTGCAGGAATGCATCAATGTGGAAGGTAGACAATTTGAGCACCTTCGGGATTAAGAATGTAAATATATGTATGTAAATAAATCTGTCACTTTTGACTATGGTTCTTAATTACGATGCCTGTCGCCAATAACTCCTGTAGCTCTAGTACTACGATAATTCAACCAAACAAAACTTAACATGTATTAAAATAACTATAATAACTTTCTATATAAATAACTGTATACTTAACTAACTGTTAGGCTACTTTTGGGCCACCCTGTATGTACAACAAAAAACACGCCTTGATTTATTGTACATTTGAATTTATTGAAAATTGGGAAGCATAATTATATATTCTTAAAAAAATTCCTACTTAATCTCAAGCTCTTTTTAAATGCATTCAATAAGTTTAAACTATTAAAGGAAAAAAAGATTATGACTAAGCTGTAAAAAAGAACAAATATTAGGTGAAATTTTTTCGGAAATATTTTTAATCGGATGTATGCAGCATAGCTGCCAAATGTCTATAGTTAACATTTTGAACTGTGCAATTTTTGAATTAACTTAAATTGGCTATCAACGTTTACTGCTATTCTACTTATTCACAGAATTTACATTAAAGCTAAAAATATTACGTGGAAATTAGTCATACAACTCGAAAACATTCTTACAACCTTCGTAAAAGAAAAAGTCAATGCCGATCAGTTCAGAATTAAAAGTTCTAAATTTCAAAATATTGTTGTTAGGGTTGACAGTCACATAGTCGAGTTGAGTAGTTTCCCTGCTTCTCGCCACAATAAGTATGAAGCACTGTAGATTCACTAAAGTGTCGAGAGAGAGAGAGAGAGAGAGAGATTTTGAATATAAATATATCCAATGGGGTATAATTTTTTCCCCAGAATCTTATTCCATTGCTTAGATATATTGTACAATTGTAATAAATAAAACTTTTGTTGAAATATAAAGTTTTTTCGAAAGCTACCATCAGCAATATATATTGAATTTTTAATGTTAACAACAGAGTTATCAATGATAATTCTCTAAACTTATCCAAAATTTTTTATTTTTTATTCTTTTATGGTCATTTTGTCATTATAACTATTAAGATATAATGATTATACATTATAATTAATTAAAATCTATTTATCATGCGTACATATTTTCAATTGTATTATGTTTATCGAGTGCAACATAATTTGATTTTAGGGGGTTTCGCATCTGTCTCCCGTACCAAGATTTGCTGCCGAGAAGATGCTGACAACTATATGAAATTACAAATATACTTGGTAATAGAAAAAATTAATAATTGCAAACAATTCAAATTAACAACACATTTTAATGTAACATTTAATGTAACATTTTAATGTAATAAAATACTCAGCATTAGATGCAACATGAGATTTTCGCTACAATATTTCCACAAGAAAATCCCTCAATTTTGCGCCCTATCGCCAGCCTTGGCGATAAAACCGGCTACGCCATGTGAACGAGATTCCTACCTATTAAACGGTTGTCTATCTTATCAATGGTAGTATTTTAAGAAGTTTTTTTTTGGTTTGTGTTTTAATTAGTAGTAAGAGAGATGCTTTGCAGACAGGATTTCCGATCGCAGTGGTTCCCACAGTTAAGCTGAGTTATCAGTTTCACATGTCGACTGTTTTCTCGCGTGTATTTATGGAACAGTTGTGAAAGTGTTCCACCTTGCTTGGATCGCTTATACGCAATCCCACTGTAAAGCTCTGTGGTTTGGACAATATTTTCTCACATTTTATCGATCGCAAGTTTTGTAGCTGCATAGACAAAAAAACCAATATAACTCGAAGTTAGATGGAAGACAAAAATGCGTATTGGAATTTTTGTTTGCAAAAGTCTGCGTACATTAGTTTTTCTTTTCTTAACCAGATTAATTCAAAAGGATTCAGAATATGTCTAAATATTTTAAGTGATTAATCGTGGATAGAGTAAACCTTTATTCAGCCATAAAATTCCTCTCATTAAAAACATTGACGGAGAATATTGGTACTTTGCCTTCCGAACCGAAATCATACGTATAAAACTAGGGCTTAAAGTGTAGGGGTGATTAACCAATTTAAGTAAAGTTTTGTTGCATTACAGTTAACAAGTCTTTTGGAGGTAAGGAAACTAACATTTAACATTTTGAATCAAAAAGTGCAGATAAAAAGAATCAAGAAACACACACACACACATACACATACACACACACACATATATATATTATATATATATATATATATATATATATATATATATATATATATATATATATATATATATATATATATATATATATATATATATATATATATATATATATATATATATATATATATATATATATATATATATATATATATATATATATATATATATTATATATATATATATATATATATATATATATATATATATATATATTCAGTTTTCAGATTTATAATCAGCATATCTAACCTGGCCACCAGGCCCAACAAGGGCTGCAGCGCCATAATAATGGTTTATGATATCAAACCTACTTAAAAATAGTTTAAATATTCCATTTATCAAAGTAAAATAAATTCTTGGAATTATTGACGAATGGTTAAATTATGGAATAATGGTTTATGATATCAAAACTACTTAAAAATAGTTTAAATATTCCATTTATCAAAGTAAAATAAATTCTTGGAATTATTGACGAATGGTTAAATTATGGAATAATGGTTTATGATATCAAACCTACTTAAAAATAGTTTAAATATTCCATTTATCAAAGTAAAATAAATTCTTGGAATTATTGACGAAAGATATAGAAATTTGAAGAACACTTTCCTACTGTTTTTCTGACTGTTAATTTTGTGTGTAGCTGTTTTTTTCAATTACCAACGCTGTTAAAACTGAAGGTGACAAATGAGGGCCATTTTGTGTAAATTATCTTTTCCTTTATGAATTTGAGTAATTAAAAAAAGGTCACAACTTTGAAGATCTGTGAATAATTTTGACTCTCAGTGTATGTTCACGCATACTCTGAGAAAGAAAAAAGTGTAGCTATTTCTGTGTATTTTTCAAGAAAAATAAATTTATATTTTTGTCAAGTAAAGAAAGACAATTTCCTTGCTCGTGATAAGTAGTGGGATTGCCATGTCAGTTGCCATTTGGTTGTATTAGTAGTGGAATAATTTGGTTGTATTAGTAGCGCCCTCACGTTCGCAGCATGTGGTTTTTTTGTGCGTCTCACAAGGAACTTTTCAGAAGCAATGAAGTGTAGAGACTCTTACTTTGGAAAGTATACTCTGTGCTTGGTTTCTTTTTCATTTACTTTGAAGACACTTGTTTGGTATTAGTGGTGCTTGTTAAAAAGAGATTAAAAGATAAAGGAATGACATGAAAGCATAAAGTGTTAAATTTTCAACGGAGTTTTTTATATTGCTTTATCAACCTGACTTGACAATGGATAGTTGTGCCCTTAAATTTGTTTCAACTAAATAAAGGAGTTAGAAACAAATGTTTGAACTATATCACCTCATCTTGAAGTATGCGTGAATTTTTTTTTATTCGTCAAAAAGTAATTCCAATTTTAAGTAATTTGCACGAAAATAAAAATAAAAATATTTCCTTGTAAAAAAAACTTATTTAAATCTATATTACTTCTACTTATACAATGTACGTCTGGCGGCTAAGTGGCAGAAGTAACCCAGAAAATATAGATAGATTGAAATGTCGATGTCTCTTTCTATGTTGTTGATATATAAACATAATTTGTTTAAATAGTACCTACAAACACGATAAAAAAAATTCTGCTATACTGTATGTTTTCGTAATAAATGCCATCGTTATGTTTTAATCTTGTATGTCATTTTGCCAGGTTTTTTTTATGTTTTGTTACCACAAGTTGTGGGCTGCTCGCCGCCACTGCAATCACCACACCAGCTTTGAGCAAATGTTAGATAAAAAAAAATATTATTTTTATTTTGGTCACAATTACTCCAAAGACATATTTATTCCATTTTACCTTACCTAATACAAATGATAGAAATAATGATTTCCAATACATTATTTTTGTTTCCAAAAAAGTTAACTGGCATATTTTTATCCCTTCTCAAATTTATGGCATTAGAGGTAAAGCAAATTTAAAGTTTGAGTTCCAAACTTAGGGTAAGTTTTTTTTTGGATTAGAATAACTCCATCAATTCCAGACACTGGCCGTTAAACACATTTCCATACTCTGTATTTTCATAAGAACTTATCATCACTTCGAATCTGTGGTCACTTTCGCACTGGAGCGAAACGTTGCAATTAAATGGGACTTCTTGGAACATAGTAGGAATAGGATAGGGATTCGATTCAGTCCAATCCTAACATGGGTTTCGCTGAGGACACAATTTCATCGGTTTGAAACGAGCGACGTTTCTCTGCTTCATTGGTACTCGGCATGGTTTGGAGTCGTCTGAATCAGATTGCTTAGTCACTCACCTCTTGGACACGAGTCATCTTAGAGATAAGATGAAGGTGTTTAGTAACAGATTATAAAATGATGGGTGCATAAATGGACAACATATCTTGCTCTTCAATGTATTTAAAGCGTTGTTAATATAATTAAACGAGTATGAATATAAATTAATCCAAATAACGCCTCCATCGATTATCTCTTTTCTTTTTGAAATTATTGACTCCCTACAAATTTAGTTTTTATTCAAACACCAATTAATTAAACTTTTATTAATAATATTTCATGCCTACCTACATTTTCCCCCCTTCGAAATCAATCAATTAAAATGAAAAATTCATAGTGGCTTTAATTTAAGAATAAAATTAGGAAATTATAATGATTTTTACACTGACATATTGATGTTGGAATATTAATTTAAAAAGTAGTTTAATAAAATTGCAGTTTTATTATGATTATTTGATATACGGTATTATATTGACGATACTGCATTTGAAAAGTGTTTTGTTTAAATATTACGTCTATTTCATAAATTTTCAAGTGAATTTTTTTAAAGTTTATAATGTTATTTGCAATTTGACAAGCATAATTTGATGTCAAGAATTAAATGCTGCTTTGGCGAATTCGTTTGTGAAGTGTTTGAATCTTGTTTGGAAGCCATTCTGTAACATACAGTTACTGTGAAAAACTTATAATTGTTTTGATATTCGATAAAATACAAAAGGGAATATTTTAAAGTATTTAAAAAGAATACCGTTGTCGGTTTTCAAGATATTGATGCGAAGCTCTATTTATTAGAAAATGCGCTGTTTAAAGTTATGCATATATATTGTATCTTTTATTTAACTTTGTTTACACTATGTTCATTTTCCAATAATTCGGATGCTTGTATTTAGAATAAAACATTTCATTTAATTTTGATTCACACAAAGTTTCCAAAATCAGCCATTTTTTTCATCAATGTAGAAACACTTTTATAACGATAACAAATGTTATTAACAACTATTAATAGGTATACGTAATTATTATAGGTATTCAAAGATAATTTTAGGCGTGTAATAAAATAAAATGGACCACTATACACGAGTGGGAAGATTAAATGCTTCACTTATCTTTTGATCTTCAAAAAAATCTTGATTAGGACTGACACTTTTATTTTACAACTGTCTAAATTAAGGATATGAAATTGTAATTTATGCTTTTTGTTTTTCGTTATATTTTATACTCTATATTTAACTCTCTCGGTGTAAATCAAAGGAGTGGGCATATGCAGAGCAGCCCACACAATTAAGAGTTAAGGTTCACGTACACACTGCTTTTGTATTCGCATACCTTGATGACGTACGCTAAATAAAATGAAAGCAAATGACAAGCATCGATCAAAAGTGATACCCTCGTTTAACTTAAAAAAAATTACTTTGTATGCATATTGCCGTCGTAACATTTGATTGACTTCTTTACTTTTCCTCTTAACTTATTTCCGAAGAGCGTTGGTGGGAGAGAAATTAGATGCAAATAACTCCTTTTATAATGATGTAGAATAGTCTTTTATTCTACTATGACGTTTCTAGAAAGTCATAATAGAAATTTGAAGAAAAAGTATAGAATACCTTGAAATTAAAAAAAAACATAAGAAATAGGAGTAGAAAAATTTTCTGTTTGTAAAGTACCCAGGAAAGAACTTACTATCTTGTTTCATATAGTATATTGTTTTAAAAAATTCTATAAGTGTCATTTTTCTTCATTATAGTGTAGTTAGAAGATTTTCTTTGCTTTAGTTATATTGTGTCTAACAGACTAAAAATGTTGGATTGCTTAAAAGGCATTTCTAGACCCACACCACCGAATAAATTTCCAAATTTGCGGGTTTATTAAAGTCTGTGCTTGCGAGAACCCCATACCGGTAGAAAAAAATACTTTTAGAATTAATCAGATTAAATCAGAAAACAGCCATCACTTATAATACAATTTAAAGATATTTTTTCTTTTCAAATACTTTTTTCTAGGGAAGGATATGATGGTTTTCCTTCAATTTCATAGACTTAAAAATATTTCTCTAGTAGAACAAGGAAGGGTTTATTTACTTTGATTTTCATGTAGCTATTTTGTTTTAAAAATTACAAAAAAATAATGGGCCGTTTTTATCGATAACGCAAACAAAATTAAACTGCTAAAGAATCATGATTGTATGATGTTTAAATAGCTTTTTTCCAATAAAAAAGATTCGCAACTGAGTGGCTGATTTAAGTCAGGGGCTTCTCATCTCAAAGTGGACCCTGAATCTAAATCACGTGTTAACATGAATCCATTTGGGCAGGATGATCTTAATTATCTCGCCATTAAAAGTGAGCGCTCTCAGGCCTCGAGACACGGATTAGCATTCTGGTCGCCGATCCTCGGAAGATGTGACCGTAAGCATTCTTCACCCAGAGAATGGTGTGATCCACAAATCTCACGAGTGCTTACGAATAAAAAAGTAAACTATATCTTCGAATCGTTCGGAGTGCTGCCATTATGGGATGTTGTCAGGTAGGGACAATCGCCGATGATCCTTATCTTGCCTTTCATTGTTTAATTAGTACCGTGCCCCAGGCGGGATGTTCCCATGAAGATGGCTCTTATTAATGCGGCGTCAAAGGAACGGATGACATTGTTAAGAAAGATACACTGTTAAAAATTTTGTGCTTGGTTTCACCATGATATTGGTTCCTAGTAGCTGCAACGGCTGAATGGTGAAACGTTCCACCATATTTTTGGTATTCGGTTGAACCATTTCTCAGGTTTTTGTTTCCAAATCCAGAAAAAATGGTTCAACCAAACACCGAAAAAAAGGTGAAACATTTCACCACTCAGCCGTTGCAGCTACTAGGAACCAATATCATGGTGAAACCTAGCACCAAATTTTTAACAGTGTATATTTCATGTGCTATATTGGATGGGCGGGTTTGAAGAAACACCAGTCGGAGAAAGGTGCGGCTTTGTTAGAATTAACGTTGCGCTAAACGAAGGCTATTGGCGACTTGCCTCGTGGTTTAGAACTGCGGTCAAGTGAAGAGTTGAGGGTGCCATATCAGAAGACACATGAGGTGGCACCCGACGCAACTTTAAAGTGACATCGTACTTTGCATCGGAACTTTAGACAACGACAGATTGAAGGTGCATTAGTGCCATGTACAAGGCACTACTTTTTGGGGGTGTTTTTGCTCAGCATGATCCGTTAACGTGGGGACAGAACCCTGAAATGTATCCACAGTGGCATTGCGCCTTAACCTACTGCGCCACTCCAACGCTCCGGAGAGAGGATAATGAGTTCTGTGCTGTGGAAGCAAATCAACAAAAAAAAAAACATTCATCTATCTTCTTTTACTTTTTCAAAAATGTATTTTTACGTTTTACATTTAAACCCAGTAAAAATTTATATAAATAAAATTTGCAGTAGAAAGGAGACCCCAAGGCTAAATTCATATAAAACTCTACTACAGTCCCTAGACAAATTATTAGACGCACTGCAAGATTCAATCAATGATGAACAAAATACCTTTAGAAGGACATTTGTGTTCCTAAACTTAAGCTATTGAACAAAAAATACTATCTGCTATACTTAATACATATATCGACATCTTTTTTAATGATATGGCATTCTGTGGTATGTTTTCATCATTACTAAAAAAATACAGTGTGTCTAATAATTTGTCCAGGGACTGTGGTTGAAGGCAGCTCTATTATAAACTAGCGGTAATGAGAAACTTGGCACCATACGCACGGTTGCAACTATACAGGGTGGCGCAAATGAAAGTGTCCCGGCTTAGAAGTAGGATTAGGACAGAAAATGCTGCTTAGTCAAAAACCAATGCAAAAACATGGAAACTGGAGCAATTGATCGCTTCAATCGCTTGGCGAATTTTTTGCCGGTAACTATGCCATGGTTTGTCCAGCAAGTTGGAGTGCAATGTAAATTATTAAATAATTGTCATTGTCCTAGCCATACTATAGACATATTCGTGCTGGTAAAAATAATCCTCTAAAAATCACCGGGGAGCCCAAGTACACTGCGATATACGTGCTCGTTAAATCTGTGGAGTCGAAAGTCCCGACGGCGTTAGCGTACGATGTCGCTCGAAGTTCCGTTGGGTGCTCGCTTAGATTCCGACCTCGTCACTTGACCAGGGTTCTGAATTACGAGGCGTAATTGTCTGCGTTAAAGCTCCTACAGGAGACTAGAAATAGGCAGCCCCGGAAATGATTACATTACATTACTATTAAATAGTACAAGGCAGGTGGATACAGGTGTGTCAATAACAAAACTGGAATCACTGAGTAGCATATGCTGATTTTAATTCATGAAAAACAACAGTTTGTAGGGGATGCATTTTCGGGTCTAGGTTGAGAATTCATCCGCATGATAGTCGCGATATGCAGGTCTCTTGTGTCAGGCATCGCGGGTTGATTTTCTAGGATTCTGAAGCATTTATTGATTAACGGCATTCACATTTTCTAGTGTTCGGACGTTTTGGAATGTTTTTGGACTTGTTCAAAACAGATCTTGTTAACGCGATTTTCTTACTAATCGTTGCATAACACTCATTTATTGCCTTTTGATACCTTTAAATTTATTAGCATACAACTGTCCACATTCTTTCCCTGAATTGGTTTCAATATAACTTTCACACAAGGAACACCCTCACTTACGCACTAATTTGATCAACACACACTTACACAGCTCGCACTAAGATCTGAACTCGCCAAAAGTCCAGCTCTAGTCTAGTAACAATGAAACCAACCAATAAAAAACAGGTTTGATAAATGAAGCAATTAAACGCTTGAATAATTTATGAATTCGACTTGGGGGCTTTCAGGCGGCTTCAACAGTTTTTCTCGCCAAGCAAAACCTCCTGCATTTGTAGTTCCATGCCAGGACCACTTTTATTTGCGCCACCCTATAGTATAATGCAGTAGATCACCGAATCATCTAATTAAAAAAAGTCAAGAGTTACTTTGGTTGAAATGAAGTATGTATTTCCTACTACATGCTAGCGAATCAATCATTATTTGAAGCGCAAGAAAAAATCCATTACAAAAGAAACAAGTGCATCAATTGACCACACAAAATCTTTGATCCGTGAATCACATGCGGATCCTTTTCGATTTGATCCTTCGAAAAGAACCACTTTCCGTTTGATTGGGATCGCTTTCGGATGCCTATTTATAGCCTATTTTTATATTGTATTAAAATTTAAGTGCAGAGGGTTGAAAGTTAAAAAGTTGTGTCACTTATTTTTACCAGAAGGTAACCAGTTATGCAATTATTTTCTTCAATAAACTAAGCCTTTTATTTTCTGTCGTGGGCTACAACGTATTGGACGGTAAAGTGCCTTATCAAAAAAAATGACAGGGATCATTTGTACTCTGATTAATATTTAATATCTTTTATTATGGGTTGTGGCTATTGAGTGTTTACAACCATGGTTTACAGCGAGTCATATTTTTCCAGTCCAGTATTGATGAATCTAGTTGCGATCAACTGTATTGATCAATAAAGTTTAGTTTAGTTTGAATTATCGTCACACTAGAGCTACACGAGGGCTATTGGCGACGGGCGTCATATTTTAGAACCACAGTCAAGTGATGAGCCGAGACCTGAGTAGGCACCCAACGCAACCGTTATGGGCGACATCGTACGAAGCGTTGGGACTTTGAAGGATATTTAACGTGCACTCCCTCTACACAGGGTATTATTCGTCGGACATTTTTGTCTGCACGAGCCGTTTATAGGTCGGCAGTTATTTTGGCGATGCCCGCATCCGAACCTGGGACCTTTCGCATGCTAGGCGAAAGCATAACCAACTGGGCTCCCCAGCCCCTATTGATGAATAAAGATGCATAATAGCCACATAATAAGGAGACTTTTTTTCAGCTCCTCGTTTAGATACAATGTCGCCTAGTTCCTTTTAGCTTCTCGCCCATCACCCAACCCTCTTTCTAAATAGGTTCAAGAAAGTCCTTTTTTGTTGGCGAGATGAGTTACCACCTTTGTGCGTTTTAATGAGCGCCTCAAGAGGAAAGTAAACGAGAAATCAAAAGGACCCAATAGAAACTAGGGGATGATCTGGATTTCAAAAGATATCTTGCATTGTTATTTCTTTTTTGTCTTGCCATACTACAAAAACGACCTTTACCTTGATAGCTTTTAACTTTTACTTTCACGGCTTGAACGCAAGAAGAATTGCTTGTTTAAAAAATCATTTTAAGGATGAATGCAAACGAACTTCAAAGGTACAAAACCTATTTCAGGGAGTGGCATTTCGGCTAAATGTATATATTTTTCTGTAGGTAGGTTCATGTAAAATTAAAATAAATACAACGTAAAATGTAGAAACATGTTGACTAGGTAAAACATTAAATATATTAATATGTTTTACCTATTTTTTCGTTCCTAACGAGCTTTAAATCAATGACGATTAAATGTTATTTAAGAGGTCTTAACTCTTAATAATTTAAGTCACATTCTTGACTTCATTTTCGTTTATGAGTACACAACACTGTACGAAATTTTATAATCACTAAAAATAAAATATTTTGAACTAACGTATAGATTAACCAAAAATGTTTAGAGAATATTTAGATTTTCTGTTAAAAGTGTATATTTACAAGTGTATTTTTTTATCTTCTTTCGGTGCAATAACGGCGTCATTTTATTCAAGAGCGAATGAGAGTAATTGACCACTGTTCTCCAAACCAATGTGATAATCCAATGGAAAACATTATTTTACACTTTTTGAAATTGGTTAGAATAATTAAAAAAAATAATAATAATAAACCAATTTCAAAAAGTGGGATTATATAGACCTGTAAGTCAGCATTAGTACATTTTTCATAAAAAAACCGTTAGTAAAAATATTCAATACGTGGTGGAGAAATGTGGCTTAGAAAAAAAATATTTTTATATTGGATTATAATACAGAGGCATTTTTGTTTGGAGACCTGCGGTCATTGTTTTTATTTATTTTTTCATCAGTGTAGGCAATGTTCTTGATCTTTGTGGACATTTACGTCACGCCAAATTCTTTCTTTTTGATATTAAAAGGGTATATTTGCCCATCTATATGGAATATATAATGGTAATCAAAAGTGATCGTACGCCTGGGAAATTTTGGTGTAATTTTATCAAAACTATTGTATATTGCGCACAATCCTTTCACCCAAAAAAATGTATATTTTTACAAATAATATGCCATGAATATTAAATCATTATGTCCATTAGGAGTCAAGCAAGAAATTCAGTTATATAAGAAATTTGTACATTCTGATTCGTTAAATTTTGGAAATGGTTAGAACTGTCAATTTTTTTTAAATATATTTTATCTGTCTTAGAAAGTTAGATATCGTTGTTTTTTAGAGGTATGGGCCTTTTCGTTAAAAGGTTACACAGAAAGTTTGAATTTTTTTGTTTATAAAATCTACGTGTTAGTTTTCTCTTTGCTAATTTTCGTATTCAGAGCAAAAATGGTGTAGTTTCGAAAAATTCAGAAAATTGACTAACTAACTATTTCAGCCACGTTTGCTACAATTTAATTGATGTTAAAATTAACTGTCTTTCAAAAGTTGCTCTAACTTATGAGAAATACTATTACCTAAAGTGAAATCTGATTCGCATGATTCATGCACTGTAAAGAGGTATTTTATTTAAGTACTTATAAATCATTTAAAAATTGATAATTTTTTCTTTAAAATTTACATGCAATCTATTTCTATATATCTGTTAATATTCCCCAAAGTTTTGTTAATTTCCAAACATATACGTAAATTTATGAGTAAAAAAGGCATTTTTTAAATGTAACAATTTTACGAATTGGCCCAGATCTTTTAATATGAAACATCTGTGACACCTTCCGTTCTAAGGTAGATAAAATATATTAAGATAAATCTTTTATAAAAACTTTCTAAGCATTTCCAATATTTTGTGAAGTCGCGGATAGCCAAAATATGACTTCATTTCTTGCATCTTGTACTTGACTCCTAACAGAAATAACGATTTAATTTTCTAATTGTATTATTTATAATAATATGCTTTTCCTTAAACAAAAAGAAATGTACACAATATACAATAGTCACTGCAAGATCGCATAGTGACATCCTTTTTATATCGCAGACCAGTCACATTGTGACGGTGACTTACGCGATATCACTGTGATGTCACATACTTGTCACATTGCGACTGTGACCAAGAGTGACAAAAAATTACGTTGCAGCGACGTGACTGTGACAAACCTGGCTGTTAGGGGGGATAGCCAAAATATGACTTCATTTCTTGCATCTTGTACTTGACTATTAACAGAAATAACGATTTAATTTTCTAATTGTATTATTTATAATAATATGCTTTTCCTTAAACAAAAAGAAATGTACACAATATACAATAGTTTTTGAGAGATATTAAAAATACCCACATTTCACGATGCCTTTAACGATCCCTTTGAGTGCCCCTGTATGTTGGGAAACTCATTTACCGGAATTGAGTTCTTTCAAGCTTCTCACCGCCATTTGTGAGACGTTCTTCAGTTTGGTCTCGAAGTAGAATTTCCCTAATCCCGTACAGTGGCATTGAGTCTCCCTCTCAAAAATCAATGAAGGCGAGTAGAAATATCGTTTTATTACTTAGAGGGAGAGAGCCCTTCACTGAAGGATGCAGCTTGACCTACCTTCTCCACTGGCGATCAAAGACCCCCTTCACGTGCAATAGCATTGATATGCCACGATAAATCCAGCATTGCCCTGCAAAGAGAAGCCTCTTTACCGACCTTTCCCGTCAACTCATTCTATACTCCTCACTGACTGGATTGATATTTTATCTAATATTTTATTTAATATCATATTGTGATATCACTGGAATATCACATACAAGTCACATTGTGACGGGGATTAAAGCGACATCGCTGTGTCATCACATACATGTCACAATGTAATGTCACTACAAGAGCAAATTGCGACATTTGTGGGATTGTGGGATATTCCCATTGTGACTGGGATTTAGATGACATCACTGCGATACAAGTCACAATATGATGTCACTGCAAGATCGCATAGTGACATCCTTTTTATATCGCAGACCAGTCACATTGTGACGGTGACTTACGCGATATCACTGTGATGTCACATACTTGTCACATTGCGACTGTGACCAAGAGTGACAAAAAATTACGTTGCAGCGACGTGACTGTGACAAACCTGGCTGTTAGGGGGGATAGCCAAAATATGACTTCATTTCTTGCATCTTGTACTTGACTCCTAACAGAAATAACGATTTAATTTTCTAATTGTATTATTTATAATAATATGCTTTTCCTTAAACAAAAAGAAATGTACACAATATACAATAGTTTTTGAGAGATATTAAAAATACCCACATTTCACGATGCCTTTAACGATCCCTTTGAGTGCCCCTGTATGTTGGGAAACTCATTTACCGGAATTGAGTTCTTTCAAGCTTCTCACCGCCATTTTTGAGACGTTCTTCAGTTTGGTCTCGAAGTAGAATTTCCCTAATCCCGTACAGTGGCATTGAGTCTCCCTCTCAAAAATCAATGAAGGCGAGTAGAAATATCGTTTTATTACTTAGAGGGAGAGAGCCCTTCACTGAAGGATGCAGCTTGACCTACCTTCTCCACTGGCGATCAAAGACCCCCTTCACGTGCAATAGCATTGATATGCCACGATAAATCCAGCATTGCCCTGCAAAGAGAAGCCTCTTTACCGACCTTTCCCGTCAACTCATTCTATACTCCTCACTGACTGGATTGATATTTTGGGACCGATTCATAGGGATCGAGGTCTGCTCGATAGAAGTTAACTTTGACTTTCAATGTGTGACTACGGTCACATGACGAGCTTATATGAAGAGTGATTATGTATGCATTGATAATATGCAAATTTATGCAGATTTAGGATTAATATAATTTTAATTATTTGAAAAATTAAATTTTTTTATCGAAATTAAATTTTATAAAATTGAAGCGAAGCCTGTGAGTTTGAAACACTATAGGCAAGTTTCACGTTTTTGGCGGCAACAATTCTTCTTGAATGAAAATAAGGCCTTGATTGGTAATTTGCTTCCACGTGACGTACCAACAATTACCGATGAAATCTAGTAAATGTAGGAATGAAAACTGGAAGTTAATTTGTCACTTGAAACATATCAATTTTAAAACAAACAATTTTGTATAGGTTAGGTTTATTTGAATTATCGTCGCACTCGAGCTAGACGAGGGCTATTGGAGACGGGCGTCGCAACTTAGAACCACAGTCAAGTGACGAGCCGACACCTGAATCACCTTGCATGCCGACCCAACACAATTTTAAGGGTGACATCGTACGCAGCGTCGGGACTTTGGAGCATATTTTAACGTGCAATCCTTCTAAACGGGGTATTTTTCGACGGATATTTTTTCTCTGCACATGCCTTTTATAGGTCGACAGTTATTTTGGCGATGCCCGGATCCGAACCTGGGACCTTTGGCATGCAAGGCCGAATGCCTTAACCAACTGTTCTCCCCAGCCCAACAATTATGCATAGAATAAACAACTTCTGCTGCGTCAGTTTCAGATTGTTTACAAAATCTTGTTTCTCATTCCCTAGAAACGCCAGCGAAGATTTTGACCAATTTTATCATATCACGTCGTGTATTGTGGCTTGAGCTAGCAGGAGAATTTTAATGGGCTTGATCGATCTACTTCTAATAAGTAATCTAAGCAATCGGCAATACGTTAAAAGTGCTTATCCCTAGGAAAACAGTGCTAGCAACTTATACGATTGTCCCCAAGTTGAATGCATGATTTACAAAATAATTTACTTTAAAATAGTTTAATTATTTAAAATAAATTAACTTTAAAATAAATTAATTATAATTATATTAAAATAATTTACAAAATACAAAGAAATGATTGCCTGCCAGTGGAAGTTGAAGTAATTCCTGAAACCCTCCACAGAAATCATGGCTGACTTTATAAATTGCAGTATAAAATTGCTCTGCACTGCTAGAAGAAAACGTTCCTCCACAGATACAGAACAGTTCGTTGATGTGATGGCCGCAATAAGTAAATATCCCCGACGCTATTCGCGGCAATGTTTTTCTAACCTTCGTCTACGTTTGAAGTTTTGCCCAGAAAAGTGTTTGCAGTTCTTCTTGAGATTGTATCCGGAACTGGCTTCATCTTTTGTTGCGTTTAGCTGAAGGCGAACAGCAAATTGATTGCGTGGGACGGACATTCAAAGGGGTGGATGTCTTTTGGGATCCACACGTCAAAAGCAAAATATTAATTAAGTTGCATTGTGTAACGTTACTCCGCAAAACCGATGGTGGACCACCGCCATCAGGTTACTGAAAACGTTAACTAAATTAGTAGTAACCTTACACAAAATATATGTAGTAACGTTACACAAAGAGGCTTTATTTTGCTTTGTAACATTAGTCCATTAAACTGAGGAAACACTTGCTATCACCAGTTTTATGGAGTGAACTTCTTATTTGTGTAACCTTACTCTATAATGCTGGAATAACGTTACGCCACTTTTTTCAGTTTGACTCTGTAGTATAAAAGTATTTTTAGATGAGGGTTGCATTGATAAAGTAATGCGGACACTCGTCAAAAGTGTTTTAGAACAAGAATGTACTAAGAAAACTTCATTAATTAAAAACGTCCAAGTCCTCTTGATTCAAGACTTCTGAGTTATGCCTTTAGACGTTGTAAAAGTGTCAATGTTTGAAAACCAAATCATGTTTTAAAAACAGTATAATGATGTAAATAGTTCTCACATTAAACCTTGATTGCCAAAAATATTTGTACTGAAATAGTATTAAACAAATAAGTGCATTTTCCTACTATTTACTGCAAAATAAATTTAAAGTATTGTAGCTTAAAATTATATAATATAAATAAATGTGAAACGTTACATCATTTCTAGCTATCAGAGTAAACAGACTCAACACAAGTGATCTGAGGAACTTTCCACCACCCCTCCATCGAATACAAGTGCATAAATGTTGTGAAACGAGTATGAAAAAAGTGCTGATTTTTGAAGACCTTTTCGGGAGCAGAAGGTTTTTTTTGCTAAACCGGTGCAATATGCCAACATTGTTCGTGTCCCATGGGTGGGCTAGTCAAGGAGGGATGCACCGCTCAAGAAGAGGTGCCCGCCCTGTGAGGATCAGCTGTGGGATCCGAGTAGGGATTGAGTTCTTTTCATAGAAGGGTGTTGAATGATTCGAGTTTTTATTGAAGCTAGCGCAAAACTGAGGGAAGTAATTTAGTCAAAAGTTAGTTATCACATACACACAGTACCAAATTGATTTACTTACTGTTCATGAATGCTAACATTTTCTAACTACACTGCTCAAAACAATTAGGGGAGCACTTTGCGTGCTTTTGTTACCTTTCATTCTTAACTTTTTTTTCTAAAAATCTCAAATTTGTGAAATATATTTATTATGCATCCAGAATGAAATGGTAAAAAACAGATGGAAAATTCTTATTTTTTTAAATTAAAATTTAATTTAACAAAATTAGAATCTTTGAAACTTTTGAATAAATTATAACAATACTTTTTTCAAAACTTAAAAACAGTTGAAATCAATTTTTAAACATCTAAAAAATGCATGCATGAAGAATTTAGGGTCACTTTATTTGCTAAAATTGTTTCAGAGTGAATTTTATTTTACCATGTTTTCCATATTTTAATTTAATTAAAACAAACATTATTTAATTCTTCAAAAGAGAAGATTCTTCCACTTAACGATTTCTTTTAAAAATTGTTTGATTTTGTTGTTATAACTATTTTCTTACAATTCGGGTTTTATTTAAACTTTAAATCAATACTTTGGCAGAACTTTTTATTTAAAAATTAATGCATTAGGTTAATTGGACTGACAATCTCTCACTAGAAAGCACAAATCAACCTATTCAGTTATAATTTCTATTTAGAAGTTGTTTCTTGTTTGATTGGGTTTAAAAATGATTTAAGTATGTAACTGGAAAATAAAACCAAGCAAAAATTTTCCAAGGTGGTTCTCAATACGTTATAAACTCCATTTCGTTTATGTTGATTAAAAAAAAACAAGTGTAAGAAAAATGTCTCGATAAGTGTTTCATGTCTTTGTCAGGCGTCAAATGTGTAGTGGTGTTATTAGTGCTCGTCAACAGGCGGTTGTTATTCGCCAGCACGAAGTCGTGAAGAAACACCAACTGGACAATTAAAGGGGAATCCCTACCTCCAACATTTTCATAAACAATCGCTTATTGGACTTTTCGAACCTAATCCGGGTTAATGAACCGATGAGACATTTCACTTCAAGGAATACATTTCGGAATTCGAACTAATAAAAACATTCGAATCACACACCTTTCAGATAATATTTTCATCTCCAAAGTAAATTTTGAGTGAATCAACAAATTATTTTGCTATGAACCGAGTCCAACCCCTTTTCCCCGAACACTTTCAATCTCTCCAAACAATGCCTTTGGAATATACTACAAACTTTTAACAATTTCATATGGTGTACCAAAATATGCATCTCCATAGTTTGTTTCTTTTGGGAACTTGAACTGCAAACCAATAAGCTAGACTAGATGATTAATTATGGTAGTGGGGGATTTGCAAGTCAATTTCATTTGAGAGTTGAAATATATATGTCCATGCTAAACACTGTACAAAGTTTGGTTTAGCGTTACTCCATAAAGTGGCAGCATGTGCTGAATCTAGTTTTAGGGGGGTACGTAGGTTATAGCCGGTAGCATAGTTGGTTTACACAGTGCGTACTAGGCTTAGCGTGGACGTGGATCCTCACATCTTGAGTTCGAGTCGGAAAAAAAGACTTTGTTTCCGAAAATCTAATTACTCATGGACGGTATTTCAGTGATGTCATCTAATGCTGTTTGTCGCTACTGCTCTACAAAGTATTGATACGATGCGCACAACTTATTCTCAATCATTCTCAGAAATAAGAAATGCATCATCGCAAATTTGAAAAACGCATATTCTCAAATTTGATACTACTGTATATAGGGGTTATTATGAAACAATAATAAAAATGTAAACAATATTCTCAAATTAAGAGACCAATGTTCCTTTAAAAATGAGAACACTATTCTCAAAATTTGAGAACCCATTTTGTACAGTTAAGGGTGTATCTCGATAAGCTGAGTAATGTAGGTGGCTTAATAAACATCAAAAATAGTTTTTTATGCTTAAACTTCATGGGTTTAAATAATATAAGCTTGACAGTTGATGACTTGATGTTTTCTTCACTTATAAAAAGGGATTTTTATTGAAAAACTTTACATCTCAACTATTATAAAACATAAATTAAGGCTTAATGACGACGTTTAGGTACCTTTTCACGGTAAGAATAAAATTATTAAAAAATAACAAAGATAATAAAAGTAAAATATTAGTTATTTTACATCCGCTATATATGATTCGTTTCGATTTCCAATGTGTAGACGAAAATATCAAGTGCAATAAAAACGGCATTTGAAAGTAATGCTCAAGAGAGAGCAGCTAATGGTTTCAACTTTGTCACTTGATTCATTTGGCCTCCCACCGAAGTCTATTTCGAGATCCCTTCAGTGCACTACTTTAGTGCAACTTCGTGAAGAATGGCATCTTTCTCAACTACGGCCAGTTAACCCCATCGCGACCTCAATACGAAATGGATTAGTTTTTGAAAAGTTCCTACAAATTGCCTCTTACAAGACAAAAGAAAATGATGCGCTTACCAAAAGGCATGGCACCTATGGGCCTTTGAGTGTAAAAAATGATTCCGATATTTTCAGTGGCACTCACTCTTTTAAATGTAAGTTTCCGTACTTTTATAAGCTAACAATAAATGTTCCAATATTTTCAAATCTGCGTTTATGCGAATCCTCTTCAGAAAGTCGGACAATGGAATATTATAATTGTTTTTAATCTCTTAACTATCTGAATATAATTTAAACCTATTTGAAACTTTGATATAAATAAGTTTTTTTTGTCGTTTTTATTATGCTAATAAAGTGAAGAAAAGCGAGCTAATTTTGTGCCGTTTTAATTTATTACAGTGCAAAAGAATTCAAACCTTCCATGCAGCAACATTTTATCAATGGGATCAAATTACGTTAAAAGGTTTTTGTATATTAGAACATTGGCCCTATACGACGAATTATTTAAGTAAAAACATTATTAGTATATAGGGTACTAAATGTGCCCAATAATTTTTTTAACACTTGTGATTTTTACGTTAAAAAATTCAGGAAGGTCACTTGAAACAACTCTTAACTTTACAAGTTACTTGGCTAACAGCTAAGGTTTTTTAAGTAACTTTTTAAAAATGCCAGGAACGACAGGAACCTTAAGGAGCTAATCAGAAAGCTATCATTACCTGTAATTATCAGTTATTAGTTACCTGTGAAGTATTTTTTTTTAAAAATAGCTTTGCCATAAAAAACATTGACCATTCCTATGAGGTTTTGCATGGTATACAAACGTGATGACGCCTCTATTTTTTGACTTATTTTACTTCAACTACTTGCTGCTATTGGCATTGTCTGCGGAATTCGATCCACTGAAATAATGATCCATTCCACGAAATTCCATACCTGCGCACCACGCGTCGCAAACATAGTTGCTTGTTGAGTAAGATGTATTAGATTTAATTATTTAAAAATGTGCGTTTTATTATAGGTATGTTTCTGGGAAAAACGTGAAACTCCTAGGAACTTAGCAAGAAGCGACGGGAACTTAAAAAAGACAGGAGCCAGGAAAGCACATGGTATACATGCGGAAATTTGCGGCAAATGTATGCAGTTGTTATAACGGAATATGGTACAATAAATAAATAAAGTATAAATGCTTTTGGTTCCATCCAATTTTGTACAAAAGTTAAAATAATTAATTTTGCTTTATAGAAATATGTTTTTAGTTTTTCAGCGATGAAATAAAGGAGGCACTGTACCCTAAAATTATTCAAGTTATTTTCAAATATAAAATTATATTCAAAGTATTTTAAAGTATAGAGAACCACAATTAAACATAAATTAAAAGAAAATTGTTGAACTTTGGGATTTTACTTTCTGACTAGGTAGGATTGTGGGGTATAAAACAAAATAGGGACTACTTGGAACATTTATTGGTGATGAGTTCAAATTCAATGTTTCAGGATTTTAGGGAAAGGAAGTTTCCCTGCATCAACACACATAATAATGAAACGAATAACTTAATTATAACCTTGCGTTTGAAAATCTTCCCAATATCCTAGAAAGAGAAAGAGTTCCTCCAGAGTTTAAACTGATTGCTACGAAGTTTCAACATTACCTTCTTCAAAACCACTAATGGAACATTTAAGAACACAAGAATCGTGAGACGCCAGTTATTGTTACTTGATAGACTCCATACTTAAACTGCAGTTACAAAGTAGGTGGGTTTACCTTTAATAATTGTTTTGCCTGTCCTTTTTTGACCTGCTCAGAAAATATCTTTATGTTTAGGAAAAATATTCATTACATTGAGTGATTTTTCATGCCTGCTAATGCACATAATTCTAAAACAGCAAAAACAATAACCAGAAAATAGAAAACATTGAAGAGTAAAAAGTATGTATTTTATGGTGGCATTTAAGTTGTAAATGGAGTTTTTAGGTAAAAGAGCGTGTATTTTACGAGGGTCAACTGTTTAAAAAAAAGTTTTAAATGTGTTAAGGAAAAATATATATTATGTCTATTTAAAGTAGGTAATTCTATAGCGGTAATATTTGATTTTTGATCGTATAGAAATGTAACCCTTGGAGATTTATGAGTACCAATTATTCTTAACAGTATAAACATTCAGTAGGAAATCTTTTCAAAACTATATAATAGGTGAGAGACACTTCTATTTTCAACTTGAGATGGGAGCAGAGCATAAATATTTTTTATATGCAATAGATTTGTTCACCTTTTCATGTGATGGTCAATTTTTCCCCAGAAAATTACACTTTTGATGTTTCTAACAGCAACATTGTATATTGAATGTACTTTTGAAGTAGGATGTGAAATGATATTCTAAAACTATAAAAATCTCCGAAAAAAGGTTTGCTGCCGCCACACAGGAAGAATCGCAAAGAGGATTTCGAACGCACAAGTGTGGTATTTATTTAAACTTCACCTTTGCGAGGCAGCGAGATTTGTTATTGCAGCCGAGTGCCAAATGGGACCAACCGGGGTGATAAGTATTAACCACAGCGTGCGACCCGACCCCAATAAACCACAGGTCCTTTGGAAATCGCCTTTTCACAAATCAACGGATTCTTTTTTGAGAAATCCTCCCGCTGAGAGATGGCAAACACACGCGGCATTTCAAAATCCAATTCTTTCACAAAAAGGAGGTGTCCAATCTTTCGCATCTTGACCAGGGGTTCAAACGACGTGGCGTACATGAGCCAAGTTAGAATCGAGACAGATGATAATGTTACCAAGCAGTACTATATCCTTAAATCAAAATCGTCCTACATTCAACGAGGCAAGTAAAAAGGAGGCTAGAAATAGACAGTCGGAAACGATTAAATGACCAAATGACGAGGCAAGTGACGTGTCAGCTTAGATGTCATCTTACCACTGTACCGGATTTCAGAATTACGGGGTGCAAGTACAGACTCTAAAAAAATTAAGCAATGTCTTCAAAAAGACTGCAAGAAACCATATATTTATAGGGGTCAATCTTAGAAAAATTGTCAATTTGCGTCCCTACCGATTTCTTATAATATTAAAAGTGTCTTAAACTGTTTTTCTTACTAAGTAATGACTATTTTTCTTTAAATCCTAATAGAATAATTACATTTTGTGTTTATTTCTTACTCGGAAATTTTTAACTTTTCAAAAGTCAGATTGGCAACGAGTCACAACTAGCGATGCATATTTTGCAAATATATCTTATTTGTCCTGTATCGTCATAACATCGATGCTTTAGAATGAAAAATGATTTATTTAGTGTCTCTTATCAATATTACGATACTTTTTTTAATAAAAAAACTACCCGAAATATACATAACATCAACTTTCGAAACTAGTTCCTAACTGCAAACAAAACGTCTTTCCCGGAAGAGAACTACGTCTTCGAAATTTTCCAGTTTGAAAAAATAGTTTTTTTTTAAAATTTTTTTTTTAAAACGCGCACTTATGAATAGCTCAGAATGGTAAAGCACATTAAAACAATATAAATGTAATTTATAATATTTTTTTAAAATGTAAAATAATAGTTTTTGGGGACTTAGACGCCACAAGTTTTTCAGTTTGACAATATGAGAAATAATTTTAAAAAAAAAATAAATTAGTCAGATCGGTAACGGTTAGAAATTTTCGATTTTTTACCGAAAACACGCGCGTTTCCGTAACCTATTTCTCATGAACACGCGACGTTATAGAACAGTTTTTTGCTATATTTTGAAGTTTTAATTGACATTATAATTTAATTTTGTCGTAAGTTCTGTAGCGCTGTGTATAGTTTCCTCATCAAATCTGTAAATTGCCACTTTTCATAATATTGACTCATAGGGGATGGTGAGGTAAAATGATAGCGCAGGGTAAAATAGGGTACTTGAGTTGCTCTGACTCAGTAACAAATGAAAAAAACCTAGTGGAAAAGATCGTAACTTTTAGAGTACCGTCAAAGCGTGTAACTTTAGCCCAAGGAAAAAGATTTGTTTCTTAATTTCTCTTCATAAAAGGGTCCCATTTCAACTTTTTCCACATTTTTGGAAAGGTAGAAAACATTGCCTTTCATTTCATGTAAAAAAAATATTCTTATTCTAATTTTGACGGTACCCAAAAAGCATTTGTGTTCTTACAAGCATTTAACCCTTTCACTTCTAAAACGGCACAGAAGGCCGTACAACTAAAGATTCGATAATGATATTCCTATTACATATTACGAGGAAACAGAAATCCTGCTTAGCGAAAGTGTTAATAACAAAAATCTGTTTCTTCCAACTTTAGACTGGAACATCTAAAAAAATATTGAAAATAGATAAAGAAAACACTCTATACTAATCTTTTGTTAATTGGGATGAATATAACACCATTTGTTTAAATCTTAGTTGAATATACAACAGTGTCTCCCGAAAGTGTTCGTACGCCAAAGACATTTGTAGAAATTGTGCTATATACTTCGTAGTAAACAATTTTATCAGTTGAATATTTTTAAATAGTATCTTTAAATAGTGCTTAATACAACTGAGCAATATTTTTTTAAAAAAAAAGCAAGTATTATTTTTTAGAAAAATAAATAAATAAAGAAATGTCAGAAAAGTAGCACACAAAAGTCTTCGTACACCAACACATTATTACTTTAAATTCATTATAAAAATATATTTTGCAGCTTTTTTTAAAATTCTAATTGAAAAAATACACTAAAATCGTTTGATTGTAGCATTTAATTTCTCAATTATTTATTCTATATTTACTTTATTCTTAGACAAGATGCGAGTTCGTAAAGAAACGAGTTTAGACATTCGAAAATTAATTATATTTCACTTTAAAGCAATAAAATCATTTAGAGGAATTGCTACTATCATGAATCTACCTCATTCAACAGTGAAAAGCATAATAAATTGTTTCAAAGAAGCAAAAGGATAGAAAACAAGCTGCGAAATGTTCGTCTTCAACTTTTGTCAGCCAGAGATCAACGAATTATCGTGAGTAAATTTCTCAAAAATCCATGTCTACACTGTTAAAAATTCGGTGCTAGGTTTCACCATGATATTGGTTGGTTTCACCATGATATTGGTTCCTAGTAGCTGCAACGGCTGAATGGTGAAATGTTTCTCCTTTCTTTCGGTGTTTGGTTGAACCATTTTTCTGGATTTGGAAACAAAAACCTGAGAAATGGTTCAACCGAATACCAAAAATATGGTGGAACGTTTCACCATTCAGCCGTTGCAGCTACTAGGAACCAATATCATGGTGAAACCAAGCACAAAATTTTTAACAGTGTAAGTGCAGTAAAATTTACTTCATATTATAATGAAACGCATGGAATTTCTATTTCTCGTGAAAGTATTCGTAGAATGCTTCGGAATACTGGTATAAATGGCAGCTCTGCACGTGAAAAATTCTTTGTAAGTTGGAAGAACAGAATTACCAGGCTTCTTTTTGCCAAAAATATGGTAAATCAGCCAGAAAGCTATTGGAATCGTGTCTTGTTTGCAGATGAGAGTATAATTGTAAGGAGAAAAATAAATGAAAAACTTAATCCCAAGAACTTAGTTGGAACAGTAAAACATGGCTATGGAGATGTTATGGTTTGGTAGTGTATGTTAGCGGCTGGAGTAGGCAATTTAGTATTCATCAATAGTATAATGGATCATAGATTTTATATGACGATTCTCAACAACATTTTAAAAGCTGCAGCACAAAATTTGGGTATTTTAAACAACTTTGTGTATTACCAAGACAATGATCCCAAAATTACGATCTCGAATGTTCGTCTATGGTGCCTCTGTTATTACACTCAAACTTTTAAAATCCCACCTCAATCCTTAGATTAAAAGCCTATTTTATATATTTGGAAAGAATTAGAGGTGCCAATAAGATGTCATCACCATTAAATCAAAAATTCAACTGAAAGCAGTAATGATCGAAGAATGAAACAAGATTGGTGCAGAAATTACCAAAACTTTACTTAAATCTATGCCCACACTCTTAAAAGCTGTTATAAATAATAAAGGATATCCTACTAAATACTAAACACACAATTATAAAAAAAATTGAAATTTTCAAATTTAGTGATGTTTTTCTTAAGTGTACGATCACTTTTGTGTCGTCTTTTTGTGCATTTTATTAATTGTTATTTTTTTAAAGAATAATTTTAATTGTAATTCGAAAAAAAATCTAAACTGCTTCTTTAAGAACTGTTTAAATATGCTACCAAAAATTTTTCATGTCAAAATAAAAGTTTATAACGACAGTAGTGAGGTTTTTTATTGATTCTTGTTGGTGTACTATCACTTTTTGGAGACATGTACTTTTTATGCTACATATATAATTATTGGTCAACGGGAAACTTTTGACGATGAATGAGGGGGTAACTTTGGTCTAGGATGTAAGGATTTTTTAGTGGAACTTTACAAATGTATGTACAAAATGTATGTTTCAAAAATGTATGTAAAATTGTATTACGTTTAATTATTTTTGAAGAAGTTTTACTCTTATGATTATCCATTTTTGAGATGATTTTTTTTTAATTAAACGATTTTAAAATGATTTTAAACAAAAAAAAATTAATATAAAATGCAGGGAGAGTACAACATTCAAACTCACTAATGTCGAAACGTAAACATTTTCAAATGTCTAATTACGAATATATTATTTTTTTCCTTTTATAATAAAATCGTTTGCTTTTTGATCAGATATTTGTTATTAAATTTTGCTTCTAAAAAATTTGAAAACATGTGAAATAACCGGTTTTTTTTCTAACTTTGTACATTTTTTCTCTAACGGGTTGCTTTTTAGAGGGTAAGAATTTCGTAGACTCGGCATATTCCCGAGAACTGTGAGCCTTTTTTGTGGCGCCATATATATAGGCGGCTCTCGCTACCATCTCTGTGGATCTTAAAGTATGGCGATATTTATTTTTGCCGAGAGAACCCAAAGCAAATGGGTCCTCCAGGGATCTTTTACATGCCACAAAATCATATGACATGCGTGCCAACCGTTATCCCATCCTGAAAATCCGTCGACTAAGCCTTTGCTAGAATCCGCAAACTGTAGACATAAACCATACATTTTTCGTTAAGATTAAAAAAATAGAAATGTAAGACTTTTATAATTTTTTCATTGTATACCCAATAAAAAAAATCTGCTGAGACAGCAATGGGAAACTGCTGTCTTCCAGCAAACTGCTGATTCGGTGCCGAAAAAAGTGTACTTAAAAGTCAATAAAGTGTCCGCGGGAAAAGTGACTGTCCAGCAATGCTGGCCAGCAGCGATCCATCACTTATTTCCAGACAGCTGTTTTTTTCTCCAGCAATGAATCGGCAGTTACCCAACAGTTACTGCTGTTTTCCAGTGGCAATTTAGCAGTGGGCCAGCAGCAAGTGCGATTTACCAGCACTTTTCTAGTAAGCCCCCCAGCAGGATGCTGCTGTATGACAACAGCAATATTGTGGCAATTCAGTACTATTTTTCCTGCAGCCTTTTCAGAAAACTGCTAAATAACGGCAGCAATACTACAGCACACAATTCAGCGTTTTTTCCCTGCAACCTGTCCAAAATAAATGCCTTCCTATTTATTTAATTTTACAATCTCATAATGCAGTTCTTTTAAATAGGCATTCTTTATTTCAAAAGAACAATACAATTATTCCCAACAATTAGCTTCTGACAAAAGTGGCATTAATTATAATTATTTTTAACTTAAAAAAATTAACACAAGATTCAATTCTATATTTTAAAAAACACATTTATTTTTGACATTTTTCAATAACAATTTTCTTCTTATCACTTCTAGATCAATCTATGCTTTGAATCTTTTTGAGTTTGAAGAACAGAAACTGAAAGAAAAAGAAATCTCAATAAACGAAAATATAAACATAATGCATATTTATTTCATTCAATTTATTTATGAAATTATTTAGTATTTCTATGAGGGACAACAACTATGGTTATTGAATAATATTTGTTTAAAAATTGGGTATGGAAATAAGAAAATAAGTTTTTTTTTAATTGCATAAAATTACTACTATTGGGAAGCCCTAATATCTAAAATTACCCAAATTGATATCCATTTTGTTAGTTATAGTTTTTACAAAATTAAACAACTTAAATAAAGCATGATTTATGGAAACTTTATGATGATTTCATAATTTAAAATCTAGTCACTGAAACAAATATGGCCAGGCTTGCAACTTTATGATAATCCTAACAGTGTAGTTAAGGAAACAGGTGTTAAGGAAATACAACCAAAACAGTGAAAAGCAAGCTAACACAAAATAAAATCAAATTAATCTAATTCTACGTTTAAAACTATACTGATTATCACAATTCTACTTTGAACACTATGCTTGCACAACATATAATATTAACAAGGACCTCACTTTTTATTTACTAAACACATAAAAATACTACTAATAAAATGTTTATAATTACCTGTCAATGTAGTTCATATCCACTAATCTGAAGATGAAAGTATTATAAAAAGTTGTCATTGAAAACCGTAAACAAAGGTGATCGTTCGAAAATCTTATTACCTTTCTGCGCATGCTCACAATCACAACTACTCTCACACTAATGTTTGCTAACACTGGCTCAGCAGAAATACGACAGCACTAATCCAGCATACTATAGACCGACAGCAGCCCACGAACAATTTGCCAACAGATAATCAGCACACATATGCCAGCAACGTAAAGGTACACTTTCCAGCAGAAATATGCCTGCACAAGCACTAAAACATCACTTAAAGCAGTTAATCAACTGCTGGGCCAACAGTTTACTGTTTACTGGGTATATATGCTTATAAAATAGAATAGCATAAATTGATATGATTTTTTTACGAGTTGGGGTTGTTTCAGATGATGTAACTCTCCCATTTTTTCAGTTTACTTCCTGTGATTTCATTGGTTGTTTCGATTTCACTCTCAAATTGAGCGTTGTTTTCGTCTGCTGTGCTCTATTTTAGAGTTCGTTATGTGCAATTCATTTTTATTTCTGTTATTTATTTAACTTTACTGGTTTTAATTCGATATAATTTCAAGTATGTAAAGCATTACCAAATCCTCAATGTTGTTGGAAACTTCGTTTTAGAAGATTTTTTATCTTATGCTGAGAACTTAAGCGAAAATGTGGGGCAGCAATTTAATGTGATTCAAGAACGCTTTGGTTCTACTGAAATAAAAGTTTGTAAACAACATTCGTTTCAGTAAGGTAAGAAAACATTGCGCTGTTCGAATCAAATGTAATTCCAGAAGGACCAAGAATGAAAAGAATACCGTTGGAACTGTTTCCACTCACGACGTGAAACATGCCTATTGCGAAACTTTTATATCTAAATTATCGTCTGACTCTAAGTGAAAAATTGCGTATTTTTTAAGCATATTCTTTGTAAGTTCAGTTTTTATGCTACGCTGTTTTCAAATATAATCACTTATAAGTTTTTTTTTTTTTTTTAGTTTTTAAAATAATTAATTCATAAGGTATTCAGGTTGTGAACTGGAGAAAAATATGTTGGGGGCACTGAATAATACATTAAATTACACTATATTTTATATTTTAGTAACTAGTTATAATAATGTGATAGTTATCCACTTACATATTTTTTATATTTATTTTTAAATAAGTCTTTTAAATACACTTTTAAACACTTTTTAATAGTATAATTTTGAATATATATTTAATACATTAGAATCCCGATTTCAGTATACTGTTGATAAAACGTATTTTACTAATCTTATAAATGGTAGCAACATTTTATTGCAATATCAATTGAGGTGTCATGTTTTATAAGGTGTATAAAACCACTACCATGATGAAATACTATAAAAAGGCTAACAGAAATAAAAGTGTTATGGTTAAAAACAATTAAGCATGCAAACTCAGCTTGGATCATTTGTTTCCCCCTAACAAAGTAAAGGAAATGGCAAGATATTTATTTACCTACTTAACTTCTCAGTTAGCGATACGATGTCTCTGATCAATCTCTGGTCATGATCTGGCCAATTGTGATATTCTCACAGTTAGCTGCGAAAAGATTTTTATCGTTTGCTTATAAATCTTACAAATACTTTAACGCATAATCCATTATGCATGAATAAAATAAATACTGCCAATACCAAAACAAACAGCCTTACCGTTTCTTAATTATTTTATACAATATTAATATTTTGTACACGGACATGATGCAATCTAAGGGATTCTTTATATTTATAGAATTTATTCATTTGTTACCATTAAAATGTTCAGATTTTATATTTTCGTATGTTGTATAAACACCAATTCATTTAAAAACAATAGGATAAGAAAATGTGGTTTAACTAGGATTTCCAACCAAATAACACGCTAACAAGCCAAGGTGAGGCATACCGACATGATAAGTCGTAGAAAAAAAATAGCATGAAATATTTAATTATTTTATTTGGTCAACTTCAGTATAGGAAGATAAATAGTCGCTATCTTGAATTAATTATGCATAAGCATAATTTTCTTATATATGAAACATATCTTGGGGGGGGGGGGGGTAACATGGTTCCTTAAGTTTTAAGAATAATGACTCAAAAGGAATATTTTCACTAAAACTTATGAATAAATTCTACAACGAAACAATCATTTTCTTCTGATAATTTTTTTATTGAAATTACGAATTTTTTAATGATTGCAATTTGAAAACAGATCCCGGAAGTGAATGAGTGTTGCTAGATATTATCCATTAACCTTCAAAGAAGATGAATTGCTCTCGTCTCTACATTATCATCAATTATATTACAAACGCAAGTATTGTTTATTTCGACAATATATCGCTCTTTCAAATCGAAATAAGGATTTTCCAATATTCATTTGAGCCTTGAAATAGCAATGAAATACATTTTTAGTCCACACAGCTCTTTGGATTAATGGAACACATATATATTATTGAAAACTGTTCACACAATTGTATCGTATTTTTCGTATCTAACTTTTAAAAAAACTTTTTAACTTTAAAATGAAAAATATCGGTAGAATATAGGCTGTTCAAATGAATTGTTTCTGTCAAAAAATATAAATACTGAATTTTAAAACATCTTTTCATTAATTGTAAATCTGTAACTATAGTATTTCCACCAATTTTTCCATCGGTACTAAAATGGACTGATTAAAAAATAAATATTCAAATAATTTCAATTTAAATTTTTTAGATTTTCGTAAAAAATATTCATAATTTCTTTTAGATTTATGCTGCATTTTAATTTTACGTTCCTCAATAAAATAATTCAGCAAAGCTTTTTAAATTTACTTAGGTATTCCGTATTCTAACCCTTATAAAAGTCTTGTTTTTTTCGAATTATGTGCATATAAAAAGCTAAAACATTATGTTTGCAATTATATCAGAAGAGTTGGATGTCAATTGGAAGGGCGCGGCTAAGGACAATTGTAACTTGTAAAGGTCTCTCTTGTAAATGGAATTGTTCTGTATGGTAGTAGTCTATATATATAAAAGTAAGTCGTGTTAGTTACACTATTTATAACTCAAGAACGGCTGAACTGATTTGGCTGAAAATTGGTGGGGAGGTAGCTTAGAACCAGGAATAGGCTATAGGATACTTTTTATTCGAACCCAAACGGGTGTAGGAGTGCATAACATGAGCTGATTTCCCCATAGGAATAGCATTGTAAGATTAGAATTTATACCTTTTAATTCAATTTAAAGAAATTTCTGCGCGTTCAGCGTGAACGAAAATAAAAAAAAAGAAAAAAATAGAGCACGTGGGTTTAATTTTCTGGATTGTTATTTGAATATCAGTATTTTATTTTATTTTTGTTGATTTTAAATCTTTTGATTTTTTTTATGGTGGATCAGATTTCCTCAACTAGATTTTAATTATGTTTCCGAATTTAATTTAATTGATCTTTACAAATGGTACGAAATGAAGATATGGAGGAATATAGGTTAACCTAAAGAATCGTGGCCGGATTTGGCGAATTTTCAAAAATATCGCCACGTCGAAATGATAACAAATCCCGGCACTTGCCGAGATGGTTGCCATCTCGAAATGACCAAAAATACTACCTAATTTCAAAATGGCCGACTTAAAACAACGGAAAAATTCATTAAATTGCAGACCATATTTATAAAAAAAGTGGAACTTTAAAATCCTGAAGAATTGATTTAAAAAAAGTAAATAATTATTTAAAATCATTAAGCATCTAATTAATAAAATATTACTATAAGAAAACTTCAGAATAAATTATATGCGTTTAAGATTTAAATAGATTAACATTTAGATATTGACAATGCAATTGCTATTTTCGCCAAAGGTTGCCATCGGTGTTACCAGATTTGGCGTAAAATTGACCGCCACGATTCTTTAGGTTAACCGGAATATATTCGGTATAAATAAATAATTTGTACTTTATAAAACTTTTCCAACCATACAAGAGGAGGAATGTCTGTTTTGTTTTCTGAAGTTAAGATGGCGTAATGGTCGATTGAATTTTGGCATTGGCGGCTTTTGGCGAAGTTAAAAATTTAACGTAGGGTAGCTATTCCCATCCAGTTGTATGGGTTGGGGTTAGTTTGAATTATAGTCGCATTAAAGCTACACACGAGTGCTATTGGAGACAGGGAGTCGTAATTTAGATTCACAGTCAAGTTACGACAAGTGACACGTGAGTTGGTACCTAATGCAACTTTTAAGGGCGACATCGTACGCAGCGTTGGGAATTTGGAGGATATTTAAAGTCCCCTTCCTCCACACGAGGTATTATTCGTCGGACAATTTTTGGCTGCACGAGCCGTTTATAGGTCGGCAGTTATTTTGGCGATGCCCGGACCTGAACCTGGGACCTACCGCATGCAAGACGAAAGTCTTTACCGACTGGGCCCCCAACCCTATCTAGTGGTATGAAATATGAAGTGGAATGTTTACCGCATTTGGGCAGTTTCGTTTTGCGCTAATCGTGAAATAAAAACAGGCCATTACATCATGTAGCTGTTCTGGTAATTTGAACAGGGGTCTATGGGAAAGCTCTCAAACTCCTGGAAGGGCCTGGATAAAATCAACCCCTCATATCAGAATGGGAGGAGATTGTAATATCCTGATGGAGTGGATCAGCGGAGGGATCAATTGGTATAAAATAAAAGTTAACATAAAAAACCCTACTAATTAGGGTTATTAAGGGTACACCCGTGCAAAGCCGGGTTTATAAAGCTAGTGAATAAATAAATAAATTGTGCTGACCGCCTACTGTTTGACTTGTGCTTCCTTTAAGTTTGGAAAGAGGGGGGTAGGTACATATATATTCCGTCTGGTGTGCTTTATTAGAGACCCGCTTATGAAGCCTTCGTCAAGTAAGACAGACACAGAAAGAATTTTTTAATCTTACAGAGAAAGGAATATACACCCAGGTTGGAAAGAGGAATAAAACACTAAATAAGTTTTGTTACATTTAAAATTAAATTAAGATTAGGTGCCAGTATTCTGGGTCATTTCGTGGGTTGTGGCAACCGTGGTAATAGCATACATTGCCATAGATATGAGGGGAACTTTTGCATGCATAGAAAAATATAAATAATAAAGTCATTTTATACTTGTTTTAATGTGTCAATATTATCCTACTGTGGCATCCTACTGTGACTTTCTCCAAACCACTCTTTTTCTATAAATGTCTATCACGTTTATTTTTAGTATGTGTGTATACAGTAGTTTATACATTGATGCAAAGATATTAAAAAAAGAGGGCTGGAGAGCCGAATAGGTTAAGGCCTTGCATGCGGAAGGTCCCAGGTTCGGGTCCGGGCATCGCCAAAATAACTGCCGACCTATGAACGGCCCGTACAACCAAAAAATGTCCGACGAATAAAACCCCATGTAGAGGGAGTGAATGTTTAAATATGCTCCAATGTTCCGACGCTGCGTACAATGTCGCCCTTCCATGTTGCGTTGGGCGCCTACTCAGGTGGCGGCTCTTCACTTGACCGTGGTTGTCGCCAATAGCCCTCGTGTAGCTCTAGTGTGACGATATTTAAACTAACCTTACCTATTAACCTAACCTATTATTAATTACCTAAAAAATGGTCTGTTATTGATTGCAATTGATCTCATATCAAGTTCGCAATAGTTTCATGAAATTCCTTTCAAGGCCATCCTATGTGGCACCCCACCTTGTTGTTATGAATCGTCAAAGTTCTTGCTGTGGAATCCCTACGGTGGAGTGGGCGTCGGGTCAGCCCATCAGCGAAGCGAGGCACGTTTCTGCATCCAGCGTGTAAAGGGTTAGAGGGGACTGAGAGGGTGCCCGAGTTTGACTTTTCACCACTCATAACCTTGCACAAGTGATGCGGGATAAATCGACTGGACAATCCACTGGACATAAAAGGGTTCTTCAAAAAAGTGTTATTCATAGGAGTTGGGTGAGTTTGGTAGATATTCAAAGTTTATGAGTTTCGTCTCTGTCTTAGTATACTTTTATCATACACTTTTAAAGGTTATCATTATTCACCCTTTAAAGTAAAAGAAATCGTATGGTTAAGAGAAACAAATGAGCAGCTTGAAATTGTTTCAAACAAGGGCCTTTCAGCTACAGTTAAACCTCCCCGAAACCCCTTTGAATCCTTCGCATATAACAAATTACGATTAAAAGGAACATCACTTGCTGGTTCTTGGGAATTTTAAAGAGGTTTGACTGTATAAATATAATATTTTCTGATAGATGTTTCCAATGTAAGCTTTGAATACAAACATGGAAATAAATATATGATATTGAATTGATGAAATGACTGTTTTCTAACCGGTTTCTCCAAGTACGATTAACTTATAAAATAAACACACAGATTCATCATTGCATTCACCTATTTTATTGGAGAGAGATAGTTAAAAACAATTACAGCATTTTAAATCAGAAGATAATTACAAAAGAACACAAGTAGGTTTGTTACAGAATCTGTCACTTAAACCGCTTCCTCACAACAGGAAACAAACTATTTATACATCTCAGAAAGAAATTCGCCAAACAGGGCCTATAGCTAGTTCTAATTTACACTTTTAAACGCCAAAATTAACTAATCTTCTTTCTCAGATTTAATAAGTGGTCTTTATCGTTTGGTAAATTTGTTTGAAATTCGAAGAAGAAGAATGTAATTTTTTAAAAATAAATTTCTTTGAGCCGCCACAATTTCCCATTTACATTTAGCTTTCTTGAAAATTCAGTTATTATTTATAGTTTGTTAAATTAATTTACAGTTCAAGTTTTCAGTAATAAAAAATGAATAATTAGTAAAATTGATGCTTAAAAAATAAAAGCAAAACTTTGCATATTTTTTTATGAAAAGTAAGAATTCTTTGTGTCTTTCTTCATACATATATAATGAACCATCAAAAGAACTCTATTGTGATATTACAACAATCCAAACTAAATTATATCACATAAATAAATATTCTTTCACGAGTTTTATTTTTATTTTAAATAAAGTTTCTCGTACGTTTGATGAAATGGTAGCAGTGAAAATATTGAATAAAAATAGAATTTGCGTGTTATTTCAAAGTCATTTGCGTGTCACTTAAACCGCTTCCACACAACATTTGTGCTCAACAGGAAACACTATTTATACACCACAGAAAGAAATTTGCCAAACAGCGCCTTTAGCTAGTTGTAATTCCAAAATTAACTAATTTCTTTAATCTTCTTTTGCAGAATTATTAATTAATCTTTATCGTTTGCAAATTTTTTTTGAAGTTCGAAGAATAATGATATATTTTTTAATAAATATCTTTTAGTAGCCACCAGTTTACAGTTCGAAAAATAAATTAATAAAATGGGGTTATTTCACGGAGGATCTGGCAATAGCTCCGCGGTCTTGTTTTCCTGTCTCTCGAGTTTTGGTTGGTTGGTAGAGATAATCAGGTTGGTGTGCTGACCAAGCACACTAACCTGAATATAGGTGTACCAACCAAATTAATCAAAACAAAAGTAATTCAAGAGACAGGAAAACAAGACCGCGGAGATATTGCCAGATCATCCGTGAAACAACCCTTATTGATGCGTTAAAAATAAAAGCGAAACTTTGCATATTCTTTATGCAAAGTTAGAATTCTTTATGCATCTTTTTCATACATATATAATGAACCATCAAAAGAACTCTATTGTGATATTACAACAATCCAAACTGAATTATATCACATAAATAAATATTCTTCAAAAGTTTTTACTTTTATTTTAAATAAAGTTTCTCGTACGTTTAACGAAATGGCAACAGTGAAAATATTGAATAAATAAATTTGGCTAGTTTCATTAAAATTTTATTTCGAAAATTCAATAATTATTACTTATCGTTTGCAAAAATTAATCTATATTTTTAAGAATAAATATGTAATATTCCTCGCTTTTAAATAGAATAAAAATATTTCATATCAACATACGAAGAATCTCATAGTGAAATATATTCGACGTCATTTCAAACTGATCGATGTCGCAAAAATAAATTTATTTTAATTTATTGTCTAAAAGAATTAAAGTTTCTCGAGCGGTTGTGGCGAATGACAATGGTGATTTAATTCTAATAATCCCTGCTAAATTTGGCTAGTTTCATTTATTTTAGTTTGAAAATTCAATAATTATTACTTATCGTTTGCAAAAAATTAATTAATATTTCAAAGAAAAAAATACGTAATATTCCTCGCTTTTAAATAGAATGAAAATATTTCATATCAACGTACAAAGAATCTCGTAGTGGAATATATTTGACGTCATTTCAAACTGATCGATGTCGCAAAAATAAATTTATTTTAATTTATTGTCTAAAAGAATTAAAGTTTCTCGAGCGGTTGTTGCGATGGCAATGGTGATTTAATTCTAATAAAAATGACTTACTATGCTTTTTAAATGAGCATTAAATTTTGCAGTTTTTTAAATAATTGAAGTACTTCGAATTCGAATTATTTTCTGAAATTTTCAATGTAATTTCGATGCGCTGAATTTTTTGACGTAGCATACTTGTCCGTAGCATTTGTAGTTTGGGCTATGAAAGTGGGTGACGGACGGACAGACAGACGGACTGAACGATTATAATACCTTCCACTTTTTACGTTATAAACGTAGTGTGGAAGCTAAAAATCAGAACGAATGGCGATTTTATTACAACCGACGCGCGGCGGGAAAAAGAAACTATTTTATACCGTAGGAGTTAGTTTTTTGGCGTGCAATCGCATGTTTGGCGAACCTGTCTGGGACAGTGTTTATATTTAACTGATTCGAAAATGTGAAATTATAAATATATATGTAGTAGAATAACATATATTACACAGAAGAGCATAATTAATATGTAGTTCATTTTAATAAAAGGACATAGCTTGGACGTCCAAGGTAATTTTTTGTGAAGAGATCATTTAGAGTATTTAACAAGACGGAGTCATCATATTAGTATGGATGGTTTTTATTGGTAGCCCTATAATATCATAGCATTTATTGTTAAGAATAACCATTTGAAACCGGGACTTGAGTTTACTAAGAATTTGCTGTTTGCTCTACAAACATGAGTTTAAAATAGAATTATGTGCTAAGTTTTTACTTCTAAATTTTTTTTTGTATTTTTGAATTTTTTTTTGTCTGCCACATAAATTTTTAAATATCCTTATATTTTGACTTGGGATAGTATAGATTACACCACATAAAATATTTGCATGCATAATTTCTTTAAAGACATTAACTACCTACGTTTGATTTTTATTTGTATCTTTAAGTGCTTTTGTACAAGGTTACGTAGATTTTTTACGTACTTAAATTTTTTTATAACCTAAAACATGAAGTCTGAAATATCACTCCAATTTACCAAAGTTTCATTTCCAAGATTCGTTTGACAATAACTGTTTCTATAATTAAGGAAAACAACATGGGATGGTTTCAATGTTTGTCCTGATCCCCCGTTTCTGAAATCCTTCTTCTTTTCATCATGAAAAGGAACCCTTCTTCAATGCTGACAGATTACCAATAAAGCCGAACACACCAGAGGTCACAGGTCGAACTGCCATACAAATTGGTCGAACGGGATCACAGACCGCAATGAAAAGAGATGATCCATTCCTGTTCTAGATATCGAACGTGTTTATTGTACGATGTAACTTACAGCTAGATTGGGAGTTGAAAGTGAATTAAACGTGATTTCCAGATGGAAAAGGCGTTGTGTTCGCTTCATATAGTTCTAACCTAACACTTTTAAGCAAAGATGTTTATCAATAAAATTTATAACACATTTCTTTTAAATTTTAAAACGAACGTTGTGATAGCTCCATAAAAGTGGTCTAGGAAAAATATGAATTTTCTAAAGTATTTTTTTATTTCTTCTACATATTTACCTTCTTTTTCTTTAAATCTATCTTGAGTTGGTTCCAACTGTAACCAACCAAAGCCCTAGATTGCGTTTTGCCCTTGGCTACACGATAAGGAACACCACTTTCACTTCTTGCCCTTTGGGTTTAGGAGGATTGTTGATATCAAATCTATTACCAACTTCAATCGAAATGTGGTGGATGTTGTCTCACGAAGATAAGTGGAGTTGATAAACATTGTCATTCTTCTTCATATTATTTTTTTTATGAAAATTGTTTTTAGAAAATTTGTAGCCATTTATTATTAAAAAAGTGAAACTGGCATCAAAATTTAAATGTACATTTGTAAACCTTTTCATAAAGATATATATAGAGAAAAATAAGTTCAAATCGGAATAAACCTATGTTTTACTTTTCAAACGAAACTTTTTGTTACAAATTTTACGACCCAATGCTTTGAATTCTGAAATACTAGACATACAGAGCTTCAAAAAAAAAAACCCTTTTGATTCGTAACAGTACGTTTTACCAACGTAGTTGTCCGAAAGGTTATCGTATTGGGCTTGAAAGTCTTCTCTTGGAGTCAGAGGTTCGTATCCCATCTACTATCAGTTATCCCATATGTACTGGTAAATAGTAGAAAAATCCACAAGGTAACCACGTAATTTATTAATAAATTTATAAACAATTTTGAAACAAGGACATACTCAAAAATGAGCACATAAGGTCAATTTAATCTCATTTTGAAACTGGAAAATAATGAAAAAGAAATACAAGATATTTCATTCTGGAGTACATGCATAGTTTCAGATATGAGTAATTGCAAGTTTCAAACTTAAGGCGTACGTATACACTTGAACTTTTTTTTTTTTAATATTTCACTTAAAAATCCAATTTTTTTATATTTGATATAATTCATAAGTGTATGAGGGTGCATGTAAAAATAATTTTAAAAAATTAAAATGTTAATTAATTAATTAGCATTTTATGCATTAATTAGCATGTTTTTTAAACACTCATAACTCAAAAACTAATTAACTTAGACCTATAAAACTACCATGCAAATTAATCCCCAATTGATTATGATGTGCGTGAATCTCAAACCAAGTTTGTGGCTCTTTTAGTTTTTGATTTATAATTTTTTATAATAAGCAACATTAAAAAAATCCAATTTTTTAGAAAAAAAATTACTTTGACATGCAATATAAAATTAATTTAAAAACCAAATCTTCTTTTTTGAGGTTCACGCCCTCCCTCAACTTATTCTACAAGTAAATAAACAATTCGTTCGACAAAATGTTAATTTTAACTTTAGTTATCATTGTTTAAGCAAAGTAACACATGAAGAAAATGAAGTTTTGAGAAAATTGAGTTTAAAGGTTATAAAAGCTTATTTTTATAAAAAAAAACATAGTATACTGTACTCACTTTTTTTTACAGGTAGTCAAAACCTGCAGAAGCATATGTAGGTCCTTCTTTTTTGACAATTTTATCTTCCTTCTTTTTTTTTAAGCCCTCTTAAATGCTTTCGTTGTTGCTTCTGCTTAGGTGTGGATTGGCGCAAATTCTCTGAAATTCTTAATTGGTCCCTTTTCGTCACACTTTCAACCATGTAATATACAGGTGTTATATTCATTCTTCGCATAACTTCAAGTTTTGGCTTTGAACCGTAGTTGAAGTGTAACACCGAATCGTAGGTTGATAACTTCACAATGTCCGCACTGGAAAACTTAGTCTTGGGGCACCTCTTCCATATCATGCTGTGAAAGCTTTCGTTTGTGTTTTGAGTCTTGCCATGAAGGCACTTAGCAAGCATCTCAGGTTTTGTTAATCTCTCATAGATGGGTTTGATAAGTTTAATCAGTTCGAAAGGCAATCCTCCCCTGTGTTTGTAGGTTGTCTGCTTGTTGTTTGCTACGGCCTGTTGATAGGAGCACCAACTGTCTTTTCCTTCGGGGCATTTAGAATGTAAAGGATGATTATCAGTTGCACACAAATGATAAAATGTACTCCATATGGCTTTAGACATAACTTCAACTGATTTTGTATTGTTTCTAAGCGCCATTCCAAAATAATTCTGCATTTTATTTATCTTTGCATCAGTTAGCTTACCTTTGCCTCCGATTCCTTTGTTTTTCTTTTTCAGCTGTCTGAGACCTGTACCCAACCTTTTCTGGTAATGGCCAATACATTCTTTTTTCAATATTTCTTTTCCCGGATATGGCTGCAATTCGCAAACTGACGAGTAACTTTTACTGTCTCCGTCCCCGTAGAAATTTGTGTACTCTAGACCGCGGGTGTCCTTAGACCTTAGAAAGATGCGACACGCTCCTGCAGACTCCATACTTGTTGATGATCCATGGTGGTTAATGGAGCAGTTGTGTTCGGCTTCCCATGCTTGATATTCAACACTGGTATGGTCTCTCTTGGACCACTTGCGACATCCAGCACAGTCTTTCGACAGAACTTCAACGTCGATTATTTCACCGGTATCCTCTGTAGCTGCCGTCACAACACCATTAGGAGAAGAATACCCTCTTCTTTGCCAGGTTCCGTCGATGGATGCTCCACATTCAGTTGACTCACTACTTGCTGTAGGTACCCGGAAAGCAGCGAGCCTCATTGATTTATCGGCCATTCGCCTGACAACTTGCAGCAACTCCTTGTTGTGGCAGTTGTATGCTGATTGATTTGGTGGTGGGGCATATTCATAACACGCATGAAATTGCTGGCTTCACGGTGACCACATCCAGATTGCCGCATTGCATACACTAGCCGTCTGTTAACTTCATAAAACTGGCCTTGTTTTTTTTGAAGTGGAACAACGTTCACTAACAAAGCCGCAGTTTGTACATCTCAAACTTAGCTCTAAAGAGCAGTCGTTCCTATTTTCAGTAAGTTCTTCGATAGTCATGCTTTTCACCAAACAATCAGAGCAGCTTAGTGTACAAATAGTTTCTTCAAACAGTCGAGGTCAATTATAAAAGAAATACCAACTGAGTCACTGTCAGATACCATGCTTTCATCATTGGTAAGTTTGGATTCGGAAGTACACAACTTTTTGGGTTTCGGGGAATTTTCTTCTTCCACTTCTCTTGTTGCTTCTTGTTTAGTGTGCTGATTTCCTGCAAATTTTCTTTTTTTACAACCCTTGTTCCTTTTGGAACCCATTTTGAATAACAATCGAAAAATTGCGATTTTGAATTTAGCATGAAACACATGTAAACAATATTTAATTTGAACGCAGTCACAGTTAAAATGGAATTGCAAAAAATATAAAACATTACAAATATTAATTATCTAACATTTTAAAAATAACTGAGATTAAAATTCGTTTTTTTAAAGTAAGTAAATATCTCTAAAATGTATATAGTATCAAACTCATCTCGAAACCGAAACTAACTTTTATAATTTGGAAGATTAGAAAAACCTCTCTAACTTTTTATTAGAGTGGAGTTCCAGTACAAACCTTATATCATTTTAAAGAGGAAGAATTGGAGATTCTAATGGACTTAAAAACAAAAAATGCCAAATTTGGTCATTTTTGGCCTTTTCTAGTGTGTATGTATACATTAAGTATTATTTACTCGGAGCTATTTTGACTATGCGACATACCCAGATTTGAGTATTTTTTAAATCAATTTTGAAAATATCGTTGTTATAGTGTAAAAAAGGTTTAAATCTTTTTTAAATAAATTGTAAAACACTCATTATTTACTAAGTCCAATTTCTTCAATTGTTAGATACTTGATGTAAAAAGGGTTTATCTGAAATAAAAGCAAAACTTTTTGATTCAAATTGCAAGAAGTCTCCACGTGAGTTAAGAGATGTTTTATTTTACACTTTCAATTAATTCTTTTTTATATAAAAACAGTTTCCTTGGCTAATTTGTATGAACAAACGTCTCACTGGATACTCTCTACCGACGCACTTTTAATTACAGTAGAGTCCCGGTTATCCGAAATTCGGCTTAACCAAAAGGCTCTCGGAATATTTTTGTGTGCTAAAATATGAAGTGTACGCATAAAGAAATACACAAAAAAGAAATACGTACTTACAAAGTTTCAAAATATGCAATAATCTTTCTTTTACTGTTCAATTTTGCTTTGTTTTAAAGCAGCCCTGTTCCACCTTCTTTTAAACAAGAGAACGTCTGAAGTACTGGCTTCATTTTGCACTTCTATGTATCTAAGGGCCTGATCTGAGATTTTTGTAACAAGGCGAACACTCTATGACGTCAAATTTTCTCTTCGCCAGCGTTTTTCTAGGTGTGAAGTGGGTGATTCCCGATTATCCGAAAATTCTTATGGAATCTCGATTAACCGAAAGTGCTCCAGTGCTTTTGGATAAGCGGGACTCTATTGTATAAAAACAAATATATGAACTAGCAAATACTGATTTATGAGTGTTCAATATTACTTCAAGCACTATTTCGAAAATAATCCCGCCCTTTTCATTCCCAGTGCAAAGCCCGAGGAATGCCTTTTATTTGAACTAAATATTAATAATAAAATATTAAACGCGTAGTAACGATTTTAAAGTGTTTGGAAGAAAAATGAAGAACAAGTTTTGAAGCGGTGCCCTAAGTGAAAAATTACTGATGCACCTAAAAGTTTCACTTTGCTTCCAATTAAGTTAAACAGGGTTGACCCTTGCTCCCTCACGCTGCAACAATTAGTCCAGAGAGATGAGGCCCGAGAGAGTCAAACCAAATTACAACTAAATTCACGATGCAGCGGTAAGGCACCTCTGTTGTGTTTTCGCTGCTGTCAAGGTTACAACGTGACAGATGGACTACGTGACATCATCCCCAAACAGCACGTGGACGGATATCTTCTCCCCCAACATCCATATTAGCCCGGAGGACAAGTAACCCTTTGGTGGCAGACTCTTCTGAAATTGGTGCAACCTCACGATCGTGATCTCTGGTGGAGGGCAACGGAGGAATTCGTGAGGGGCCTTCTTTTCAGAGAACAGTTCGAGTCGGTTATTTCTGCAAGCTACCACTTTTGGATGGAAACTAGCTCAAATATCTGGTTGATTCATTGTTGATAGCACTAGCAATGCCGTTTTTCAAACAAATTAAAATACCAGGGACAAGGTTTTCGACCTTTTTTCATAACAATGAAAATTCAACTTTTGCCAATCAGCCATTACACCTTACAACGGATCATTTGATCTGAAAGAACAACTGGCTTCTGAAAAAACATGTGCATGAGAAGTATTTGTTCTTGCTCACGAAGCCAGAGTAGGCCTTTTTTGTCACTCTGTGATGAGGGGGTCGACCGAGGGACGTTGGTGGAATGCGCGATGGGATCCGGGAAATCTGTGTGAGCTGTCAAGGGATATTAATTAGGGCGGGACGAGCATGATTTTGTTTTCGTTAGAACATTGGAAGAGTGCGGTAAAGGTATCGAAAGGGCCACTAGAAATATTAATCTCCCGCATTCATATTTGTGTTGTTGTTTCGGAGAGCGTTTTATCCCAACCATATATATTAACTCCATTAACTGTGGAGTCACAAATAGACTGCCATATATTAAGTCTCTACTTTTGCTAATATTCCAAAAGTTGTTTACCTGACATTCTAACTAATTTTTTTTTTGTCGTGTCCATGAGAGTCGAACTCTATATGTGTCCGTGAATTTTGATATTTTCCTCTACGACTTGCTTGATGCTTTACACTTGAAGCGACGACTTTCCTTACGACTTGCTTTACACAGCTTACGCCTACTCACATCTATGAGTGTCCGGCTATGAGCGCCAGCCTGAGAAAGATTGGAGTACTGCCGACTATGCTAGATTCTAACTAATATGATGTGGAATTTAAAAGTACCAATAAGAAGTAGGGGTTTTATTAAAATGTTAACATTAATTTTGCTTAACTTTGGGATTAAAGTATTCCAACTGATCATTTGTTGGAATAAAAACTGTTAAATTAAAAATAAAGACACTATATTAGATTTAAATAAAATCAAGAATTGTATTTATATCGAAGAATCAATTGTATTTATATCAAGAATCAAACATCAAGAATTGTATTTATATCGTTGGTCAAATGAAAAACCACGCATGTGCTAATTCTAGAGATAAGCGATTTTTGAAAAAGGTGGGCTTAACATTAGCCAGTTTTCCATCTCTGTGTTTTTGCACATTCGTGGTTTTGTCATTTGACAGACGATATTGCTTCAAAAAGTATAACTAATTTGGTTATGTTTAGAAAAGAATATACACATAAACTTCCTACAAAATAAATCAATATTGGCAATTGAAATGTTTTACGAGCACTCTCAATAACGATTTACTTAATCAGTGTTGCTAATTCCAAAAGTTTAATTTCATTGTTTAACTGATCTTAGACCTAAGGATTAGGTCTCCCACAGGATTAAGCGTCTCTTGGAGTAAGGAATAAGCAACTTTTAATTAGTATTCAACTACTTTCGATAACCATAATCTTTCTACTACAAAAGAAGTTTTACGTCTCGGAAGCAGAGATTCTTTACTTGAACGAAAAATTAAAACGTATGAATGAAATTTTACTGTCAGAATTGCTAATAATGAATCAGTTTGTAAGTGTTGTTAGTTTCAGAAACTCAATGGCATATGTTTCTAAATGTGAACTTAGCAATTATATCTTCTTCAAGTGTTCCGAGTATCCCTTTATAAATTCGACATACTATCATTTGTTACGATCCCTTCAAAATAGTAGTAAAAACACCCTCCTATCATTTACAAATGTCTTTATGTAATAGCAGGAATACAATCGCCGTGTAAGGACTTCTCAAAGGCCTTTGATCCTCGAAGGAGATGTTCGTCCTTTGACAGTGATATATAGAATGAACTGCGTTACTCCTGCTGTTCGACTCCACACAATCTCAATTCAGTATGTGTCCAGATGAAGTTGTTCAATTATGAAACAGCGTTTAATTCATCATTTTCTGCCTACAAAACGAGTGAAGCACTCGGTGAAATATAAAAATGGAAGGCCAAAAGTTTTCATTTGTTTCTTTTTAAGTAGATTTTTGAATAATGTAGGAACATTCAGAACACAGTTCAGATATTGAACCTAGAATCCTCAAGATAAATGATGCAAGCAGTTTCGAAGCCGGTTGCAAGCAGAATTATCCATATATGAAACTGCTACTCGATGTCTTAGATATTTGATGGATTTAAAATAATTTTGACGTGTCACTTTTTAAACTGTACTAGATTTGATGAAACAATGTCGCTTTTACTTATGTTTTAATATATGTTTAACTGTAAAATCATAAATTAGTCTAAGAATATTGAAATCGAAGTATTTTGTAACTTATATTCAAATAATTCAAGTTTTAGAAGTTTTAACTAAAAAAATATTTTATAGCATTAATGTATATAGGTATGAGTAATATAACTATATATTTTCTACTGATTTTCTAGATAAAAAAATAACGTTGGTAAACATAAAAAAAATAAACTGATTAATCTGTTTTTTTTTAAAATTTTAGCAGCTGTGATAACGAGCAAAACTATTCAAATATCATTTATAGGGAATAATTGACCTAGAAGGACTTCGCTAAGAACAAGAAACTGTAGCACTGGAATTGACATACGGTGGTGTTACCTGAATAAATTGCAGGGTTCAGAATGCAAGACAAACAAATCCCCTTTTTAACAGTTGTAGCGCAATTGCATGCACTAACTATGTAGAACTTCAGCTAAATTAAAAAGTTTAGAAGTAATCTTGTTAAAAAGCTTTAACTTTAAACCTCTGTTGCACAAAAAGTTTTTTATGGACTCGGTTCACTTGTATTCTGATTTCTCCAATTAAAACATGAAAAACTGTGACTAAACCCATTACTGTTCTACCTTAATCCTTTCATGGAAGTAAGCCAGCCACCAATATTTTCATAAAGCCTTTCATATTATACCCTCTATGCCAAAACGATTAGATACTCTCCAACACAGCTGTGTTAACATAACAATAAGACATTTAGGAGAACAATATTTGCTAAACTTTAATAATCCTTTTCTTAGTTGTGGATACGCGCCCTTTTCAGTCCAATTAGCCAAGATTCGATCATTGAATTGTCAGATGAAACAGAACGATAACAAATATGAAAAAGAGTTGGGAGAAATTGTGCTTTTGTTTCTTATACATCAACTTTTGAGTGTAGTTTCTCGTTTGTTTGACAATCCTTTCGACACAGATGTGGAAAATACCTTAGAATAGCAGCAGACGGAGTTTCGATGACGCGAAGCATACACATATTTATAAGAGGTTCTATTATAAGTAATTAAAATAGAAAAGTTGTGAAGTTCCGAGTTTTATCTCGATGCTAATAATGAGATGATTACGAAGTCGGATTAAAACAGATTTTACTGATTTCTAAATACGTATATGTTGCTAACGACATGCAAAAAATGAATATTTAATATTCTGTAGAAGCTGATAAGAAATTTGAAGCTGAATTTATTCTATTTAATATGAATAATATATATTATATTGTCAGCACTTGGTCACATTCAAAAATATCAACTCTTGTTTTGTGTCATTTAGTAGTGTTTTGGGAACCTTTTTGTTAAGTCTATTAACCAAAAAGTTTCAAAATTAAAAACCCCCTTAAGGTAATAATTTTATCGTAAATACAGTACAAACCCATAATGATCTTAAAAAAGGAATCTGGGGGCAGGGGAGCCCAGTAGGTTAGGCATTCGCCTAGCATGCGAAAGGTCCCAGGTTCGGGTCCGGGCATCGCCAAAAGTAACTGCCGACCTATAAACGGCCTGTGCAGCCAAAAATGTCCGGCGAATAATACCCCTTTAGAGGGAGTGCACGTTAAATATCCTTCAAAGTCCTAACGCTGCGTACGATGTCGCTCTTAACGGTTGCGTTGGGTGCCTACTCAGGTGTCGGCTCGTCACTTGATTGTGGTTCTAGAACTAATTCTAAGGTATTTTCCACACTTGTGTCGAAAGGATTGTCAAACAAACGAGAAACTACACTCAAAAGTTGATGTATAAGAAACAAAAGCACAATTTCTCCCAACTCTTTTTTATATTTGTTATCGTTCTGTTTCATCTGACAATTCAATGATCGAATCTTGGCTAATTGGACTGAAAAGGGCGCGTATCCACAACTAAGAAAATGATTATTAAAGTCGCCAATAGCCCTCGTGTAGCTCTAGTGCGACGATAATTGAAATTAAACTAAACTTAAAAAAGGAATTTGTAATATCTTCCATTAACTGAAATACTTTATTTTTGGTCAAAAGCTCAAGGTTGCTATCCAAAAACAATTTTAAAAGTCAACTGCCCTACACCGTCCCACCAAGGCAGCCTGATTCTGATGCGAGCGACCCGCCTCTTTTGACCTGAAAACAAGTAGTCCAGTAACCAGGTAGTTTTTTCAGGAAAAAAAAATACAGGAATTGTTTTCTCAACGTATTTATATGTTTTCGAGGGTGCTGAATCCGAATATCAACTTTGTGAACAAATTCGGGCATGGGAACATTAAAAAAATAGAAAAAATCCAAATATGTTACCCCTTTTTTTGGTTTTTTCCTTCTAGCAGGAAAAGTATTGATTTCTCAAGAAAAACGTCAATACAAAAGTTAAAGTTCTCTAAACAGCTAAATAAAAGTCAATTACATCATTTATGTCAGTCTGTCAGTCTAACAGTTTAGTTGCTACAGCGCGCTGAAAATCAGGCAAATTCCGGAATGTGGAAAGTCCAAAATTTTCACTTGCAGCTCGTAAAATAGTATAGTCGAAATAGAGTTAAGGGTGAAATTAATTAGAACACAAACTATTCTTGTTGCAAATGGTAGGAAACATGCTTCTAATGAACATACTAAAAATTGCAACCCGAAATGTCGAGCCAAATACGATTATAGGCCACCATCTTGAAAAAACGCTAATTATTTTTAAATAACAAGAAACCATAATAAGTCGAGTTTGATATCAAATTAAAAGAAATTTTATGTTGACAAAGAATATACTATTGGTTTTTTAAAACTTAAATATTTACAAAGATGATTTTGGAAGGAAACGATGAAAAAACGGCCGAAAATTTTCACTTCACGCGACGGAACCACTCCTTGTAATTATTGAGATGTCCAACAAAAGATTGCTGCTTTGTGACTCAAAGCCATGCTTCAATGAATAACAAACATGGAGTCCCTAATAATAAGCAATATTGAACAAACCCTCATGAAATGTACTAAAAGAATGGAGAAGGAATAACTGAAAGTCAAACGTGGAACCTGCATCATTCGAAATGCATTGAAATAACTTATATGCAATGAGTTTGCTGACCAGTGTTTCCCGTTGACCTAACTCATGCAAGAATGGCGAAAGATTTTGCAGGTCTAAACAAGGTAATGCAATTATTTTATAAACCACAGTCCATTTACTGATTTTTCAAGTGCTTTGTGGAATTCTGTTAATGGAATAACAGATAGTGCAGACAAGGGACATGATTGAAAGAGATCAAACTAAGCTAACATATCTTTTAGAGTTGGAACTATATTGAAAACTGAACCATGCAGTTATGATGAAAATATTGAAAAAAGGAATAGTTATTGCTGGTGAAAAGTTAATGCGTTGACAAAACTAAAGGTTTTTTTTAGATTGCATAATCGTCGCATAAAAGCTAGACGAGGACAGGTTTTAAAATCTTCCTCCCGTATTACATATTTAAAAAGCTTGAATATCCTGATTTTTATAATATTTTGTGGCGAATTGCATGTAATAAGTATTCTAGAAGAATGATGTAGAAGGTAGCATTAAAATATCGGTATCATCAACTACTACAGTTACTTGCCTCTATCGGGCTAGTTTAAGGCTTCTTTGACGATTATTGTATTTGTATCACATTCTGCATGAACAACAGAATGACCCCTTTCTTTCAAATGGCTTTCCATAATATTGAAAAAGCGTCGTTTAAGCAATTGGAAAGAAAGAAAAGAAAGGTGTAGAAGGTAGCATTAAAATATCGGTATCATCAGCTACTACAGTTACTTGCCTTTATTGGGCTATTTTCTGCGTAACTGCTTAGTCAGTTTTTAATAAAGTTCCATCTCTAAAAGGTATGTTAGTTTATTTTGAATATCTCTCCCGAACATGTCACGTTAGCCTTGTCTGCACTATCTGTTATTCAATTAACAGAATTCCACAAAGCACTTGAAATATCAGTAAATGGACTGTGGTCTATAAAGAATTGCATTACCTTGTTTAGACCTACAAAATCTTTCGTCATTCTTGCATGAGTTAGGTCAACCGGAAACACTGGTCAGCAAACTCATTGCATAAGTTATTTCACTGCATTTCGAATGATCCAGGTTCCATGTTGACTTTCAGTCATTCCTTCTCCATTCTTTTAGTACATTTCATGAGGATTTGTTCAATATTGCTTATTATTAGGGACTCCATGTTTGTTATTCATTGAAGCATGGCTTTGAGTCACAAAGCAGCAAACTTTTGTTGGACATCTCAATAATTACAAGGGGTGGTTCCGTCGCGTGCAGTGAAAAATTCCGGACATTTTTTCATCCTTTCCTTCCAAAATCATCTTTGTAAATATATAAGTTTTAAAAAACCAATAGTATATTCTTTTTCAACATATCATTTCCTTTAATTTGATATCAAACTCGACTTATTATGGTTTCTTGTTATTTTTAAAAAAATTGACGTTTTTTTCAAGATGGCGGCCAATAAACGTATTTTGCGTGACATTTCGGGTTGCAAATTTTAGTATGTTAATTAGAAGCATGTTTCCTACCAATTGTAACAAAAATAGTTTCTGGCTTAATTAATTTCACCCTTAACTCTATTTCGACTATACTATTTTTCAAGCTGCAAGTGAAAATTTTGGACTTTCCCCATTCGGGCGGAATTTGCCTGATTTTCAGCGCTCTGTAGCAACTAAACTATTAGTCTGACATAAACAGTGTCATTGACTTTTATTTTGCTTCTTTAGAGTACTTTAACTTTTGTATTGACGGTTTTGTTGAGAAATCAATACTTTCCCTGCTAGAAGGAAAAAACCAAAAAAGGGGGTAAGTTTTGGGATTTTTTCGATTTTTTTTTAATGTTCCCATGCCCGAATTTGTTCACAAAGTTGATATTCGGATTCAGCACCCTCGAAAACATATAAAACCGTTGAGAAAACAATTCCTGTATTTTTTTCCTGAAACGCTCCTTTTTGACGACCTGGTTACTGGACTAAAGGGGATCACAACAAAGGTGGGTAAAGCAGTGACTGTTCTCGGGATAGCTCAAAGCCAATTCCACTACTCAACTTGACGAAGGGGAGCTTTCAGTAGTAAAGGGATGCCATATGGATGCATCAGTAGCCCATTTGTTATATCATTTATTGACATTCATCTTTCTCAGGGATACGACTGAAGTGTAAACTTCATTCAAAAAGGTTAACACAAATTTTAAATCAGAAATTCAATTTCAATTATTTTAACTGAATTTTTGTAGCAGAAGACTATTAAAGACTCCTCCATGCTCAATATAATTTTAAAATGTTTTTAAACATGACTTGTACTGCTGGAGACAGTCAGGTGACGACGTCTCCCAAAGGGGAAGAGAAAGGCTTTTTTCTTCGACTCAAGTTTTCTTAGGTCTGGTACTGAACAATGACTAAATGTATGGTTTCTTAAAAAATATTAAATATGCTCATTTTGAAGAGGATAAACTGTCTTTAAGAAAATACCAAATTTATAGCGTTTGAAATGTGAATGAAATAAAGCTCGAATCTGACTATTATTTTCTAATAGCATGTATAATCGGTTATATTCGCGCAGCGGACGCCAGCAAGCAGAGTTAAAAAATAATGGAATTCCAAGAAAAACTGCTCATTATCGAAGTCCACAAAAAATATCACAATTTAACAAACACTTACGAAGTTAAGCATCACTGCAGATTGAAAAAAGATTGAATATTATGGAAACATCATATCATAGGCAAAATAATGTAAATATATACCCAAAGACCGAAGCTTATATTCATGGCTGAGCAACGTGGTCACATGTGATTGGGTGAATACGTCATTAACAGCAACGCTCACCACGACGCTGTTCCGAACATAATCACATTTAAGTTCATGACATCACGGGGAACGCCGCAGCGAGACAACGTAACAGTTCGTAATCCTCACAATTTACATGAAACAGTTTATGCAAGGTACAATTAATAACAAGGTGCATTTCTACTTTCAAAATTTAAACAATATTAAAATAAAAGTAAAGGAGCCTTATCGCTAAATGCTCTCAATATTACAGCCCTTAACTCAAGAGCCCTATGTCGAGAAGTTAAATATTGACATTTTACAATTTAAATTTAGTTAGTCAAGTTTTATTTCAAACGAACACATGAAAAAAAGTTACTTTTCATTCTCTCTTTTTTTTCTGGATTCTTTCGTTGATGACATCATTGGGTCTTCTTTTCATTGTAAGAGTGTTCAAGAATTTGTCTCTTCATTTTTCGAATGAATACACAAATATGTATTTCGGGTTATTTATTGTATTAATATGGATCGACCAATGCATTCCACAGCTGAACCTAATTTGTGTACCCTACATCAGGTGTTTAAGAGACTTCAAACATATATTTTAAGACATTCACCGCGCATTTAATAAAAAATCGTTCTAATAATTTGCAGTGGCTCAGTGTGGTTGTGCTTCTCATTGCCACGCCACAGGTCCGGAGATCGAGTCCCGGATTGGGCGAGGTTGACTCAGCCTTTCATAGTCTTTCAGCCTTTCATTGACTCAGCCTGAAGTGGGTGGATAAAATGAGTACCAAGCATGGGAACTAAACACTGGGGGTTCCACGTGAGGCAAAAAATATTCATTAAGAAAACTAGTTTTTTAAATTATATTATTTTGCATAATTTTGAAAGTATTGACATGGGATAGTTTCTTCATATGTAAGAACCAAGGAATTTTTTTAATGGTTTAGAAAAAGATACACAAAAAAAACCACCATGGTTTCCAGATTTTTAAAAGAAATTTGGGATTTATTTTTAAACAATAAATATCTTTAAACAAAAAATTGTGAGGACTATATGTTCGAACAAAACTCCCTACTAATCAATTCCCAAAAAGCAAATAAGAGGATATTATGCCCTCATAGGGATAATGGGCTCTTCCATTTTGGGTAAAATGGCTGGCTTAGCATAAAATTTTAAATAAATTGAAATGCCATGCATTTTAATTGCAAAATTTATCAAAAACAACTTGTTTACAAAAATCCTGCTAGTACATTTTAGCATCCATATCCACTCAAAACCACCATTTTTTAAACCATTTTAACTCATTCAGAAAAATACAGAATTTTATTGAATATTGAAAAATGACTCAAAATATATACTACTTTTTTATAACATATTATCCATAGAACTTAATTAAACCAATATTATTAAATATTTTCTTCAAACCTATACTATTTGATCTCTTTATGCCAAAGATTTGCCGACAAACGTGGTTCTTCTTCTGTGGAAAATGGAGGTGAGTGCAATCAGAGCGTTTGGCTATTTTGTCATACGAACAAATAAACTTATTTGTCATTAGTAGGTCGGGGGGAAAATGCAGAGTTGTTAAATACTTTTTTTTGTGGGTAATGTAACGAGATAATTAAAAGAAAACATTCACATTCCTAACGAGATTTTGACACGCTAAGAAACAGTTTCAAGATGCGATTGAACGGGATCATTTCCTGTAGAAGTTTTTTTCGACTCGTCTAAATTAAAATGGAATGGTAAAAGAAACCTTATGATTTTTATATGGAAGAGAAAGGAAGGTCAATGGGATTGTTTTATGGTGATAATCGAAAATTTAATTTTTTTTTAATTCAATGTGTTTTTCACGAACCGTGTGTCAAATAAGTTGTTTATTTCGAAACTTGTTGTAGATTGTACTTTATGTTTTTATGATATATTTCATTTCAAAAAATATTTTTTTTGTTAAAACCTACATAAAGTCTTTAAGGTTTGCAAAAGCCGAACGAGGTAAGCAAACATTATGGCATTGCATAAATTAATTTTGTGATTCTATCTTAAACAAACATTTCTGAATATGTAATTAATAAGCTTTTTTTTAAATTTATAATTGGCAAAAGTATTTATTTACTTGAAATAAATTCCTTTTGCAGAATTCTTTTTACAACTTCATTTTTCCGTTTTTTCTAATACTAACTTTTTTTATAAACTTAAATGTTTAAGCTTTTCAAAAATACCGATAAAAAATATCTTACAAGTATCAGTCGTTTTTGCATAAAAAATGACTTAGTACTAGGTCTTGGAAAACAAATTTTTCAGCTGTAAATTAATACGACATTTTACATTAAAAAGTGTAAAAATGGACAATTAATTGTCAAAAACTAACAGAGTTTGTTTGTTAATTCATAGCCCACAGATGTATTTCATTTCTGAAAAACTACTAAATTGCCACTAAATTGACGTGCCTTCCAGAAAAAGTTAAAATTTAATTTTTCGGAATTACTTTAAAAACGTACTTTTAAATGTATAATGGTTTAAAAAACATGTTTAGATAACAAATATGTGTGTTCGATTTAGCTCTAGAGTGAAAAACAACGGTTTTCTTATATATAAAAGGCTGTCAATTATTTTCAATTAAAAGAATCTTGTTTAATGACGTCATGGTTTTCTTGTCAAGCTCAAAAGAATTGTAACATGTTTATGAAAAGTGTATTATTTTCCTAAAAGTCCTTAAAACCCCTTATATTCATAATATAGTTATACCTTTTCCCAAAATATAACTAAATAAAAAAAAACTGAATCACATTTCTCTGGCTCTACTCAATACACATGTGAGAACAACTTTGAAAAATTCTAAACATTCATCTTCAATAGCATTTTTAAACATACTTTATCACACCTTTGCAGTAGATGTTTAAACGGAAATGATGTTATTAATATCAACAGAAATACTTCCCATTTGAAAAATGCTTCCGAAACTGTTTGAAGCACCAAATGTTTCAAATCAATTATTTGACGCTCCAAAGTTTCTTCTGCCCTGTAAACAGAGTTCAATTAGTTCAACTAGTTGTAGTAGCACCCCACCCTCCAATGCTCAAGGGATGGGTGAAGTACTTTACCTGAGATTGTGGCCTAGTTGGTGATATGATCTCCTATATAGGTCGCCCATCAGGTGATTCACCTCCCTACAGGTCGAAGGGGTCACTCTTTGGAACCGTATGCTACTGATCCAGTTCCGAATGCTTCGATATGTTGCTGTCATTTTTAAACTTGTATAAGCTAATCGCATTGTTTTTTTGCCTGTTTTTTAATTGGGCAGTAACGAAATGGTAAAATCTCATATTTTTTTATATTTTATTTGTTTGAAGTATAAAGTAGTGCTCATCACAAATTTAGTGTTATTTTTGTTCGTAAACGAATTGAGTTTCACTTGTCAACAATTTTGATTTTGGCTTTCCTACGTTGCGTTGGTTGTGAATTTTATTATAAAGCACCGAAATTGTGTCTAAATTAATCGAATTAAATTTATAGAGAGCTTTCTTATTCGAGGTTTGGTTCGATTGTAATTTTAAAGCACAATTTTTTTTTTTCAGCTTTTAAAATTCGTCCTTGAAAGAGTTAGTGAAATCCCAATACTCTATCGAAAAGAGAATAATAGAGTTGCAAAATGTTGTTTTTCTAATAACAATGAGTACTCAGTACGCAATAACTTTTCATAGAAAAAATAATTTTCAAATGGAATTTCCACCGATTTTTGAATTTATCATAGAGGGCATTTTTTAATATTGCAGAAGACAAAAATTATCAAAAACTTGAGTTATAATTTATAGTTATATAACGCATATTTAAAAGCATAATTAGGAAAATTAATTTTAAATTAAATTATTATTATAATCTTGACTAGATAAAAATTCGAATTAGGTTATCGTTAAAATGTCATTGGCAATGCTGAAACAATGGATTTGAGCAGTTTTTCTTATAATTTGCAGGAATTTGAAGCCGCTGCACAGGGGGCAAAACCCCTTAAAAGCTGGCCAAAACCCAAAAAAATTAAAGTGCCTGTTTTAAGTTTCCATCTATACGTGGTATTTAGAAATATCTGAAGTATCATATGTCACCTCCCCCGACAGATTTATGGCTTCTAGGATGAGTTGTGAGGGTGCAAAGTTGACCAAATCTGGAGAGTTCATTTCCAGTGCAAAATTTCTAAAAAACGGTTGCTTACTTTGTGTGCGTCCAAAAAATTTATTTGTTTGTAAAACTTTAAAACATATGATGAATTCTACTACTGGTGGTATGTATAACCTCAATTAATTTTATTGGATTTTTCGGAAGTGTTTTAATATTTTTTTTTAATTTAAAAAGAATAACCTTCTTAATTAATAATATTCTTTGTGTTAAAATTTAAAAACTAGTAAATTTGTTAGATAGTTACGCCTTGTTACGCAAAAACTACTACGCAGTTTGAAACTTTTTAAATTGTTGTTTTCAAAACTGTTTTCACCTGCTGCACGTTTTCGCACGTTTGGCTAAAAATTCAAAATATATAAGGCATAATTTCTTTAAGGTTTCAATGGTCAAATGTGCAAATGATGAGTACTATGGCTTTTGTTTTCTAAACATTGAAATAGCACTCAGTTTAATACTTTTTAATGACTATTATGAATTATTCAAGATAAAGTAATGCCATATTTTGACAATAACCTTATGTTGGGTGCAGCTTTGGCAGATATTCACTTATTTTATTAAATTTTTTGTGACTAGTTTAATGTTAAATTCATAAGGTTTTTTTCAGATCCTTTTGTATATTTTATTCATTTGACATCCATCATAAAGTTGTTTATCACTTAAAAGTGGCAAAATTAAATTAGTTACTGAATTTGGATCTTTACGTTTTTTCATTAACATAAGTCTACCAAGCACACTACAGCCGAACTCAGCGTTAAGCATATTGCGCTCTATTAAAGGATAACGTTTCGTAAATGTTCTGCAACATTCTCGAAAAAAATTCCAATTTTGGTCTTCAAGTAGTTCGCATGTAGATAAAAAGGAGGAAATTCTACAAAATGCTTTCAAGATTACCTCCTAAATCGCCCTTCAATAATAAAGTACAGTTACTGGAACTTGAATTAAAAAAATAACAAAATGCCCGTAAAAATCTTACTTTGAAATCGAAAAAACCTGCATAGTCATTTTGTAAAACCTCTAAAACTATATGAACAGCTGTATATAGAGTTTTTAATGGTTAATAAAGCAAGGCAAATTTTTGTTTTTAAAAATAAGAAGTGGTTAGATGAGAAAATTTATCCATTTTTTGCGAACAAAGGTTTAGGACGGCCATCACTGGTTTCCTGGAAAGTAGCAAAAGGCCAAAACAAAGGAAAACGGAACATTTACGTGCAAAATACACTCAAATACTCTCCAGGAACTTTATCTTCTGTAGCACAAATGACTTTGAGAGCTATTGGTGAGATATATGCTTCTAAATTCATAAAAGATACGATATTTATAGTTCCCCGTTCAGAGCATTCGAATACCGCAAATCTTTTTCTGAAAAAGAATAGCTATGTGCGGAAATTTCGGAAACTATATCAGCTGATGGAGCCTTGTCTTTGTTAATTGAGGCTCAATTAACCAGGCACCAATATGACAATATCAGAAGTAACTCCAAACGTATATTTTCTTGGTACAAAGTCATACAAAAAGCAAAGAAAAACAGTTATCCTGAAATCAGCTCCTATGAAGTCGAAAAACTAAAGGTTGAAGTGAGTGTTCAAGCTCTTTTAGACCATACAGCTCAAAGAATAATAGACTGCACATTGAATGATTTGAGCAATTATTAATATGAGCAGTTAAAACTTATTTCAAAATAGTGATATGATGGTAGCTCAAGTCAAAGCCAATATAAACAGAAATTCAAATACACTAAATGATTCGAATAGATTTCTTGTTTCGAGTGTACCACTGAACTGTATTTCGAAGATCTAAAAAATATAATCTGGAAGAATCCTAGACCAGCATCACCTCGATTCTATCATCCAATACTTATACAGTTTATAGAAGAATCAGCAGAATTTGCAAAATACATAGTAGAGTTCACCGAAAACCAAATATTACAATCTCATTCCAACAATAGTAATATTAAACGACCGAAGTCTGCAAATTAATCATAATATTATATGATGTTATTATATTACATTGTTATATTATATTACAATGATGGATGGTAAAATTTGTAATGCATTTACATCTTACCACGTCTCCGTAGAGGTGTTATTTTTGTGGATCAAAAGAATTCAACAATATTTTAGAAATCATATAGTGTTTTCTCTACTGCATTCATGAACTATAATGGTGTGACATGCGAATGTGCGTACGATAAGGTATGAATGATTTATTTCTTTGCATAAGATTTTAATTTTTAGATTTATTAATATAGTAAATTGAGTTTTAAATTAAATACTAGTTCTTATTATTCCTTGAAAACGGATATTATTAATTTTAGAGAATTATTTAAATAAAAAATATCATTTTATTAGGGGTTTAAATAAATGAACCAAATGTGATAATTTAAGTCTAAATTACTTTAAATATTTAATATTAGAGCTGCAGACTTCTAAAAACATACTAAATACCTAATTATGATGTTTTTAGCCCATTGGAGAAATTACAGATTTTTGGCCAGGTTTTCACCCCTTTTGCCCCACTGTGCGCTGTCAGGTTGCATCTGAAATTGTTCTATAAAAAGAATTTGAGCCGAACTTTCTGATGTGAAAAATTTGCAGACTAGTCAAAGTACAACATGCGTTTCCGTACAAGAATACTTGACCCCTACTGAGTAATTCACTTGGCCATTGTGAGAATCGATAGACAAACGGTAAATTTTGACAGCAATTCTTATTGTTTCTGATTTGTTAGGCGATTAGTTGAGGTTGCCTTATTGCCCCTCCATTTCCTTATGCTATCAAACCTTTCCTTTTCATTATTTTTGTATCTACAATGAAATTATTAAAAACATATTTTTAACGGAGCAATAAGGAAAATTCTTATTTGGTCCACACACAAAAAATCCTAATTTCAGTCTTTTAAGCACCCGACGTAAAAATATGAATAAGATTTTTTATTAGTGCAAAATTGAACTACTCTGCAAAGGATACTTTTTATTAAAAAAATATTCTAGATATTAAAAGAAAATGTTGCATTTTTTGATGGTAGAAAAAGGGTTTATTTATATAAGGTTTTTAGTTTTATTAGTTTTATTACCATAGACTGCAAAGTGTCAAATTTCATTTCAGAAGAGCCCCTATTACATTTTCTAATGCCCCCTTTCTAGAAGTAATATACACACTAAAACATTTATTACGAAATCCGATGTCTTAATTTCGAAACATTTGAAATCATTTTGTTCTCAAAATTGAGAACATGCATGTTCTAATTTTTATAAATGATTGAGGAAAATTGTACCTCTCAAGCTCAAGCCCACGGTGTGAGGATCCATACTAAACCCAGCAAAGCGAGTTTAACCATTCTCATCGGCCGATAGTCAACAGCCTGTGAGTGATTAAGCTCTTTGAATTGCTGAATTTTAAGATGTATGATCTCAAATCATCTGGTTTCAAAGTATTTGGTTTTGAAAATATTGCTCTCATAAAAAATGAGGACATATAGTACGTATATTTGAGGGTTTCATTTTTAACAGTGCTCAAATATGAGATTTCAAAGTATTTACTTTTGAAAATATTGTTCTCAGAATAAAATTTCATATTTAACAGTGTAGTTCGGTTGTGCATATAAACAGTGGTATTTCAAATTTGTATCAATTAACTGACGGCAATTTCCAGTTTCTACTTTTAACATCGATGTGGGAATGAAACATTCACACCTCTGCTCTGTTGTTGGTCGTTAAATTTCAATTAAAACATTAATTAAAATTTTCCATTAAAGCACTTACCAAAAAAAATTTAACTCGTGATGCAAGCTTGTGAACTCAAGAACTAATAGAAATAGTTTTAGATTAAATATCCTTAAATACAAAACAAAAAATAGCAGTACATCCAACTAATCGTATCTTTCAATAAAAAGGGAAAATCACAAGAAAGAATCGAAAAATTGTTCTAAAAGTGGGAATTAAACCCCACACAATAAGTAATAAGTCAGACTAAGCAAACAGTAAGTACAACTGAAAGATTGCCGTGCTCTAATTCCATTTTTTTGACCCAATCGGAATCAACGATTTTTAGGATAGAAGCAAGTTATTCGTACTGACTAGTTCTAATCTGTAGTTGTTTTATTTTCAGAAATAGGTTTTCTTATCGAGTTCTTTTCAACACAACTCTTCGTTGAAAAAGTGGAATCTTTTCATGGTTTAACCGTAGCGCGAATTAAATTGATTTAACTAAATATTCCTAAAATTGTCTTTTAAAAAATGTTAACTGAAAACTTTTTTCTAATATAATTTTCCCTACTAAGAAATAAAACGCTTCATGTAGGGTGTCTTCGGTCAATAACCTTATGACGTTCCAGTGCAATGTTAATACTATTTTAGCAAAACTTAAAGACAAAAATATTCAAATATAATGTTATAGGGTAGACTATAGTAAGTAAATCGTGCAATTAAAACACGCATTTCAATACAACAAAAAAATAAAAATATCGAACACGCAAAGAGAATAATACGAAATCAAAAAATCACGGAAAAATGGGGTTCGAAAGAAGGAACAGGAAGAAAGGGACGTTTCTCTTCCCAGAGACGGACCTTTGGTGAATACGCTTTGTAAACACCCTGTCATTCGGTTCGGGATGACATCGTGGACAAAGAAGCGACCACTTTTACTTTGTCCCTTTATGCACAGCGTTGCTAAAGAAAGTGAAAACACTTCAAAAAGGCAAAATGGTTTATCAGTCACAAATCCTCTCTCGAACATCTCGACGTGACACTTTCGTGTTCTACTGGAGTTAGCAAAATAATAACTGGTTAACTCAACGAATTAGCCATTCACTGTTGTGTTTTTTTCTAATTAATTCATAATTAGAAAAGTTATAAGGATTTGTTTGGATTAAATTGAGGATTATTGATTTTTTAACCTTATGTTTGACATTAAGTTTACAGAAATCATGCTTGTTAGTTGCATTGTAAACTGCATAAAAGACGTTCAAAATTTAATTTATAACGTTAGTGAAGCACATACCATGACTCATATTTTGTACATCACTGCTGTATATCGAAATCATCTACCATTTTTTTTAACATTTTTTTTTTTTGAAACCCTGTTGATGAAATGTTGTTTATAATTTGAAATTTAAAAAAAACAGCCTGCTAAATCCAATGGTTTAACTAATTTTTAAAATTCTGACTTATATATTAAGATCTATATTTATACAAACATATTACTTTTTCAGTAATAGAAAATCTAAGATCGTAACGATAGTTTGAATTAGCAGTAATTCGTATTAACCGTGATCTGTATTGCTATTTAAACATTTTAAACCTAAATTTTTTTGAGAACCTTGTGTCAAATAATTATTGATGTGGTTAATAAGATTAACCCCAAAACAAATAAAAAAACAGCATACAACTCATGTAAAATAGGTTAGAAATAATTTGGACAATTTGAAAAATATTCCATCACGGAATACCAAGATTCTAAAGGAAAAGCATCATTTTCAAAATTAACACTTTTAATAATATTTTCACTGCAAAAACAGTTTTACACGACCTTTGGTTTACGACATTTTGGGTCAGATGAACTTTGACTCACGGCGATAAATTAATTCTTCTTGTTTGATATTTAGGGGAGAGGGGATTAAAGAGCTTTGAGTAAGAATTTGAATGCTTTTTCGAATACAAAATACCATCATTTTTTAAGACGCCATCTTGGTCGAATGGGAAACAAGTAGGACAAGAAGAATCGGACCATGTTTATCGAAAGAAAACTAAACGATATTTTATCGCTGAAATTAAATTTAATAGGAGTAAATTGAAAACAGAGTTCTTTTACAAATGTAAAGTTTTAAAATGTTTAATTCCCTAAAATACTTATTTTTAAATATTTTTTGCTTTAAAAAACGTTACATTCTTTATTCAATTTTAAGTGTAGTTCGAATAAAAAACTTTTTTTTTTACATCAATTAAGCTTCATTTGTATAAATGTTTTTTTCTTAAAAAATAAAACATTACATCCTTCATTTAATTTTAGTGTAGAGTTTAGTGTTTAATTTAATATATTATATATTAAATATTTATGATATAATAATTAATTTTATCAATATATATATTATAATAAATATAAATATAATTATATTATATATATAATATTATATTATATTATAATATTATATATATTATAAATATTATATTATATTATATATATATTATTTATATATATATATATAATATATATATATATATATATATATATATATATATATATATTTTATATATATATATATATATATATATATATTATATATATATATATATATATATATATTTTATATATATATATATATATATATATATATATTATATATATATATATATATATATATATATATATATATATATATATATATAATATATATATATATATATATATGCTGTTTAAGGGCAATCAATTAGTAGATAAAAAAAGTATCAACTAAAACAAAAACTACGTTTATTAAAAATTTAGAAGTTATACATGTGTTTTAGACAATTTTATAAAAAATAAATTTTTCAGATCTAAAGTCGAATAAGTATTTAAATTTTCAATATATGTTACACCAGTAATTTATGTGATATTTGCAAGTAAAATGTTCTGCAAATTGTCGTGCATTTTGTTTTTACGAAATAAAGTAGAAGTCATGGCTCGGTGAAAATTTTTAAATGATGGTTGTCTAATTTTTTGAATTGTTGTTATTTTGTTTGAATATTAAAATTCAAAACATTTTATGTTTAAAGTCATCAAAGTAAAAAATTATCAAAGTAAAGAGACACAGATAGGTTTTTACTTTCGCTTTTGGCACGTGTAAAACAATTTATAACCTGAAATTATTTGACTCATTTTCAACTCTCAAAATGTGTCCTTTTACTTGATTTTCAAAAATATGTCTTAAACTAAAAATGAGTTATCCTATTTACTTTATTCTTAACTTTCTTATTAAAACATGAGATTTTTTTAAAGATATTTTCATAATTCACAAGGCAAATTTCCGGGTTCATATGTACAAAGCCTTTCCGTCCAAAACCTTTTTCACTCACAAATTAATTGCAGTTAGAGAGTGACGAAAAAAAAATGAAGAAAATACAGTTGTCCCACATTGTTAATCTTGGTAAATTTGCACATCTTAAACGTGCAAATCAGTTTATGGTGGTTCGCATGTTTTCAAATGTAAATTTGCTGACTCACACTTCAATTACGCGCAAAAGAAAATAGCGTTGCTTCATTTGTGGAAATCTCTGGCCATGGGAAATGAGTGTTAGTTCTACAATTCCGAGTTATGATGGAAACGCGTTCTTTTTTGGTGGCATGAATTGCCTAAAAAAACTCCGATCATAAATGTCTAAAAATCAAATTAGCTTAACCTACAAACCTCTACATGTCACATGTGTACTTTAGTAAATATTAAGATAAAATATAAATTAGCAAATAAAAGTATTTTTTAGCAATCGGAAGGCAGAACTAAATGTACAATATAAATTACGACTTTTCTTAATGTATTTAGGAACAATGCATTCAAAATATTTGTTAATGTCTGTGCTGTTTTCAAGTATTGTTCGAATCTCTGTTTTCTAAGGAAAAGTAGTATCATTGATGTTATGAAATTGAAGGCAAAATTGCTTTTTATGAGACACATATCTAAATATTCGAAGAGGAACTTTAAAAGTATTTGCAACCGTTAAATTAACTCTTTCATGAATAATGATTCCTTTTGTCATCAATACCAGGAATACCAAAAATGTTTTGCTTCCACGATTAAGAATAAAATTATATTGAATAAGTGACTTGTTACAGTTTTAATATAAAGCCACTTTACTGTAAAGTTCTGCAGTTTTAGAAAACAGAATTTTAGGTAGAAAAAAAACATAACCATGTTTGTCAGCAGATTTTTTTTTTTTACAGTGAAGTTCTTGATGCATAATTAAGAATAAAATGTATGGACACTTTCAAAAGACCCCAAAATCACTAAAAAGTAACATTTATTTTCTTAACTTGCTAAATTTTTTTGAAGGTTGAAAATCAAATAAAATACTAGCAAATCTTGGCAAAAGATTTGAAATGATGAATATTTTTTAGTAGATGCGCTTTTCTTCAAAGGATGCTTTAAATTTGAGCTGGTTTTCTAAAGCGTGTGTTTTTTATGCGATTTCTTAAATTCCAGTTTTAAATTATGATAATCTTTTTTAGTGTTTTATGATCAGATTTGTTTGGAGCATGTTTTGACGCCTAACCAATCTGAATGCTATAAAATAAGTTTTCTAGTGATGCTTGTATATAAAAATGAGTTTAAAAATCTCAAGCTGAATACATACTTGATGTAAGGTTAAAACAAAGCGCCATGTTTATAGAATAGATTGCACAAAATAAAGTTTAAAAAGATAATAGGAACAATGAAAATTACTGAGGAATTATGATCATTAGTATATTAAATAGTATTTAAGGTAGTATTAATGATGATTAAAATTGTTTTGCTCAAAATATTGATTCAATTGTGTGAGAATTTGCAAAGTGCATCTCAACTTTTGTTACACCTATAAATTTCCTTCGTGAAACCTAAGAAATAAAGTTATAAAAATTTTAAAATAGTATTTCTTGTGTGGTTATAATTTTTATGGTCCCGCTTTAGTCCACCTATTTAACCATTCATACATATTTGTTACGCAATGACTCAAACAAGTAGTATTTCCATTTGAGTTGTACGACCGCATCCTCTAAGATTGATATTGCCCAAGCATCTTTTAGTTCAAGCACGTTTGTGTATCGATGATAAGGTAGAATTGTCGCCCTACTTTACACTTTGTAGTTGTCATCGTTACACAACGAATATTGCACGTGGTGTAACGGACAAGAGACAGAATAGACGATCTTATTGTCACAGATCAACATCTTCAAGACTGAATCAAAGTTTTTCTAAATATTACATAAAACTGCATGTAAATGGCTTTTAAATGAAAGCTTATAAAATGTTTAAATTAGAAAATCAAACCCACAAATTAAACATGAACAAATCGAAAAGGTATAAGTAACTGAATATAAAGTAACAAGAGACTAGATGGAAAAAGTTAAGTGCATGGCCGAACTATATTCATTTTACGTTTAAGCAATAATTAAGTTTTTGTACAAACACATTGTAATTTGCATCAAAGGATGGAAAATCATATCAGCTTTTGATGAAAAATATGTTCATATTTGTTTTCTTCAAACGAAGCAATTTAAGTGAAATCACTTTTTCTTTATGGGGGTTGTGCAGTGAACTCATGCTCATCAAATATTCTGCAAGAATCCCTTTTTGTTGGTGAACGGTGGTAATTTCGGTGACCCAATTTCTCCATCGGAGTGCGAAAAAAGGGGGTTCCCTCCGTTCCGAGGATTCTTTTGATTGTTAGTTTTTCCTCAAAAGAAGAAAGTTCTCGTGGCGCATAATTTTCATGAATAATGATCGTGGCCGGGGGAGACAGCCCGATTTCCTTATTCGAAGCACAGCCAAGAAGGGTTAAAGGCTACCAGGTTAGAACGTGAGGTCAACCCAAGGAATAATGTCAGCATTTTGCTTGATCTACAGTTAAAAACATGGAAGTATTATTATTAATAGAGTAAAAAATTCTTTTTCTAATTTGCTTTATGCTGTTAGATGGTTGTTGTTTGAATTTTTTTTTTGAAGGGTGATACTTCTATCTGGGGATATTTGATTAACACTAATTATTGCTTAATTAAAATAATTTATAAAATTAAATTCATAATTGCCTTATCTATAATTTATTATGAATTAAAAACTTCTTTACAACAAGTACATATATTTGTTTATCTGTACTGATGAAATCCAAATTAAATATTTAAATTTCTTATATCGCTCTCAATATTTACAATGTTAGTTTTCTTTAAATTTACGAAACCATTTTTAAGGATGATTCCAAAGACAAAGTTAATATCATTTTGAAAAATAACAATCACATTATTTTATAACTTTATTTAGTTTGTAGACTATTATTTTTACATTACCTTTATTTATAAAGTTTTATTCCTAGTACAAGCACTCTCTTGCACTTCAATAAATAAACTAACCATTGTTTATATAAATTCTCTAAATTGAAATGATTTTAGCGCTTTTACAACCCATAATTGAGGTGAGTATCATTAGCAACTTAATAACAAAACAACAAAATAACTTAATAAGAAGGGTAGAAATGTAATTAAATTTATTTAAATATGGCTTTGTACAAAAAGAAATACTGAAAATTTAATTATTTATAATGACTAAATGGATTGTAGCCAAATTGAAAATTAGGTGTGCAAAATGTATGAAAATCGTATAATAAATGAATTAAGTAAAATAAAAAAAGTAAAATTTAAATTGAAAAGTTTGGAAGGAAGCAGAAGTGCTCGTATTTTCCCAATTCATTTTCCATCTCAAAAACAAATCTCATAACAAAACAAATAAGAGATTTCAAAGATGAACCCAGCAATCTAGCACATGCAAATGAGTGGACACCTTTTTTTGTTGGCAAACCCGGATACCTTCCAATTCGGTTCCCATACCAGCCCAAAAAGTGTCTATTTTAATAACAGAGTCCATGGAAATAGACCGCTCCCTGCCAAGCTATCCCATGACCCCACAGACCTGAGCGAAGGCACCTCGACCATTTTGGGTCGACATGTTTCACCTCAGCCGAGATGAGTCGAGCAATCATTTCAATAGCGGTGTGACTTTTGTTGTGGATTTCAAAATGAAACATTCATCAAGTTATGGGCCCCTGTGGAGGCACCTAAAGCGACTCGGAAGTAAAACTTAAAGATAATTGATTGGGTTCGATAACGCGACTTTGCAAAAGAGACCTTCGTATGACTGGTTTTGTTCCATCACATTGATTCTTGAAAACTCTCGCATCTCACTACTTTCTATTAGTTGGCTCTTTTGAATTTCACTTTAATACTCTTATTGGAAGTAATTATTATAATCCATCACATTATTACTATCCACCGGGTTAATCAGTTTGGATTCAACTTCTGCTCAAATGCAGACTCTTAAAACTATATTTTCAAAAATGATTAAAAATTAAACAAATCTGAGTACGTAGTAAGTTGTTCGAAACTTCTATGTACGAATTTCTGAAACCTTGCTTAAACTCAAGATAAAAAAAAAACACCTGGTGTACATTTTTGAGCATGTCCACTTTTCAAAAATGAGTTGAAATTGACCTTATGTGCTTATTTTTGAGTATGCTCTTGTTTCAGAATTGAGTGTTTCGTGTTTCAAAATTGAGTATAAATTGAAGTATCAAAACGCTGGTAGTTGCAAGGATATAAACCTTCAGAGAAGATCGTATCTTGTGGCCAATACTGTAACCATTCGGCTAACTACCCTGGCTGAATTGACGGCATGTAACGAATGAGAAGGAATTTAATTTTGTTTAAACTGAGTATGAGTGGTATTTCAGAATTAAAACTTTGGATCGTCATCGTGGAAATAAAATGTTCCACTTCAAAACGAAAACAAAGCTTTACTCAAATTTGAGAGTGTCATTTTTCTGAGTGCAATACACTTTGAAATAATTCATTGGAAGAAAGGTAAACACTTCATTACAAGATGCGTTCGTATTCATCGAAAGGGGTTTAAAGGCTAAATATTCTCATTTTTCACAGAATATATATTTTTAAATGAATTTCTGTGTGGGAATATTTACGTAAGTTATTTGTTACAAAAACTTGCAATGACAAGCATTTTAGTTTGCCCTAAATATTAAAATAAAATAAATATTCTATTCAAAAATACAAAAACTCTGAAAACTTTTAAATTTAAAAAACAGAACAATTTTCATGACGTATAAAAGAAAAAAAAATGACTTCTTCAGAACTTTAGAAGATTGTTACGTCTTTAAGTACTTATTAATCCAAATGAATTTGTAGATTAAACAGATTAAATGTTAAATGTAAATGTAAAATGTAATGATGATGTAAAATGATGATAAAATGTAATGATGATGTAAAATGATGATAAAATGTAATGATGATGTAAAATGATGATAAAATGTAATGATGATGTAAAATGATGATAAAATGTAATGATTAAATGTAAAAACATAATTTAAATAAAATATTGAAAGTTAGATGTTCATCTTATTTTCTATGTGCAGATATCTTTGATTCAATTCATTTAGTTAATTTTCTGAATCACTAATTTTTTTACCATACCCTTTTTTGCGCCGGGTCTAGTTCATACGTCGTACTAGTTACTTTATATAGTGTTTGAAAGTTAATAAAATAACTGTGTATACTAGGATTTTTCTTATAATGATAAAACAAACAACTTAAACTGAACGATACCATTCGATTTGTATTCAGTTTGATTTATTGTAAATATAAATTCAACTGTAAATTACTCGAGAATAATTCAAAGTTGAGTTGTAATGTGCAAAAGTGATACTTTACAAGGGCAACATAATATCTATTACTCTATACTATCATTTACTATGCATTTCAAATAATTAAAAACACTTTTCAATTATTTTTCTCTAATTGCTTCATTTTATGCTGGTGATTATTTTAGTTCAGTTCCATCTGTGTAATAGTTTGACATTCTTGACAGTTACAAAATTTCTCCATTTTAAGAGCTTAACATCAATAACAGCATGTCAAGAATGTCAATTATTAGACGGCCATTCAGTTTTATTAATTCATGGATGCATGCCACATATTTCTTCCTAAACTTATATAGCTATTTTTTTTAAAATTGTATTTGAAAGTGATTAGAGAGTTCCTTATTTTATAACTTAAGAAGGGAGTAAAAACACAAATGCCAACAAGAGAGGTTGATATAATCAACTTTTAGGTATGCACACAACAGCAGTTCGAATAAAATTTTATTTCAAACAGCATGTGCCAATTGAAGTCATTGATCGATTCAATCGGCCCAATCAAACAATTGGTGATCATTTGGCAATACGTTGCATTCAATAAAACTAATAGATAACAACTGACATTTTTCGTATTAAGGGAACCCCAAAATCATCAAAAAATTTGTTTTTAGCCTATGATTTTTAAGAACAATTTTGTCAATATTTATTCAAAGTTGAATCTTAGAAGTAAAAAAAAAATATATGAAGCATTTTCAGAATTTTTTCCAGGCTTTTTCATTACAAATACAGGGTAACCACTAATTAACTGACAATATGAAAAACTAATAAAAAAAACCAGGCAAACCTCTAAAATGATTCCAGTTTTCGAGAATATTATTAGAATTTCTTCTGATTTATCCCTCCAAAATAGTTCGATTAAGTTCCGCTAGATGGCACTTTCTTGACAGGGTATTTATGTTTGGTTTGATTTGATTAACGTCGTATGAGAGACAAGTGAGCAGGTGTGAACATACCACAGGTTCTGTTGAGTTATAAAACGTAGTGCACAAACTACACTTGGAAACGTTCTGGTAGTGACAACATGTAGCCTCTTTTCATCACCGACCACGGTTCAAAATTACAAAGACTGTTTCCGAAGGTAGTTCGTGTGCAACGTTTTATAATTCAACCAAACGTGAGTCGTGTTCACGACTGCTCATTTATATCTCAAACAACGTTAATCCAATTAAGATAAACAAAAATACCTTGTCAAAAAGTGCCATCTAGCGGCAAATTTTTAGATTAGTTTTTATTGTGGAGAAAAAAAACGGAAGTTATTGTGATCATTTTTCCGTAAACCAAATTCATTTTGGAGCATTGCTTGATTTTTAAAATAATATTTTTCAAATTTCATTTTAAGTAAAAGTCACCCTGTGTGAAAACGTGATCTGTATGAGAAAAACTTAATAAGGCAAGGGGGGATTGTTCTAAGGGTACCATATCAATTTGACGACTTTGCGATGGATTCACTTATTTAGAGACAAGCATATTTTTTTTAGTGATACAGACTATTCATTGAGCGATATTTCAATCTTTCCAATTGGATTTGAAAACAACCTCATTTTGACATTTGTACGCATTTTGAGTAAAAAATCAATATTTCCCAATAGATGAATGACAAGAAAAGCATTCTTTTTCTTCGAAGCTAAGTTACATGTGTGATCCTTCATAAGAAATAAATCGTTTATTTTCAGCACGTCTGTCACTGGTGAAAAATCGGATTTGCTGTTGTGCGGGTCACACTCAGTTCTTGATGTGTTTGGCACGAGGAAATAAATAGAGCTGCCAATTTCCAATCCAACTCTTAACAGTAATTTGGGTATCTTTACATGCTTTTTGAATTTCAATTGTTTAGTTTTTAGTTCAAGTTTGAGTTTGAAAGATAATATAAAACGAAGTAGAAGTACTTTATATGCACCCAAAGAATTTGTACATCGAGGTTTTTGAACACTATGAATCAAGCAAACTATTTATTTGAGACCTTGAAAATTTCATATCCTTAAGAGTAAAAGTATTTATCCATATTTTACCATACTTTTGGAGAACAACCACAAATAAAAAAATTGAGAACAACCACAAATTACGAGAGATAAAATTTCAATTAAAATGTCATTGAAAAATTGCTCGATAAATAAGAGATTAAAGATTGAGTTTCTGAAATTATTGGTTACAGTTAACTTAAAGTAAAAAAGGTTTCAAATCACGCAATGTTAGTTTTGTGAGTTTTTTTAATGAAATACGTAATAGCTCATTTAAAACGAAATTTTGTGGAATTCAAAAAAATAAAAAAAATAAAAATTGAAAACTTTCAGAATTTAATAATGTTTTTATTTTTAATTAAAATGTTTTTAATTATATTAGTATTTCATATCACACTAGTGCCCTAAAAATTAAGTTTCCAAGAGTTTATACCTTTTTTTTCTGCAGGGTCACAGAGACTGTTGAATAATAGTTTTTTTTTAACCAATTTAAAAAACTTTAAGTCAGTTTCTAAAAACTACAACTGGCGAACTTAATGCTTTTGTAAAATGATCAAGGCGGGGCGGTTTTTTTTTCGACATTCATCTCTAACTTGTTTCAAGAAAATATTTATAATTTTATACGTAATTAAAAAATATGTTAATTGTGTCTTTTTTTAATGTAATACATTTTTATATGAAGTTGAAAATCAAATTGTTTTTAAATCAATTTGTTATTCATAAAACGCTCTTATTTATAAGAAAATAATTCGTTGAATTTTTATTTCTTGCTTATAATTAATATATATATATTTTTTGCTGTAAAATCCCTTTGCAATCTAATTATTTTGATTAACTTTTAAAAACGTGGTGTCCCATTTTGTTATTAGCGTAGTGGTAAGTAGTTCAACAAATATAAAAGGATCTCGCAAAAATGCGTGTCGTGTATTTTTCCAACTCACACACAACAGGTATTCCCAAAACCCTTTCTAAGAATCTTGAACTCGAAACTATTCCCTCATCTTCCGTGACAAGTTAATCAATTTGACAAATGAATGAAAAGTCTCAGGTTTGGATTCTGGAAGAGCGGGAGAATTGACGCAGGAACACATTGTGACATCAAATTAAGTCATCAAATTCTGTGGCATTAATATTATTCAAAAGTGGCAACAAACCTTATTTATGCTTAAGAAACAGTCGTCCAGTTGGCATGACACTGACCTGTGGATCCTGCTGAAGTCATCGATTATGTTGATTAATTGACCAGATAAGTGGTCAGAATCTTTAAATAAATAACCCTATCATACGCAAATGAATGATTGACACTAGAAATCGTTGAAATGATATACAGAGAGATTTTTTTAGACAACTTTACTTTTGCAACTTATGCTTAAAATAATCGGTTAATATCGGTTGCAAAGTTGGAAATATTTTATCGATTGTCTTTACTTACCAAAGCAAGAACATTATTCAAATACTACGTTAGTTTTCATTTGAGTGTTTTATTGTAAAACTGACAAAACTAACGCATGAAAATGCACGATAATTCTTAAGTTTTATACAAATGAAACTGATTTGTTTTATGAAAACTGTAATTGATTATTAGCAAAATGTTCTTAAATTAATCTTGTTTATGTTTTGATAAATGTCAGTAACTGATTCATTGAATTAATAAATTTTAACGTAGATAAACATACATTTTTATTTCAATACAGTATGTGACAATCAGGGCCATTAATCATATGAGCCACTTGATCCCAAGATATGAACTCATATACAGTATACAACCCCGAAATAAACAACACTAATAAAAGGGTTCTTCATTAACAGTACAAAATGGGACTATAATTTATTATTTGTGAGCATAGAAAATAATCAATGTAAATATAAAGGAATCAATATTTTTTGTGGATTCAAACTTTTAAAATTCCTAGTTAATAAGCAACACATACGTGTTGCTTATATTTCACTAAATATGACTAAATTACTTTTTTAGTTTTTGGTAGAATAAACTAAAAGTCACAATAGAGCTTAAACTAAAGAAACCGGAAATTATTTACTTTGAATTTTACAGCTCTTTATCAAACCAAACGCATGAAATTTGGGAAATATAATTCTACTCCGATGGAGACACTTTATCTTAAGGAACAAATATAATTTTTTGCTAACTTAGATTTACATTTTTTTAAGTGTCGATATTTTATTCGTGTTAACGTACTACTCACACAATTTACTTGAGAGGGACTGTCAGTCCCATAGAGCTAATGCATTAGTTTTGAAATAGCAGCTTTTGCAAAAGAATTTGCCATGTTATCCCATTTTCACCTCCCAGGTATGAGAATCATCATAACATCAATTTAAAACAAAATTGAAAAGAAAATGACATCCGGGTATTTATAAATTGATAAAGTTTTAAATAGTGTCGCCATCTGCTGTATATTTTTGGCATTTTAAAACTTCAAAAATATATAATTAAATAACTAGATAACGTTTTTGTTTCAAATTTGTTTCATTTTGATGTTATGTTGATTTCCATCCCTGGGGAGGAAAGGGCTAACATGGCAAAGCAATACTTCTGCGGAGGTTGTGATTCCAAAACTAATGCATAAGCTCTGTAGGACTGACAATCCCTCTTAAAGAGCAATGTTTGGGTGGAACCATTTTTTTTTAAATTTTGAAAAATGTTTACACATCTCTAATTATAGTGATAAAAACCCTTTTAGTCTTAATTTTTTTTACTCTTAAAAAATAAATAGCTGTTAGATCAATATTAAATTTGTTGTATTATAAGTAGTTTAAATCATTTAAATGCATCTGTTTGAACAATCAAGTCTCTCTTCGATTGAGAAAGCCTATTTTTAGTTTCAATTGCTGTGAAACTTTTTATAAAACGAGTTTTTAAGATAAAAATATATAAAATTCAAAAGGCAGTAAAGCTTTCAATAACTTAATTTAACTTAACTTAATTTTAAATAATTTAATGCTTCGGTTTCAAGGATCAAGTCTCCCTTTTAAAGGATCAAGTCTTTATTCAGTTGGAGAACACTTGATCTTTTTTTAAATGTTTAAAACAAGTCGCTTTTCATATTTAGAATAACTTTTAAAACTAAAAAAAAAATACAAAAATACAACGCAGTAAAAATGTATTAATTTATTTGTTTGCATAATTTCGAATTGTTTTTAAATCTGTAGTATAATTTGAAACTTACCCTCTAAAATAACAACATAGACCTCTACTTACACACCAATAAGTTTTCATTGTGTTTTCATATGTGAAGATATATTAATTAGTTTTTAATGGACTTAGCGTGTTTCTGACGGTGTTTTTTTTTATGTGAATTTCAGTATTGTCATTGTAAAAAGCAAACATTTTTTAAGCTTATAAATTCATATAATATAAGTCTGTTATTTTGACGCCTAAAACGAACTACTATAGATCAGTGCGATGCAAACTCTCTCTCTGCTCACTGAAGTTCGCAGTGTTTGATTAAAATACTTTGTTTTAAGTTGACGAATTTGACCATGAGTGGTGAAATAAATCGCCTTTTTTTATTGCAACTGGAAACTCTCTTTAGAAAAATATGTCCTCTATCATTAGAAGATGGGCGTATTAACTAGAAGCAAAGTGCTTACCTCGTTATTGAAATCGAAGTAAAAAAAGACTTCTCCTTGAGAAAATTAAAAAGTAATCTTGCATGAAGCGATAGCAGGGACTCGTGTTGGACAGTGGTTTTAAAACTGGTGTCAAATCTCCCTTTTGGTATATTATGTTAAGGAGAATGCACCTAACAAGCAGTCATGTGATGAAAGCGTTGCTAAGTTAAGATTTGTGTATACAAATTGTTGGCATAAACTTTTTTATGCAAATTGTGAGGATTACCTACTGTTATGTTGTCTCGCTGCGGCAATGCCTCTGATGTCATGGACTTAGATGTGATTGTGTTCGGGACGTTTTCTATAATATTCAATCTGCAGTTATGTTTATCTTCGTTAGTGTTTTAAATTGTGATGATATTATTTGTGGACTTCGAAAACGAGCTGGTTTTCTTGGAATCAAATAAATCTAATATTTTTAAACTCTGCTTGCTAGCTTATTTTCCACTGAGCGAATATAAATAACTAAACAAAAATGACAAGCATTAGCGCATTGAAAATGTCGTGAAAATGCCTAAAATAACGTACGTATTCTACTGCAATTTTATGTGTTCAAAATAGCTTTTTGTAACAAAGTAACACAAAAAGAACCCTATATGTAAATAAGCTTGTAGTTATGTAAAGGTTACTACTCCTTACTTTTGTCATACTATATACTTAACTCTTGATTTAAAACCTACCAACATAAATTCACATATTTGTCTCTTTATTCATAAGGTTTTAATATTTGCACCGGCGTAATTTTGATGTCGAGACATCATAAACCATTCCTTGTTTACAGTCTTTTGTGTGAAAGGTTGCCCAGGGCGTGCTGTCAAAGACCTCGGCCAACATTTCCGAAGGAAGTAAAGAACTGACATGTCAGAAACACAGTACCCACAGCAGGCTCATCTATCACCCTTAATGCTATGCTAACACTGACGTTTCGAAGCAAAAGGAATCGGCAAAAGGGCAGACCAGACTATTTTCTTAGGTCTACTTATGCCAATGTGCAGTTCAGAAATGAATGATTAACTCATTAACTCGAACATAGTTTTTGGTTCTCTGTATGCCATTCAGAAAAATCTTATTGTTTCGATAAATGAAGAGGTATGTGTTGAAAAAATGACTCAAAAAGCACTCATAGTTTTGTTAACATTTCTCTAAGCTGCGCGTAATACATTCAGCTACTTTTGCTTAACTTTTGTAAAAACAGTCGTCACGAAATGTTTATGTCCGAAGAATGATTTAAAACGTGACACTCCATATACTCAATAAAAAAAATCATCACTTTGTAACCTTGTTAATGACATCATATTATTTGACATGTGTTAGCGAATGAACAGACATTTTCCAATATTGAGATAATATTAAAGTATTACTGAGAAAAATTAAGCAATACTATTGTTAGCTGTAAATAATTCTAGTAATAATTGTATTAGCTTAATTAAATATTTGTTACTTTGACTTTTTTTAATACTACTTTATTAGTTTTTAACTAGATTACTGGTGGGAACGTGCAGTGCCATCTGCTGGCGGTCTTCTATAGGCTTCCTACATTACACCTTTACTAGAATTATATTAGAGATTGAATTCGATACACAATGGTCCATTTCATTATCAGTAAATACTTCACCGATAGTTCTTTTTTTTAATTAATTATTCTTTTATTGCCCATTTATTTTTTGAATTATTATTTTGCAACTAGCAAGTCTACCGTTATTTCTATAGCATGCATACAGTTGTAGTGTGTTCAGTGTCAACCAATCCGTCGACTTCTTTTATACTTGTGCAATAGTTTTTAACTAGATTACTGGTAGGAATTTGCAACGCCATCTACTGGCGGTCATACTGTAGGCACACTACAATAGTATTTAAAAATTAGAAATCACAAGTCTAAAATAGAAAAACATAACAAATAATAAATATAAAAAATTAACAAATTATAAGTATGTTGGCCTATGGGTTTGATAGCTCAATATTAGATACTAAAACATTTTTAAAGGAAATTTTTTTATTCAAATTGAATTTAAATCGTTTCATAACAATAAGTTACATTTAATTTTGAAGGTCCTGTTCTTTAGACTAGAAACGAAGCGCTGTCAACAAGCAATTATTTCATATTTTTAAGAAATTAATGCATACAATCAGCATAAAAATAAGAATTAAAACTCGATACGCTCGCTAATAAAATAACTACAAACCTGATATTTAACTCAAAATGACATCCATTTTTCGTCATATCCAAATAGTTGTCGTTCATCACCGATTACTAGCTTATTTTTGACAGTTGCTTTCAGATTATCACGCAATTGGATGCTCAGCCGAAAAGCAAACAAAATTGCTCCGAAAGATTCTTCTTTTCAACCCAAACATGTCAGAGAAAATCCCTCTCTTCAAATTGTCTTGCCACCATTCTTATGAATAGGAAAGAGAGAAGAAAAATTTAAATGGAGCATCTATTAACGCTAATATTTGCTATAGAAAATATTTCGAAGAGTATAACCAATACAAAAATGTAGCTAAATATTTTTGAACGCTATTGACATTGAAAAAGACCTGTCACTATTTTGTTTGTTGATTAATAAGCTTTATTGTAAATATTTTGTATCCTTTTTGTCATCGCGAGTTCTTTGCAATTAGTTTCAGATACTTTGTATCAATTATTTTTTCATATTTTAAAGCTTGCAGTGGCAGTTTTATAGAATGAATACAACCGTCAATCAGTTCACTTGATTAATGATTTAAACGACCTCAAATTAGAAGGAAAAAATGCACCGAATTACAATAACGAATTTATTAAAAAGAAGTACAATAGAAAATTGTAAAGTCATAATTATATCACTCTGGACGTGCAAAAAGTTGTTATTATTTGTAGTTTGACAAACTAAGCAACGTAGAATGTTCTAGCTTCTCTGAAAAAGGGTAATTTTTTTTTCCAAAATATCTTTACAAATGAATGAAACAAAAATATTTTTAATTCAGATATTTAGGTTTATTCAGTAAGAAGTTGATACGTTTACGTGACTGTTTTATAAAATACTGTGCCATGGTAAGTAGTACTTTTCCTTATTATGGTATTTGAAAGATCGAAGTCATGCATTTATTGTTACGGATGCAGAAAAAAAAAACATCGTTTGCTGTGGATCAGAGAATTTTTAAGAGAGGTGTTATTTTCAAGGCAGGAGGTATTCAGTTGATTATTGTTAAACAAAAAAATGTACATAAGGTGTCAACTATATATTAAAATGATTACAGTCGTGATAATAATCGAATGACAATATCCATTATGTTTGACATAAAAATGTTAGGGGTTATAACCAAAACGTTAAGGATTTTTTTTAGTTAAGTCGTGATTTGTGGGTTAAATTTTCAATCATTATTTTTTTAAAAATTTTGTTAATGTTTTTAAATGTTATGCTTGTAGTAAATTGTTTACCGTTAATTACTAATTACTGTACTTGTAATTGTTAGTTGTTAAATATTACTCGATACTTTACATTTTCAAATTTATTGAAATTTCAAAGCTCATACAATTTTGAAATAAAGTGTGTTGCTGAAAAAATGGACACAGTCTCTAGACGGGATTGTACAGCTGTGTAAAAAACCCGCTTCACTTATTCATGTTAATCCCATAAGGAGTGGATAGTATTTTTTCCCTCGGCTGTACGCCTGTACAACTCTGGTAGAATATCCGTGTAGAGTAAAAAAATAAAATTATGTTTTCCTATTAAATATATTTTAATATGCGTCCTACGAATTGGTTTGTTTCCAATAACTAATCTATGAGTGCTAAGTCCATCGCATTCGGCCTTGCCCAAACACATCAGCGACTCACTGCTCCCTCATCTGTTTTCCTGTTGGTAGCTTGCCAATAGCATTGCACTTAATTAATCGACGTAGGTCAGTGTTGGAGCCGATGCTGAGAACGATTCAAAGATTCTTATGAGAGGCGCACGATTTCGTGTTTCGATCGCCCGCCCACACCGTGACGTCACCCGCATCCGGATCTTGCAAGAAAAGGATCGCCCCCGCCCCCGAAGGACACAAGTGTGAGGGGGGGGGGGCTCCAATCAAGAAAAACATTAGCAGAGGTATGTCGAAAGTGCATAGGTTTGTGCAGTCCCATCACTTGATTCCACTTAAAAAATATAATTTGAACATTTGGATAATAATTTCAAATTTACAAAGTTTAAATGGGGTTTTTCTGACGTGTTCAAGGCCAAATATGTCTGAAGTTTCATGACCATCTTTATTATGTTTATAAAATTTCTAAATTTTTAAAAATTATGTGTATTTATGGAGAACATTGCAGTCAGGTGACTGGTTAATACGTTTGTATCCCTCAGAGGGTTAATAGGTCTTAATTCTATTTGAATCAATTTTTTCAAAAACCACCCTATCAGTCACAATTTTATAAAAAATTAGTTTTTGATGTTAATAAATTTTCCTATGGAAACACACATTATGTGAAAAAAATCATGTGAATCCAGTGGTTTACACAGCCCTGTTAAGCAACCGAAAATAGCGTTTCTTGGAGAAAACCATCAGTCACAGACCTTGTCGAATTGCTACAAGAGAGACACGGATAGTTGTTGGATTTTTCAGAAATCCCATAAGTCCAATATTGCATACGATTGTTCTGATTCATTTTTTAAAACTTTCTTTTGGCCTACAATTGTTTTAAGATGAATAAACATAATTTTAGCTCCACATACTAATTAGCATTATTTTTTATGGATTCGGAACACAATTTTTTTGTTGTTTTGTTTTTTTGAAGAAACCCCATAAGTCCAGCAACTTTAAAATTTTAAATATTTTTTAATACTCTTTAAAAGTTATAATAATGCATCCCGTTCATAAATTGTTGCTTAATTTTTTTGTTCAGTAATTTAGATGAAAGGTTGCTATTAAAACTGTTGGACTTATAGGGTTCCTCAAAAAATTGATTCATTTATAAAGAGGAAAGTATGAGGTATAATACAAACGCAGAATTCCAATAAAATTTGGTCAAATGTTTCCTATAGTCTCTTCTGAATGGACGTGTTGAAATGCTGCTGGAAGCTTTTAATGACGATCTGATTGTAGGTGGACACATGTCATTGGTCGCATGTGGAGAAGGTCAGTGGAAAAAAAAATCACGAATATTCTTTGGAGCGTAGCTGCTGAGAGTGTAATAAAATTTGTATAAAAAGGCCGAAAGAATTGGATGAACATAAACAGCCAATAATTTTTTATGCACAATATCTGTCACGTTTTAATATTTGTGTAAAGTTTTTGTTTAAATGTATGCAATACAATTTTTTTCAGGATTTACTGCTTTATTACACTTTATGAAATTTGTTCTGATGCTACAAAATTCCATTTTTTAAAAATCGTTTCTGGATGCACTTAATTCTTCTTTTAGTCGTTAAATAATTATTTTCCGCGTAGGTTTGATAAGTAGATAAATGAGAAGTGACTTAAGTAAGTTTTACAATGAAATAAAAGCACGTGTTGCTTTCCCAAACGATAATAATGAGTAAATGTATTTTTAATAATATATTTTATATTTCACCATACACGAAAAGGTGACAAGTCGAAAAATTAAGTTTAGAAACTATTTTTCACAAAAATTATATTGCATTTCATATCTATAAAGCATTCTATTATATTTTAGACTGACCTTTGTAGCAAACTAGGGTTCAAAGTTTACTTGCATTTTATTGAATTTTAACTTGACACTCTTGTAACAGACCGATTATAGTACTAGCACATGAAGATTTTTCCGATTGTTTCGATTAAACTATCTGCTTTTAAAATCATAGTTTTTTGAAAAATAATTATGCTGGCTTGTAAATAAAATACAGACAAAAAAAATTCTGTTAACCTCAAAATTTATCAAATAAGTTGGTGAAAATCTCAACCTAAATAAGTCTTATTCAATTTTATAGTTTTAAGTTTAAAACGTAGTAATATCTATTTTCGAAAATCGATCGGAAAATGAATTTTTATCTTTATTTTATATTCAATTCTAAACTGTCCGGCTTTCACAAAGCGATATATGTAGCTTCTAGAAGAGTAAGTAATTGCTATTCGATTTTTGAACGTAAAAAAGAGAAATCCCTAAACAAAATTAAATTATAAATGCTTATGATTGATAAATTTTTTTACGTATTGTTTAACAGTTCAATTCAAGAATTCCAATTACTATTAGTATTTCGCATACTTCAGTAGTAGAAACACAAGGACACTTTTCGAAGTTTAAGTTGCTTTTTTTTAACCTTTTGAGCTCCTTATCTTATAATGTTGCATGTATATTATTATTATATCATTTTATCATTATTGTTATTGTTTTTATTTCAAGAATTTTTAATTAATTTCATAATGCTAAAATCTTTGATTTGAAAATTATATTAAAAATTCAAATGGCAAAAAATGCATTAAATTTTTTTTTTCATAATTTTGCCTCTATTCTATGCCGTCTTACGATCGGAATGTTTTTTTTTCATTTGTCAACATGGCGGAAAAGTAACTTTTATGAACAAATAGTAAGTTTAACTCATAAAAATGCATTTAAAAAAGAAGTTATACAGAAGAAGGTAAAGTTGCATTTTCTTTATAATTTGTCTGTTAAAAAATAGATTTTGAGTCGAAATAATTATTTTTTAAATGAAACAGATTATCTATGTAATTTTGCGGTATTTTTCTGTCACACCAGCTGAAATTTTTTTTCTGTAAAAACAACAGACCATTTTGTTTTCGTGCACATGTTTTAAATATTGATGTGGAGACTGCGTTAAAATCTATGATATAATTAAATAATAGATTCCAACACTTCCAGTTAACTAAATTATGTATATTGTTATTTGTTGTTAAACCAATCGTGAAGCTATCATGTGTTTTACCGTTCTGCAATATGTTTATAGGGGAGAGTGGAGGCTAATGGGACGCAGGGCTAATGGGACAAGGGGCCTAAAGCGGGGAAAAGTATACTTTTTTACAAATATTTCTACACTACAGCATTGTAGCAAACAAAGATTAGCCATTAAAAGCTTGTGTTGAAGTGGAGAGAAAAAATTTTGTTTTGGAGAATCCAAAGTTAGTTAAAAGTGTACCTTTTTTTTCACTTTTAAAGAATTAAATAGAACTTTCTATGAATTAAACTATAATTTTAGGTAGATGAAATATCATAGATTAAGATATTATATGTCAAATACTGTGGTGAGATATACGTGCTTCTGTGTTAAATCATTTATAAAAAACAACACTGTGGGGTCTAATGGGACAGAAACTGTGGGGTCTAATGGGACAGAAACTGTGGGGTCAAATGGGACACGAATAAATCTAGCTTTGCATGCTTTTCTTGAAAAATCTATATAAATCTCTAATATCTCATTTAGTCAAGTTGCCCAAAACTTTTTAAAACTTTAATTTTAAACTTTTTTCGTCGTTTAATAAGTGAAAGTTCAAGTAGCTTTATTGGTGACATTTTCCACCTGCAATTTCATGAATTACATCTGAACAGAGCTTGGTGAAGGTAAATAATTTGTTGTTGGTAAAATGTGCTAGAAAGCAAACTATTCTTTATTACTTTGGATTGATTTCTGAAATAGAAAGTGATAAACTCCGGATAAGCTATTTGAAGATAAAGACGGTCTTTTTAAATTCACATACCCTGAAAAAGAGGACAAGTTTGGGATAAATTTTAGAAGATTTAGTTACAGAACTGTCCTCTCCAGTGTGATTCAGCAAAATTATATTATCAAAAAATCCATGTATGGGAGCATCTTCTATTCTGAGTTTTAAATTTTGATACTTCATCTTTCAATGGGAAATAATTGTTTTTAAAAAATCACATATCTTTATGTACATATTATGTAAATGGTGTTTGCTTTTAAAATTTTATTTTCTGGTCATTTTCTGATTCCTTTTCCCGTTTTTGAAATTTTAATTAAGGCAACACATACCATGTCCCATTAGCTCTGCACCATGTCCCATTAGACCCCACATATGGGGGCTAATGGGACAGTTACATGTTTGTTTAAAATGCTCAGCAACTAAAATATGGTAATGTTTTACCATCTGTCGAATGACTTTTTAAGTGAACGAATGTTTAGTTTATGAGCTTGTAAAAAAAGAAATTAAAATTCTTGTATTTTTGCTGAAATACAGCGGTTAATAAAAATTGTCCCAATAGCCCCCACTCTCCCGTATGGATCTTGTGTTCGACCATTTGCCAGATTTTGTTATTTTTGTTTTGTGTTTGTCCCTTTTATTTGGGTGTTATTTGTAATGTGCTTTTTAATTTTCTTTGCTAATTTTACTTTGATAATTTTATGAGTTTTCTGAACGGGTCCCTTGGCAGCCAATATATTTCTTTTTCAATTAAGTTTTTTTTCTGCTTTTCCAAGTAGGGTGCGGTGCGAACGAAATACCATCCCAGCACGTGCCCATCAAAGAGGTGTTCTCAGCTCACCCAAACAATCCTCAGGTACGCATGGTGAGTTTCGCCGCTGAAGCATCCAGTCTCAAAAAGGAGCCTTCCAGTATTCTCTCCACTTGACCAAAGATTTTTAACAACTGGACCTTGAGCCACGTCATTTACTATAATAAGCCGGAAGTTTTCGTATGTGGTCATCCTAATTAACAATGGAATCGAATTCTATAAAAAAGGATCTATTAATTAACCACAAGGCGATGGTCACTGACATCTTTGCCTGCAAGGGAGAGAAGGTCATTTCAGCTACAATGGAAAGTGGTATTCGGATTAGGTAAGACTACACGTAATACCTTGAACAACAATTTTTATCGAAATTCTAAAACAATTGTGACATTATGAATGTTTGAAAGGTAGAAAAAAACCCATTAACACAACAGGGCATTTAAATGCATGACTTACACTACATTTGACGATTTAACAAATATTGTTTGCATAGTTCATAATTATCTTACATTTATTAAAAAAATATTGTATGTCAGTTTACTCCTGAACATATAGTATTTTTAGCAATCTGTAAAAACATTTTTCATTTAGTATTTTACTAAAAAATAATCAAAATGTTATGATGTGACTTACACTACATGAAAAGAAGTCGACTTTTGATTTGCATTTAAAACTCTAATTTCTTCTTCATAGTGCAGTAAATCAACATTCTACCAGTGCTTATTTTAAGCATAAGGTTTAAAGCTTCAAAAATTAATCACAAACAAGTGTTGAACTATCAAAGAAAATAATGTATTAACATTTTTGTGCGTGACTTACACTACATTCAATTTGTGACTTACACTACATCATGTGAATTTTATCACATATATGGAAATTAAGGTAATAATAACATAACATATGTAAATAATTTTGAGCATGGTAAGTAAAGAATTGCATACATGGTAAAATCATAGTAAAAGTTACACAACGTCCACCAAAGTTTTTTTCTGGTTATTTCTTAATTCATTCTTTCAATAGCAATGTCTGAAAAATCTTCCTTTTCAGGCCACGCAAAAGACTTCCCTACCATTGCAGATATTTTACTTTTATTGAATAAGCATCTTTACTTAACATTTGCCCAAAAAATATTTAATGATAATTTTTCCTACAAAAGGAACTAAAGCCCGATTTCCAGCATCAAATTCGTTTTCAAAATTTTGTTGGGAGGTATTTACTTTTACAATTACCATTTGTTAAATCAGTCGTGTAGTATTTTTGGGGATTTAATGAAACATTGGCAATTTTAAGTAGGTATTTGTTTAATTTTAAAAAACAGTGCAATTATTGAGTGTCAGGAATAGGAAATATTTATTTTCCTTTTGATGAGCAAATATCATTTAATCTACCTATTTCGCTCTTTTACACAGTTGTCAGAAAACTACAATAGTGTTATGTTTGGGCAGATTTCTTTTGCAAAGTTAAGAAATCTTCAGCAGAGTGTGGGTCAATTTTCCTGGAAAGTGTGACTTCTTTTATCTCTTCTTCATTGTATCACCAAGTCCATCAATTTGTCCTTCACCATGACTGAAGGCATAGATGACCATAACTGGTGGAAGAGAATTGCCACTCAATGTTGTCACACGGTTGGAACATTGCAATAGTTGTGGAATACTTTTAATTGAAGTGTTGTCTGTGAAGTGGTATTTGCTTTTATTTTCTTTAAAGGTTTGAAATTTACCACATCTTGAAGTCTTTCTCTTTGCTCTATCTTTCTTTCAGCTGCTGATTTAGCCATCTTAAATCAAATTTAGCTAATTATAAGTAATGTACAAATATTATAGCTTATCTACAACAGATAAACCAAACAAAAGTTATGACTGATACTACGTTGTGACTGACACTACAAAGTTAAAATGTTTTATTAATCGAGAAAATGCTTTTTATTTTAAATTTTAAAGGTGTGGAATTACACAGAGGTTAATATAGAAAGAAAATATCTTAAAAATTTTGAAGCAAAGCTTTATTTTAAAAAGTTATAGAAACTTTTATATCTTTTCGTGACTTACACTACAGCCAAAACAGGGATTTTATCTTTCAAATTAAGTAACCTTTATTTATAAATGCCGAATAAAAATGTATTTTTAAAATAGTAATTATAGTGTATTTTAATAATTTTACCAAAAAATCTGATAAAAAAATAATACTTAACTTAAAATTCAAGAATTCAAAATGATGAAAAACCATAACCCATGCTTTAAAAAAAAGCAGCCACTTTGAATCTTCAGTGTTCAGAACAAATATAGTTTTTTTGATGTAAAATTTTTACAGTTCAAACTTTTCTAAATCACATATAAAAAGTTTCAACTGGAATAAAAAATATTTTTAAAATTCACTTGTGGTATGTATTTACATGGAATTAACCAACAGTACTCTGCTTGGGTCTATTTTAAAGATTCATAAATTCACCAGAAATATTGCAAAAAAATGTTTGTAACGATTTCTTTTTTTAAAAAAAATATAGTTTTGTTTTGATGTTACGTACTTTCGTTTATTGTTTACTTAACATAATAAGTTATTCCAGTATTAAATTCGTAGCAATAAGAGTTAAAAATTAAGAAAAACTTAAATTTAATAGATTTTTTTGTAAGAAAATATTAAAACAATTCCGCACTACGTATAATGTGTCCTATAACAATTCGACGAATGTGCAAAAACACAGAAATGGAAAACCTTAAACTGTTTTACCTGCCGTTTTCAAAACCACCAAATCCTAGAATTTCGTACATTCGTGGTTTTGTTATTGGGCCGACGATAGATTTGTTATTATAATATTTATGCCATAAACATTTATAGAAAAAACGTGAGTCATTATAAAACATTATTAAATGATTCAAACTCTACTAAATTCAATGGGAGAACCGTTACTTTCCGGGCACTCTAGTACCCGGAAAGTAACGGTTCTCCCATTGAATTTATTATTGCAAAAACAACACTGCACTTAATACTTTTCACTTTTATGTTTCTACTTTGCAACATTCATATATTCTGAGAAAAATATCCAGCAATAAAAATAATTGAATATTATTCGTATTGCGTCATATTGCACTTCCATTTTTTTTAAGGAAGTATGATTTGGATATTTTATTATTTAAGTATTGATTAACATTGTTTCAAGTATAAAATATTTCGTTTGCGTAAACTGTCACGTGTACGAAAGAATTCTACACTGAGAGTTGACTCCTTCACTAAATGGCCCGATGCGATGTCGTTCCAACTTCCAGACGAATCCAGCAGATTGGCACACATTCTTTCATGTAATCCCATTTCCATTGAGCTCGTATCTAGATGGTACAGAACGAGATAAGCATCGGTCGATTCCAACGATGTTCAATCCCCGATACAATCGCTTGACCTTTCGGCTGTTATTTAGAAAGTGTGATGCAGAACAAGAGCGTGCGATGTGGGAACTCGAACCACGCGCAACTTGTTAGAACGAGTGAATGGGATTTCATTTCGATTCGAGAGATTTTTTTTCCCGAAGCATTTTTTATGATGAAACTTCGAATTTTAACCGCGATGTTTCGGAACCTACTTGATGGGTTACCTCATTCAAAACTATTGGTAAGAAAACTTGACTACATAAAACAAGTTTTCTGTTTCAATCGTCTAAGTAAACATAATACATGACACATGTAGACCATAGCACTGAGAAATTTACAAACAAACAGATTGTTGCATACATTTAGTCATATAAAACCAGCTTTTTTAAAATGTTAACATTTTTATTCGATGAAAAATGCATAAATGTCATTCTCAAATGGGTCTTTAGTGGGTTAATGGCGAACAATAACTGTATTTTGTTACGGGAGGGCTAATTTGACAGATATATTAAACTGTATTAAACTGGCCAACCGAGTATTGAATTGAATATCAAGTAAGGTATTTTTTTGCTATAAATTTCGAAGCATGGGCCTTTTAAAATATTACTTAAAAACAGTTGCAGTACATCATTTTTTGGGAGGAATGGGGTTCAAAAAAAGAATATGTGAAATAAATGACAGTATTTGCCTTTTATCCTAATGTACTTTCAAAATCACGTTTAAAAAACTCAATGTAAAACTTAGGATTTCACGACAATTGGGGTTTAAAAAGAAAAAAACATATATCCCTAAATAAAGTTATTTTCAAGTACATGTAGATAGTTCAATCGCTATCAATGAAACATTTTTTAAAATAATTTTTGATTTAAATGGCAAATTATTTTTTACTCCCCTAATAAAATGTCATATTTCCATTTGGCAATAGCGGAAATTTAAAATAGATTTTCCGTCTTAATTTTAATTCAGCAGCTTGCTTTTCTTGTTAAATACGGAACTGCTCAAAACAAAATGTGAAATTTTAACATTTTGGATGATCTGTTTCATACCACAAAATGTTCCGACCACAAGAAACACATAAATGTCCTTTCAAATGTTTTTAATTAGCCTTAGTGAAAGAGCGTCTTTACACTGTAATTTTAGTACCGTCTTTTATTCAACTACAAAATCCTAATTTGTTCATACTATACTACGTTTTAATGAGATTTGATATGTCTTTTTACTAGCGCGTACGCTATATTTTGGAACTTGCATTCATTAAACGTTAAACATGACCCTAGAAGAATTCGAGGAACAAAACCTTATTTCTAGATTTCAGGCCTGGTACGTAAACTTATTCTAGATAGATTGATATATTCAGTTGCTAAACAAAATTTTACAGGATCTTTTAATCTTGTGGAATGCTGACTTTAAATCATGGTGAAATAAATAAAGTCCTTAATTTTCACTAAATTGTGATCAAGGGAATGAGCAAATAAAACTAGACATTGATTATACAAAAAGAAAATTAATGATATGTGACACAGTATTTTATTTATTTCATAAAGCTGATATGTTTTTGTAGCTACAAATATGGATTTTATTCAAAAGAAAGAGGATTCCGAGAAAAATTTGAAACATATTGAAGATACATGTGCGTTCTTCAAAATCCAGTTGTTACTTTTTAGCTTCCACACTACGTTTATAACGTAAAAAAGTGGAAGGTATTATAATCGTTCAGTCTGTCTGTCTGTCCGTCACCTACTTTCATAGCCCAAACTACAAATGCTACGGACAAGTATGATACGTCAAAAAATTAAGCGCATCAAAATTAGAATACATTGAAAATTTCAGAAAATAATTCGAATTCGAAGTACTTCAATTATTTAAAAAACTGCAAAATTTAATGCGCATTTAAAAAACTGCAAAATTTAATGCGCATTTAAAAAGCAAAGGAAGCCATTTTTATTAGAATTAAATCACCATTACCATTAGCAACAATCGCTCGAGAAACTTTAATTTTTTTAGACAATAAATTAAAATAAATTTATTTTTGCGACATCGATCAGTTTGAAATGACGTCAAATATATTCCACTACGAGATTCTTTGTACGTTGATATGAAATGTTTTAATTCTATTTAAAAGCGAGGAATATTACATATATATTCTTTGAAATATAAATTAAATTTTTCAAACGATAAATAATAATTATTGAATTTTCGAAATAAAATAAATGAAACTAGCCAAATTTAGCGTTTAAAGGTTTATAATAGAATTAATATTGTGTTTGGCGACTTTTTTCCTGTTGAACACAAATGTTGTGTGGAAGCGGGCTGAAAGACAGATTCTGTTACAAACCTACTTGTTTACTTTTAAAAATGTAAAAAAAAAGTAGCTCGTCTGTTTAGTGGACGGTCAACTTGGTATACTCTGTTGCCAACTCTATTCTAAAATAATTTCTTTGTTAACTTTCACAATAATATTTAATGTCGCTTCTAAAACCTATAAATGAAGTTATCCATACGTCCGACACGCGGAAGTTGGTTTCTCAATATGGTTTCTTCAGCTTTCGTGTTACTATGAAACTTATGAAGCGTAAATTATGGAAATGTATTAAGTCATACAACAAAAGTAATGTCGCAACCAGCCATTTATTTTACCATGCGAATAAACAACTAATATTAATGAATAGGGCTTGTGCAGTAAAGGATGTTTTTTTTAGGTTCTCGAAAGATTTACTTTAAGTAAATTTAAAATTTATCGGTGTAAAATAACGCAAAAATAAACTTTATTTTGTCAAAACATATTCTGAACATAATGGATACATTAGAATTGATCAAACCAAAGCTTCAAATTGTACTTTATTTCCTTCTTAAATGTTTTATTTAAAATTTTAAAATATTTCGCCGAAAATTATTATCCATTTTGTATTTATATATAATGATTTGCATACATAACGCACATAAACGCACATTATTGAGATAGAATTATACACTATTTTCATTCCTAAAAAACCGAGTTCGCTAAAAAAGGTTTTCCGAAAAATATTGATAATTAAGGAGTTTCTTAAAACAACCAGTTCAGTTGTAAGCAAGCTTATTATTGCACTTGACCTGCTTTGTATGTAAACGTTACAAGAGAAATGTCGTTAACGTGTCTCAACTGATTCTCTACACCATCCATTCCGCCCATGTCTTTGTTTCCCTGTGCGAAACGAACGTTTCAATCTGAATGCAAATTGGAAGAACTTAATTATAAACAATCACAGGTACACATGAACAAACGCAGTCTTAGCGCAATTGATGCAAATTCTCAATTAAATTGAGTTTTTTTAAAAAAGAACTAAGCTCCAGATTGTTTTCTTTTTTAGAAATGGACTGCTAAAGAGGAACTTAGAACGTCATTGAAACACACCATCGCCACCCAACTTTCTCCTACTCATCACCAATAACAACTTTTTAAGGCTCTATAAAATGTAAAGCATTGAGCCATAATATGTGCCCAATAACTCAAATTTAAACTGATGTCCCCTAGTTCCTTTCAAAAGAATCTCATCCGATGGAGGCAGTAGATGAGTTTGTGCAACTCATGATGGATCATCGAAGAATCCTTTGTTACTGGAATCCCCAACAAAAGGCTGCAAAACATTTGCACCAGCTCATTCCCTGCTCGTAGTCACGACGCTTAATGGAGGCCCCAAACGGGTCAAGATATCAAGTAATATCCATATAGGCAGGTTATCTTAATGAATGGCCGGCCCACCTCTGTAACACGCGCTCATTTGATCTCCCTCTATTAATTTTTTTGTGCGCTGTGAGGTCTCACCTCCCTCACCAGGTTAATCAGATAGCTTCTCTGTGATGGATGGAAGTCACAGCCAGCAGGAATTGGCAGTGCCACCACAAACGCAAAGGACGGCAACGACTGTTGCATGGTATTCAAATCTGTAACCAGATAATGAAGTACACATAAGTATACTTTCTGTTCGACCGACTTCTGTTTTGCGAGATTCACATTTAGCAAATTCCGAGTAAAATTATGTAAGTTAAATTCCTTCAGCTTTCCCTTATTTTTAAAAACAATGATCCTTCTTTGAAAGTTTGTCTCTGGATTTTAAGTACCAATAAGGGAATGAATCAATTTTAATAAAAACAATCAACTAAATAAGTATATTAGTCAAAAGTTGGTATAAAAATTTTGCATTTGCGGTACCATTGTATGAATACTAAGACTTTGTGAACTTTAAAAATCAGATTTTACCATGGGATTTTTTCTTAAATATTAATTTTAATATGAAGAAACTTCAATGAAATTTTTTTTCTCATCAACAAACTTAAAACGTTAATGAAGCTAGGTTACGAACTTGGAATTATCTCGAGTAGGACGAATAACAGTTAAATGATATAGTTTGTTTTTATACTGAAGCTGTACCAGATAGTGTGTAGTAATTTCTAATATTTCGTTTATTACTCTGCATGGGAAGAGACTTGAAACACTTGATCCCTTGGGAAATTTAAATCCACGCCTATGTATAAATCATGTGTTACAAAGAAAAATAGTTTCCGCTTATTATTGGGGATTGCGGATGTCTGTTTTGAGTTTTTAGTTTCATTACTATCATTTCATCAATAACCAAACATGAATCAATTGTGCTATTTTTATCTCAGGCCAATTTCAGCCCTCAAAAGTAAACTAGACTATCATCATTTTTTAAAGAACAAAACAAATTTTAAAAAAAGTATTCCACACCCACGCACATTGCCCATTCTAAATCTCTTGCTAAAGAAGAGCAAACAATCCCCGCCCTTGTCTCATAACGCTCGCCAAGTGTGTACAGAGCAAACGAGCCCAGAATGGATACGGGCCAGCAATCTGTGGCGGGGCTCAACAAAGTAAGGCTAAATTGGCTGGAAGGGATGGGGGAAACTGACGGCAGAAATCGTTATCAAACATTAAACCGAAATAAATGTGTAAAACCTAAATCCGACAAAGGACAGATATTATGATTCCTTGAAAAAGGAGTAAAAGCGTAATGGTATTGTATTAGTTTTGTACACTGAATTCTGTTTTTTTTTTGTAAGTAGTCAATATGGCACTTGAATATCTTTTGTAAAAATAAAATTTCTCTAATTTTCGTGTAGTTTGTTCAGTTTCTTTACTCACTACTTAAGAATTTTTAACATCTTTAAAGTTCGCATACTATTGTAGGTATTGGTCCTAACTAATTGATCGTTTCAATGTCACTAAATCGAAAAGATTTGTTAAGACATTTCGAATGTTTTTTTGGTTTTGAACTCTTGAATGTTGAAACGAAACTAAGTGTATTAATGAATGCAGTTTGTGGTCCCAGAGAGATCTCGAGTAAAAAGGGAGGACGTTCGCAAAGAAAACTTGCGAATGGTGAGCACGAGGTCAACTCCAAGGTGACGCCTGCTGTCAAGTATTTGCTCGAGTTCATGGAGTCAAATCTTTTACAATTTCTTCTTTTGTTGGTTTTATTCTTGTGGGATATGTTTAGAAAGAAAGACGGGTCGTGGAGACTTAAACGAAAATCCCACTGTCTGACATTTTTTAACACGCACCGGAAAAACCTTTGCTAAAGAGACTTTTCTCTGCTTCTAGTCTCTTACATAGTTTTTACACATCTCCTTAAGCTTCGATTTTTTGAAAAACGTAGTCAACTGACAAAGTCAAAACTTAAACAGTTTCAAAACACAATTGTGTTGTGACAGCGTATGAAAAGGGTTTAATCAGTAGGATATTTTTTTATGGACGACGCCTCTGAAGTTATTCTTAACGTGATATTTTTTTTAAGTATTTTTCCGAATAAAAAATTGAATTATATATTTTTTAAAGTTAGTTAAAGTGTGCCCGAGCTTACTGGGCCATGAGGCTATGCCCATCTCTGCAGCCTATGGGCCTGAGTTGCCAATACTGGCGATTGTCTATTTCAAGAGGGTAGTCCTATGATGAGCCTCAATCTAACTGACCAAGCAAGCTTAGTACTGGGAAGGCTGAGTGACACCATGACCTATACCCAGACCAGTATTCGAACCCTGTGCAACGGCAGAGAAGCGCTCACCAATACACCATTCCTGCCTCGAAATTCTTTTTAGTGTAACTGAATTTGTCCTACATAAATTGTTTAGCACTATTTTCATCATTTGTCTTGAATATTCTTTTTTTAGATACATTTTTAGTAGTAAACATATTTTAGCATGACACATTTTCGTAAATGAGTTAATCTGAATAAAATAAAACCTTAAGCTGCCTCAGACTTTTAGTTTTCAGCTATTTTTCGAAAACTTAGCAACTATTAAGCCTCAGAGTATCCTGACTTGAAAACCAAGTTTTATTAAAGTAAACTTAATAAATATTTTAAAAGTTTTAGATTTCAAATAATAAATAGCAACAATCGTACTTTAGCCTTTCGTACACTTAATGTGACCCTCTTTAGCTTATTTAAATGAATTTCAACTCAGCGAAGCAAGGTAAAAAGAAGTAGTTTTAATACTACCAACATCAAACTTCCTAGAATTCTCATCTAACGTTAAACGAGCGTTAAATGAAGTCCTATTTGACCACAAATTGAATAAAGATTTGGGCTTTGAAGAATTTAATGGTGTTAAGTTGGATTTAATAAAATGTAGTATAAAAACGTATGCTTTAGAATTAAGGTTTGAATGATAGTTATGAACCAATCATATAAACAAAAAATAGTGTGATGGATATCTAGTCAAATAATTAATTGAATGCCCTATTTAGATGGGTTTTTTTCAAAAATAATGAGATTTATGAGTTGATAAAAATAACAGTAATCGTGTTTAGCAACTCAGTGGCTGAGAGGTTTAACGTGTCCGCCTCGTAAGCCTAAGATCGCGGGTTCGAGCAGGGCCGTCTCGATAGGAGTTCGCTAATGCTCACGCTACTAACTACTAGTACTATTATCTATCTTTCTACCGGACCTGCTTCTTCGGTCTGTGACGTCACGAAAGTGAGCTGAAAGTTGCGTCCGAGCTTCGTTATTCACATATATCATACACAAATCCATACCCTTCCTTTGAGGAACGAACATGCCTTTTTATTAAATTTTATTCTTTCACTTTACTGTAAGACAATGCTATTTCTTAAAACCATTTATATTTGTGCAAAAGAGGAAAGATAATAAATGAAAAACTTTAGATTCTAGAAATATTTTTTTTAAAAAAAGAAACGTAATTTTTTTTTTTTTACATTCGTTCAAGGTTAGGTTAGGTTTGAATTATCGTAGCACTAGAGCTACACGAGGGCTATTGGCGACGGGCGTCGTATTTTAGACCCACACCATTCGTTCAAGAATTCAAGATATTTTTGATTGAAATCAAAAAAATGAATGATATACGTTTATTTATAAATAGTTTAAAATTTTTCTTGTGCAATGATTTCAAACTTTAACAATCTTAAAGATATTCCCAGTTATTTTTCATAATTAACATTAAAATTAAACTTTCAATAAGCTTTGTTTTAAAACTGAAATGATGAAATAAAACTGACTTAAAAAAATATTTTTTCTCTGTAACAGAGTGACGATGCTATGTATTTATATAAAAAGTAAAATTCACACAAATTAAAGTCAAATTTATACAATGTATAATAATAAAAGATGTATAAGGTATAAAATATACAATGTATAATATAATAATAAAATGTATGACAAAGAAATATTTAGTTGTAATGTGCAATATGATTGGCAAGTGGCTAAATGTGTTACTTTTAAAGTTGTAGCTAAATTGAATTCTAAAATGCACAAGAAAAGTACAAGAAAGCTGAAGTGCACAAGAAAGCTGAATACAATAATAAATAGTATTTTAATTTTGATATTTCACTCACACATAGTTAATATGTAGTATGGTACGCAGAAAGGTTTTAAAAACTAGAGATTTACACAGAAACAGATTTAAAAATATGAATCCAGAATTCTATATTAATCCAGAAAATAGGAACTACTAAAGGTATGAAACAAATTCACACATTTCCTAATATAGTAAATTTTCTTTTTACACTGCTGTGTTGATAGTCCTTTTTTTTTATCTTAGTGTAGTTGTTAAAAAAATATTTTTATCATAAACATGAAAACTTACTTTTGAAATTTGTAACAATAATAAGGTAAACTTTAAATGTGTGCCAGATGCGGCAATAGTTTAACAATAATCCCCAGTGTATATATAATCTCAATTTTAGAAAAGCTATGATATTATGGCCTGTCTCGATTTGGTGATTCGAGTTATGTTGTCAAGCAATGAAAATGCAAAAATGTAGAAAACAGTCCAATTCATATTTCATTCAACTCGATAAGTATAATAACCCTATGTTGAATTTTCCAGCTCGTCAACTGTCGGACCGGCCATTATATCATATATGTGTACCCACTTTGTGTTTCTACTATCTCGAAGTTTGTTTTTCTACTACCTCGAAGTTTGTTTTTCTACTACCGGGAAGCCCTACTATCAAAAATTACCCAAATAGATATCCGCTTTGTTTGTTATAGTTTTTAGAATAGGAAACAACTTAAATAAAGCATGATTTATGGCAATTTTATGATGATTTCATAATTTAAAATCTAGTCACTGAAACAAATATGGCCAGGCTCCCAACTTTATGATAACTGTAATTTTAACAGGGAGAAACTTAATTTAGCAGGGAAAAACTGTTAATTTAGCAGGGAAAACTGTTATTTTAATAGTTTCCCCCGTTAATTTAACAGTTTCTCCCTGCTAAAATAAAATACCCAATACTAGCCTTCGCGACCGAGTAATTACTTTGTCGCAGACGGCTTAGTATTGGGCTCGCACGCAAGAGGTCCCTGGAAGAGGTATGGACCGGGCCCGGTTATGATCCAAGAACCTCTTGCGTGCGAGCCCAATACTGAACCGTCTGCGACAAGTAATTACTCTGTCGCGCGGGCTAGTATTGGGTATTTGTGCTGACCGCCACAGGGTTACAAATACAGTTACTACATTTAAGTTACAGTTAATAAACATTAACGCTTTAGAAACCCAATGCGCGGGAACGAATCAGAATGATGATCGCAATCACGTGACTCTTTGCACGTCTTCAAATTTCCCCGAGGGGCAAGTGCATTTGATGGGTTGTGAGTGTGACGTCATGTTAACGAAGAAAAAACAGTTATAAACTGTTTTTCTAAAGAGCAGTTTTTAACACTGTAAAAAATATGGTATTTAACTGTAAAAACAACGGTTTTTTTTACAGTGAGATTCTGCTGAACATAGCGACGAACTTCGATTAGTTTTATACACCTTTTATTCGCAGATGTATGCCTATACCAGTTGTTTTGGCTCTTCAGTGTAGGATGGCTATTTATAAGTAGAATTCGTATTGAAACACACGCTACAACTAAGGATTTATAGACAAGGGTTTTTGTATTTTTGGATTTCATCCTGACGATTCAACACCACGTGATGGCCCTGTTTGCTAAAATAATCTAAATACTGGACAAAACAAGTTTTTTTGTTTCACCCACTCTGCTGTAACAATCTCTGAAGTTGATTGATTTAAAATTAAAATTATTAATATCAATGATAGAATCTCAATTTCAAATGTTGGAGTCAAATTGTATACTTTCAAAATGCTAAAACACAGCCATTTTAGGTATATGGTGCAAGGAATCGGTTCAGACATTGGGTGGGATCGACTTTGCAGCCCTCGTTTTGTGGGGCAAGCTTTAATTGATGTGGTGTTCGGAACACCTCCAGAATTGCTGAGACTAACTCAATCAAGGCAAATGTCCCGCTTAGCATGCATTCACTTGGAATTATCCTGTGTACGAAAATATATTTTTGTGGTACAAATTGTTATTATAATTTATTGTGTGCTGTCTTGTACTTAATGCCTATCAGAGATACGATTCTTTTTGCCAGTTGTTGACTTTTTCACAACATTGAATGTAGGATGTGTTCTATAAGTAAAATGATGTTAAGTGCTTTGAATACTGGACAAACAATTCTACTCTCAACAGGTCAAACAATTCTACTCCTTATAAACATGATTTACAATTAAATTCTGGAATTTATATTCTATTTCATTTAGGTAATTCAATCGGTCTATAACAGTTATTAAACTCTACTAGTTTCATATTTTTTGCAGCACACAATACAATTGGACCGTTCGCAAACATCTGGTTAGTTGAATGAACCACTAAATTAGATGAAATCCGTTAAAATGGAAGATGATAAATAATTTACATAAAATGGGATCAATATGTTTAAAATTAGTTCCCTGTATAAACGAATCTTTTACAACTGGCCTTGATTTAAGGATTTTTTTTATTTGATATGTCACCTTGTTCCGTCTTCTGTATATTATTATTGGTAATAAGTATTTTAGTTGGATTTTTTTTAGTTTCAAGCATTAAAAAATCTAAATTCAGAATTTGAAATTGTAAATTTCTTGTTTTGAAAATGCACTATTTAAGTTGTTCAGCACGGTAGTCTCCATCGGCAGGGAGTCCAACTATTTTCAATAGATCTAGAATGACGTAAATTCCACCAAGTAGTTTTCCCTAATGAGAAGTTGTTTTATTCTGATCCAGTTCTTACAATGACGTTCAAATCCTCCTTTTCAAGCAAAAAGATGCGCCATTCAGTTGTAGATGGAGTAATTAAGAATCTTTCTTAGCGTCGCCCTTTGACCCCCGCTCTATGTGTGCACTACTGGGGTCTTACACAGGTAAAAGAACAAGGGTTATGCTCACCTGTTCTTAAAACAAGGTGACTTGCCTGAATGGTTATTTTATCGACTAGTATTTCTTTGTGCAACTGATAAAAGACAAAATCCATTCAAGTGAGCTATAAATAGGTAAAATGAGAATTAAGTTTCTTAACTAATGAGAATTAATAAAGTTTTTAGTTAAAACTACAATTTTATGAAAATTGTTGAATTCATATTAGAATTAAGTATCGCCAGAAAGTTTTATTATTTAATGCATTACTAGTTCTTTAAAATGTTTTGAAATACATATATTTTTTTAAATTTTCATTTCATATTTTGTTAAATTTCTGTAATTTCTCTTGAGGTTCCACCGAAACATAACAACTCTTACTAAATGAACTTTTTGCACCAATAATATTCGTTGTTTTATTCATTAATCTTCCAACATGGTTGATGTTTTCAAACTTATGCATCAGGTATTCATTTGCACAGTCATACAATGCTTTTTGCATAAACTCCTCTTCAAAGCCAAACTCGACGTTCAAAGAAGATAAAAGCGTTAAGAATACTCTAGTTTTGCAATTCCTGTTGTTAGTCTTAATCCATTTTTAATATTTAGTATTCAATAAGCCTTACAAACTTAAAAAAAAGCTCATTTTTTACTTCTATTTTCTCCATAAATGTAACTTATTGATTCGGACTTTTTTCGTTAGCCACTTAGTCTGAGACTGTTAATACCACTGTTCAAATATGTATTTCAAAATTAATCCTATCAGTGTTCTACCTCATCAAAATAGTGAATCTAAAATCTGTTCAGACAATGGAATAGAAAGTACGAATAAGACAAGTAGAAACTATTTTCTCAAAAGAGCAAACATGTTTCCTCTGAGTTTCCCAAACAAGAGATGTGTACAAGTTGTTTTATTTTGTACATCTCAATGTAGAACAGATGGAAAATCAATTGGAAATAGTTTTTCCAAAAGACACCAAATATGAAACCTTTCTTTTGAGAGGAAGTTAGTTGAAGTGAACATTGTGACGGACAATCCCCATCCATGACAATTTAAACCTGAAAACAGTTTTACTCCGATAAAACGATTCTCTAGAAATTGGATTTGTTTAAACAAATAAATTCTAGGAGTGGTAGCAACACCTCATGTTTCTTTACATGGGGCTCTTTTCGGAGTATCTCCATGTAATTGTGTGGGTCTATTTGGTGCTCTGACCTGTGCGGAGTAATGAAACAAGATTGCCTTGCTTCAAAAGATGTTGCAGGAAATACTTGACGTTAGAAACTTCGCAAATTCTTTTCAGAAAAGAGATTATTCTGCACAAGAATTCATGTTGCATTTGCATGAGTTCTCCTTTAACCTTGATACATTATACAAGATTACAATACTTTTTCGTATTTTTTGTTATTCGGGTGGTTATAGAAATGCACAATAGGTAAGTCTGATTAATCATAGAAAACTTAATGAAATATTAATTATTCAGAATCAAAAAATATGTTATTTCATTAAAAACGTGAACGTTTATAACTTGTCTCAGCTTACCAAACTAGGTAAATCTGATCTAAATTTATTTTCCTACATACTATTAATATTGTATAGAGGGATACATTCACTTTTAACATATAGAATTTCTCAATTTAGAAGTCAATAGTTTTGTCAAATGTCTCTGGGGTTTCAACTAAGTTTGATTACATAATATTGCGAACTTCAACACAATTTCCTTGTGTACACAAAACAACTTTTTATTATGTAAAAAAAGCCTTAAGCTCACACGACAAAAATGCTTACTAGAAACTTTGAAAGTCACAAACGAGTGTTAGTAAATACTTCGACGCGTGCACAAGTTTAATTATTTCCCCAGTCAAATTAGCAGCCGGTAGGTTTGATCGAAAACTGTGGAAATAGTATGTGTATGCAAATTTTATAAGAGGCACTTTATCTAAAGATGTTAGTTGTCGGCTTAATGCCTTGAGCTGCAGAGGAGGTCTCTTGACGATTTAACACAAATCAAGACTAAGAAATTGAATTCTAAAAAAATATGAGTTAGAGTTTAATTACAGAAAAACTATGGAATACTTTGTAATATATAGAATAACTGATTGACATTAAAAACCACGGACATTAAAAACCGCGCACTTCTTACCACGGAATAATATAATCGAACAACTTAATATACATTTGGGATAAGTTTTCACACAAAGAAGAGACTACCCAGGTAGCACAACAATTTTGGCCAATGTCGTATGAGTATCGGCCAAACTTGGAGCGTATCGGATGATATCGATCATTTTTTTCTTCTACCGTTTTTAACCAGATTTCCCCGTTCTTTGAGGTTTCATTCAGAAAATTACAAAAAAGTGCAATACTTAATTTTACTGCAATATTATAGTATTTTGCAAGTGCAAAAGGCAAATATTATGTTTCTCAATATTTTTCAATCAAGAATTTCGGGTTGTAATTTTCTTTCAAATAATATTTACTTTCAAAATAGCGAAAGGTTGTGAATCGATTTTCCCCAAGACTCGGTTGAAATCGGTCCATATTGAAAGTATGATTTCCATCTGCGCAGTTTAGTGCGCTATCTTGCTGCCTCCGCCATTACCATTTCGAATCAGCCATCAGCAGTGCACTTCGTGGTTCGTCTAAAAATTGGTGAGTACTTTAATATGTGAATAAACTAATATAATGTTAAATATTTTAGATTGTAATAACAAAATATCAAATAAACCCATCTTGTTATGTTTTTTACACCTGTACGATTTGGATCTTTGGATGGATTTAGCTGCTTTCCTTTTGAAAACTTTCTTATTGAGTTAAAAATGTTTTACTTTCCCCAAATCGACCCCTATCACAACTATATCGTAGAATTTCAAAAAAAAGTAACGGATCAAAACACGCTTAATCGCACCATGCTATCAAAACCCGACAGTAAACCCCCTGCTCCTACTTAAATGGAAAGCAATTTCAACAAATAGTTTTCAACGGCTGTAAAAGTAATATTGCAAATGAAAATGACAGTTATGTTCAGCCTTTTGATTAAAAAAATAGTTTGTGTCCTAAACATAATCAAAGTAGCTGTTCAGAAGATATTTATATAATATGTAAGCTAATTGTTAGCCATGGAGTTTTTTATTCTTCCCTGTAGCAATGGCTTTAGCCCACCATATTTTTTGAGTAAGTGAATTTGTTTTGTTCATAGGTGTTATTAGGTTATTTTATCCAAAAAAAGGGCCAGTCGGTCGAAGTAGTTCCAAAAACATGGATAGTTTAAAAAAATGTTGTTTTTTTCCTCCAAAGAAGGAAATCAACAAGATCCAATTTAGAAGTTTCAATCTCAGTTGGAAGGAACTTCAATTTAGAATTTAACCAATGTTAATGTAATTTTCAATATAAAAGTTTTGTTGGTTTGAAATAATTTTGTAGAAGTCTTAAAATTTAAACTGATTCTAGATTTTTTAAAAATAATTTTGATTAGTGATTAAGATTTGATGTGAAATAAAATCAACATTGATTGCGCTATTGCTGAAAGATAAATGTACACGAAAAAATTGTTGCAGAAATTAACCAGGCTCTTTTCTGCCACATGGCATTTTCTACATTATAGTAATTAGTTAGATATATTTTGAGAATATTTAATATTAATAATAAGATCTGTAAATGTTGAATTGAAGTCAGTTTTAATTAGTCAAGAAGTATTCATCAGAAGGGTGTTTACAACGTAAACAAAATTTTCTAAAATAAAACAAAGGTTTTAAAAAAAAGAACTCTTGGTAGGAAAATCTATATAATATATGCATACTTTTAGGTACATTTCCTCGGGCTTCTGCAAAACCAGAATGCGCCAGAGCATTGTCGAGCCTTGGCAGCGACTCGGAGTTGACAGAGACAATCGCCCCTTGGAAAGAGGCTCAAACAAGCCTGTTTCCGGGATTCTTCTTCAGAGGATGCATCAGCTATAATCCTCCTCTCCACTTGCAGAAGGAGCTGCTTCATGCAGTGAGAGTCCTATTTCTACTGGTAAGTGTTTACTTAAAACTTATTTTAAATCTTGTGGTTTTTATCTAATTGATTAAAAACGGTTTTAAAAGATATATTTCTATGTGACAAACACATTTTCTTCAGATTTAAGAATAAATGCCACTTATTTCATTAAACATTATGTGTCTATTTCCAAAATGCAATTCAGGTTACATCGTACGCATTCCAAACCTACCATGATTTCTTAATGGTGTATGTCCGTTATCTTCAGGGCTTAATATTCCATAAGGCCGGAGCCTAGCCCTCCCTCCCCAAATCTAAAGGGCCCTAAATTTAAGTGATTTTCAATGCCAAATTTTATTTCCCCTTGAAATTTCAGTAAATTTTGTCATTAGGCCCTGTATTATTTTTAAGCTAGGAAATAAAGCATGAAAATACATAAATTCAGCAAAATATTTTATTTTAAGCTCATTTTCATTGCTGTTGTATGGGGATTTAACAACCCCAGCACATTGACATTTTTTGTGATGAAAATACTTTTACATCGGGATGTGGCAATGAAATACAGCTTGGAAGGAAGGCAAGGGAAGTTTTTCACTTTAAATATTTTCAATGTTATCATTGGTAAGTTATATCTGTTATGAAGATACTGGTGATTATTTATAAAAAGTTATGAATTTATTTAAACACTCAAAACTCGTTATAACGAAAAAAAGATGAAATTGTAATAGCAATACTTAAATTGTCCCAGTACAAGGCCCAGTACAATAAAATTTATTATCTATTTTTGTACAATAAAGCTTGCTATTCTATTGTATTATCGTTTTATTAATTAACATTGAAACAGAATTGCACAATGTGGTGATTGGTAAGTATGAAATATAACTACATTGTTTTATTTAATACATGTATTAGTAATTTTCCATTTTGTAGTGCAATTTTGGCCAGTATTGTCATGCTGTTTTGAGCAATTTAATTGAATATAAAATAGCTTCTAATTTTGTTAATCTTTCTGTATTATTTCTTTCTTCAACAGACCCTTGCTACATGTAATTCGAGTGGTTATTTTTAAATATACACTAGAAATGCAATATATTGTCATAGGTTTAAAGTAGATATTTCATTCTATTTTATTCTTAATCACTAAAATTATACACGTCGAAATAGCGAGTTTCTTTTTTGGGAAAATGCTGCAAGAGAAAGTGGGTAAAATTTAAATATTTTATTGCGATAAAATTGATTAAAAAAAGCACGTTAAGGGCAAAATGGGAGCGCTGGACCGCGGGTCTCCTAACTCAAGTGCCTTAGTGTTAATCCAATGAGAAAAAAACTAATTTTTCTGCCTCATTTCTCCGGCTGTATTGAATATTTTTACGAAGTTTTTTGTTGTTTTTTTAAATAATAAATATAGATAACTTACAAGTCTATATTCCCACTTTTTGAAATTGCTTCGAATATTTTGTGTAAAATTATTTATTGAAAATTAAAAAAAATATTCGAAAAAATTTATAAAGTGGGATTGTCGAAACCTGTAAGTCAGCGACATTTATCACATGAAAAATCCGTTTGTAAAAATATTCAATACAGCCGGAGAAATGTGGCAGATAAAATATTGTTTTCTCCATTGGATTAACAATGATGCACTTTGCTTTGGAAACCCGTGGTCTAGCGAGCCCATTCCCCCTTAATTCTGGTCAAATCAGCAATGCAATCTTGCCCAATATCGATAAAGGGTTATCCGCTCGACATCGCCCAATAGTGCACCCCGATATTGCCCAGCGTCGGTAAAATGTAGTCCATTATACATTGGCATTATTATGCATTGGCCGATGGGTATGAACGTCGGCCAATATTTCTGAGCTCTTGCTGCCGATATCGCCCAATATTGCACATCGATCCAAACCAATCTTGCACCCTGATATTGCCCAGCGTCGGTAAAACGTAGTCATTATGCATTGGGCGATAGGTACGAGCCGACATTGGCCAATATTCCGGAGCTCTTGTTTCCGACATCGGCCAATACTGCTGTGCTACCTGGGTAGCATAATTAATTGCGCTTTTGACATTTGCGCAACTAATATACACTGCTCGAAACAATTAGGAAAGCACTTTGCGTATTTTTATTAACCCTTTCAGTTCCAATTTTGTATTTTTTTATTCTAAAAATTTAAAATTTGTGAAATAGATTCATTATGCATCTATAATTAAATGGTCAAAAACAGGGAAAAAAATCCTAATTTTTTTAACTAAAATTTAAGGGGGGAAATGGGAATTATAACTTTTGAATAAATTATAGCAATAATATTTTCAATTTTTTTTTAAAAGTTAGTCAATTTTTAAACATCTAAGAATGCAAGCGTGAAGAATATTTATGGTCAATTTATTTCATAATTTTTTTTGGGAGAGAATTTTATTTCACATGATTACAACTTTACACCAATTTTCACAAAAAGTTTCTTCACAAAAATTTATGAAAAACGAGAAATTGATACTTTGGTAGATTATTGAGCATTGTGTCTCCGTTTTCCCCTTAATAATTTTAACAAACTTTCGACACATCTTCTTTGAACTACCAACTCTAAATAGGTAATCAATGGCCAAAATACTTAAGACGTTACTTTTGTTCCCAAATCTTTTTTACGTATTGTGAGTTATTTTTTTTTAAATTATGAATAGATGTATGTAAGCGCTGGCATATAAAATTGAATGCAAAACTCTCGACCAGAGAGGATTCAGACTGTTAAACAACGTAATTTTTTTTCAATGCGAGGCTTGGGGACGATTTTTATAAAGAAAATTTGGAATGAAAGCTTGTATTTTGAATTTTTTTTAATAAATTGGTTGTAGTGCTTCAGTGCTTCTCTAAAAAAATATAGTACGAATTATACAAAAAATGGTAAACATAGAAGAAATATATATTTTAGCTATCACTTTAGAAGTTTTTTTTTTTTAAGTTTTGTTATAAATAAATACATTTTTTAAAACATTATAAAAGTCCAAAAGGCTAAGGGCGTGCCAGAAATCAATCTACCCATTCTACCAATCTACCATTGCAGTACCAGAAAAAAAGTCGTGTTTTGCAAATAATATTTATTAAATACATATTTTTAATTTTGTTTACGAATTTCAAAACTTTAACTCTTTTAAGTAATTCAGCTTGACAAAAGAAATTCTCAGCCTAAGGATATATGCACATAAAACGGTTTTGTCGAATGACATATTTATCTGAAGCATTGTAAGTATCCCGTTGAGTTAAAAACTGTAGATTGTGTTATTCTTTGAAAATGCTTTGGTTATTTACGCAGTAAACTAACTACATGTGTCACTATTTAAACACATTTGTGAACTCTTAAAATAATTTTGAGTTCCATTATTCTTAAAATCACTTATATATTCTTTTGAAATTGTTATGTTTAAATTAACCTTGGTTATGAAGCAATACATTTTGCATGCAAATTATAACTAATATACACTCGACATAATTATTGTGCAAAATATTTAACTACTATTTCTTTACTTCAATAACCTCTAACTTAAATCCAACGTCCTTAGTGTCGTTTCATGAAATGTGTATTTTTATTTTTGTAGTACGCTGTTTGTCGGAGCTAAGTCGCCTATTTACGGTCCTTGAGAACAGAATAGGTGGAAAGAAAACAATATCTGAGATTTTCTTCAAATAATGCAAAATACTTTCATACAGTTAGGCGGTTAACTGACTCAATGGGACTGGAAGATTAAAAAGCTGATGAGGTAAAAGACAGGTTAAAACGAATAATAAGATAATAAGTAAACGAAGATTTTGCTGTTTGAAGTCATTCTTACGAATATCGCATTTGTTGAAATTAATTGAAAAATGTGAAATGGAAGGCAGGTTGGTGAGGAGAAAATTGTTTTTTCATATGATATTGTTCTAAAATTTAATCATGTTGGTTCAAATCGAATTGAAAGACATTTAAACAAAGAGTGGGAGAAATTCAACCATTTTACTTTTGGAATCAAGAAAGCAAATTAATGTTCAACTGGCTGCTTGGTTTTTGAAGAAACGCGTCATCCCGAAGAATCCTTATTCTGGTAGGTTAGAGCTGCTTCGGGGATTTTTCCAACGTTGAGAAACTTTTCTTACTAACATTCAAACATAAATTAAACATTCCTCTGTATACGTAACCATGTATTTGTTTTCAGAATAATTTAAATCTCTACAAAGTCAAAATATGGTTGGTTTTTAAAATATGGTTTATGTTGGTTTTTAAAATATTACGGGGCAAGAATTCCAACAAAGCCTTGTAGAAAAACGTGTTCAACCTTTATAAACTAAGCCTAATATTCCCAAATCGTAATGTTTTTTAAATATATATATATGACCAAATAATATAATCATACATTGAGTTCCAAATGTAAAAAAAATGTTTTTTACTAGATTAAAAATTGTCTACATAATAATAAAAAAGGAAGCTTTAAAAAGAGCAAAAAACTATGGCTACACAAAATTTACACAATTACTTACGTTCAAAGTGATTCAGATGATAATGACCTTTATTGAAATTTATTAAAATAAAGTTTTAGCATAATAAAAAAACTGATTTTCTTACATTCGATTACTTCGATTGACTTTTTTACATTCAATTACCTAATATGTAATTTAAGATAATGAAAATATTGCTATTTGGTTGAAAATAAAAAATGCTGATTTTGTGTTTTCTACACGTTTCGGAGGGTGCTTATTCTAAAAATGTGGCTTTTGAATATTGGTTTGCTTGTCTGTTTGAAACCACTTAACAGCTCGCTCTTCAAATTTGGTACACGTGTTCCTAGCACAGCTGGAGAAAAAAAAACCTCTCCACCCCTCGTTACTCGGCTGTTATTGATTAGGGGATTTCGTGAAAGATGACATTTTTCAGGAGAAAGAATAATGAATTAACTACCGGCAAGAAAAATTGTATAATCGGTCGTCTTCATATTAAAATGAGTACCAACTTTGAAAAATCCAATGGCAACACCCAGTTTTTTTGTATAAAAATGTTCATCACCTTTAAAATACCCCACGTATGAAAAAAAATATTTTTGTGCATTATTTGCTGAGGTATTAAAGCATTAAGTTTGAACGTATTTAGGGGGACGTCTCCAAATTGAAAAAGTTAATATTTAGGTTGTGTTTTTTTCAAAATGACAAGCTAACAAAGGGGTTAAACATGTTCTCGCCAACGGATGCTAGAATTAAACCTTCTTCACTAATATTGTGATTCTTTAGGATGTGTTTTTTTAAAACCATTTTTGGATTTTAAAATTCAGAAATAAAAAAAAATGCTAGAAGAGGAAGCGTTTTAATTTTAAATTAAATCACATATACGATTCTTTATCAAGAACATATATTTAAATGCGATTGGTTACAATCAGATTGACAAACATGATGATTTGCATGGTAGGGGAGACCGGGGCCAGTTTTCCCATGGGGTAAGTTTTCCACCTGTCCTTAATATTGGAAATGAGCCTTTGGGGAGCGCCAAATGTCTGCTTGGTTTAGGAAAAACACGTCATATGTCACTCACAAGAAGTTTTGTTCAGTTGGCGTTGTAATATTTTTCTTAGAGCTGTTTTTATGATTTTTTTCAACATTGAGTATTTTTTACATTCAACCTTTATGCCTAAATTAAACGTACTTTAATTAAACTTACAGTTTTATCATTACGTATAATAAAAGGTGGTTCCTCTATCTACTTAAATAGATATTTGTTTTGAAAATAACTTAAACCTCTAATCGTCAAGGCACTATTAAAGTCAAAATATGGCGACGGGTCAAGTTTTTCAAAATTTCACGGGGCAAGAATTCCAATATTACCTTGTATATAAACGAGCTCTAACCTTTCTAATATTCCAAAAATGTAATTATTTTTTAATGTAAGACCCAGTAATATAATCATACATTAAGTTATGAATGTAAAAAGTTTTGTTTCCGACTAAAAAATTGCCTACATAGTATTAAATAGAAGGCTGACAGAAATCGTACCATTCCGAAGTGATATGTTACTCTAATAACTGTCAAGAATGGATTTACTAGCGTAATAGCATCCAAGAACTTAACTTCCCCATATATCGTGAATAATTGCACTGTAAAATATTAATATGTCATGTTGCACCCAAAACTTTTGAGTAAATTGGCTGGCTTCTTAGTCAAAAGAGAAGCAATCTCACCAAACTTCAGTGCACATGCGATATGATTTTTTTTTACAATCTTTCGCAATACTTTAGACAACCCCTAGAAAAGAGCACCAAACTATGGTTACCCAAAAGGGGAATTTAAACAACTTTCTTGATTTCAAAGTGATCTAGGTGATAATTATATAATAATTTGGTATAGTAAACTGGCTTTTTTTTACAATTTTACCTATATTCTGGGTATAATCCTTGGTGTTATTTTAGTTTACAATAAAATGTACATAAAAAAACAAAAAAATGTTTTTTAAGTGTGCTAAATCTTTTTAAAAATAGTTGGAAAACTTGCCCCATCCATTTTTGGCAGTCTGGGAAAATGTATCCCGCATACGGGGCGCGTTTTTCAGCTCAACCAGATTGCATTTAACCACTTGCTGCCAAAAAGTGTATTTACTTTTTAGAAAAGTTGTAATCCTAGTTTGTACATGAGCATGTGAGGAAGGCAATGGTATCTTATTTTCTTCAAAATAAATAAAAGTGAAAAAAAATATACAATAAAAAAGAAGTAAACGTGGAAAACTAGCCCCGGTCTCCCCTACATATGAATATTATTACATAGTTATTTACATGCATTTGATTATTTACGAATTTGAATACTTACAAATCAAATGTTTGCAAAGACAACTAAAAGTTTGTTTCAAATTCGGTGCCCTAGATCGGTAATATAAACCACGTATTACAAAAGAAGGGTTTGCGACCTTAACACTATATTAGAGAAAGAAAAAAAAAATACGCAGAATGATTTGGCAATAATTTTTAACAACGGAAGTGGGTATTTTTAATTTTAAATAATCAATGTTGACAAGAATGAAATATAATTGAAAATGAATTCCAATAATATTTAAGGGTATTTAATTTTACTGTGAAACACAAATTTTGAAATTGTATTGGGAACACCAACATATATTCAAAAACATAGTAATCTATATAATTTAATGTGCACATACAAAATACATTGCAAGCACTTGAAAAGATTTGACGGACATCCCAATAATTTGAATCAACCCCACTTTTCAACCCAATAATGCAAGTTGTCAAGTTACTTTTGAAACTGTCCCCCCTAAAACTCGCTTTTTTACAACAACTCAACAAAAAAGTGGAGTGAATTAAAAAATTCGGTATTTGAAATTATATTTGATCATTCATTAGATTTCATCTATTTATGTAAAAAAACTTGGGGTTGCTTTTCATCTTTTAATGTTTTAAATTTAAATTTTTAAAAAATACATAAAATATGAAAAGTTAATGAAAAACTTGTGTGAATCGTGTTTGGAAGATTAAGAAGTAGTAAATAAAAAAAATTCTTTGATTAGTTGGAAAATTTGCCTCATCAATATTTTTGGCAGTTAGGGAAAATCTACACGTATACAGGGCACGTGTTTCAGGTCCAAGTGCTTGCATTTAACCACTTTCTACCAATAATTATATTATTAATGATGCTAGTTTGTAGATAAACATGTGAGGAAGAAACTCTCAACGTGTAGTCAGGCCGCCAGGGGGGGGGGGGGGGAACCCTGCACTGAGAGGTTAAGTTTTTTTATTGATGATTCTTATAGATTCGAGGGTGTAGATTACGAATCTGGTAGGTCCTTTTTTGGTACCCTTGAGCATTTTTAGTTATTCAAGATGGCGTCTCCGCCATCTTGAATTTTGTTTCTTTAATATTTGACGATCTGTTCGGCTAAAGTGAATAGTTTTTTTCTTTATAGATGCATTAAATAATAGAGAATCAATATTTCCAAGAAAATTTCAAAAATAAAAAATTCAAGATGGCGGAATCCGCCGAAATGCCAATAGTACCAGGCCTCTCCCGTTCATATCCTGGACTGTTTGGGTCTTCTTTGGGAGGATATTTACTCCTCTCCTCTTCTTGTCTCCGACTTTCTTCATGTCAACGGATTCTCTGATCTAGTCTGACTTCGTCAGACTGGTGGAGGATTAGTAACAACAACATAAAAAAGATTTATAGACATATGGGAAAGGGGGAACCCTGCACTGAGAGGTTAAGTTTTTTTATTGATGATTCTTATAGATTCGAGGGTGTAGATTACGAATCTGGAAGGTACTTTTTTGGTACCCTTGAGCATTTTTAGTTATTCAAGATGGCGTCTCCGCTATCTTGAATTTTGTTTCTTTAATATTTGACGATCTGTTCGGCTAAAGTGAATAGTTTTTTTCTTTATAGATGCATTAAATAATAGAGAATCAATATTTCCAAGAAAATTTCAAAAATAAAAAATTGAAGATGGCGGAATCCGCCGAAATGCCAATAGTACCAGGCCTCTCCCGTTCATATCCTGGACTGTTTGGGTCTTCTTTGGGAGGATATTTACTCCTCTCCACTTCTTGTCTCCGACTTTCTTCATGTCAACGGATTCTCTGATCTAGTCTGACTTCGTCAGACTGGTGGAGGATTAGTAACAACAACATAAAAAAGATTTATAGACATATGGGAAATACAAAAAATTCAAAATAAGGATATAAAATTTCAGGCATACAACTTCAATATGACATACAAGTTAGAATAGTATTTAAAAAGATTAGTATGAAATGTATACAATGCTTTATAAATACTATATATATTTATCCGTAGATATTTCAAATAAAAGTAAAAATAATGGTATAAAATTTAAGCATACAACATTTAAGTTTAGCCCTTATACAAAATATATATAAATATATTTACTAAAGCAGATTATAGTTTAATGAGTTTTGACGCTGTGGCTCAGTAGAAATTTAGTCTTCAAAATGAAATTAAATTCATACCACATCCATTAGCAAATTGTCCTCATCTTCTTTCACTTGGTTATTGATGTTCAGACAGCCATATTGTTTGCACACAAACACAAAAAACTGTGCAAGGTAAGCCACTGTTTTTCTCTAATCAGGTAGGCTGGTCGCCTACGGTTAGGATTTTTCTTGTCCTTTACTACAACACAGTCAGTTCTACAATAAATGCAATGTTGCTTAAAGTCAAATACTGGTAAACTAGATCTTAGGACCTTTATGGGTTGTTCCCCAACGCTGTCTTCAGTATCTCGCTTACGTTTTCAAATGCATTTACTTTATTTTTATCGGTGTACATCGAAACACAAGACTTATGGCAGGTGAGTTTATCGTTTTCATTTTCTACCAATTTCTCAAGTTCAGTATGTTTTCCATCACCATATATTTTACTACATGAAATATTTGTTTTAATTCTCTGCTTACGCACTTCAATTTCAATGTCTTTCAGTGTTTGTTTGATGACAGCTGTATTTCCATTGGAAGACACATTGCTGTATCTCCATATTAAAATCAAAATAGCAGAGCTTAACTAATAAAAATCATACCTCTATCTGAAGCAATGTTCCAGTACTATAATTTTAAATCAACAAATCTATAGAAAATTTATGCACAGTATAATCAACGGAATAATGGATAAACAGGCACAATGTATAAAAACACAGAGATGTACACTGTACAGTGTGAATATCTCGATTATAAGCATTTAATAAAAAGTATGAGACTCATTTCTTTCTCTCCTATTTAAGTCCCACCCTCCAATTTTCTAGTAGGTTACCACTTCTAGTGTTAGGATACTGTGTTTTTTGCCGAATTTCCTGAATGTTTATTGACCTTTGATCACATATTCTTGAAATGCTGCCGCTTCCCCTCCCCCTTGAAATGCTGCTGCTCAACGAGATCTCAGCAAGTCCAAGCCATTTCGTGGATTTATGGGCTCGCTCGGGGGAAAAACTTCCTTACCCCCATGATGTGAGGGTGAGGATTACTTAGAGGATGCATGCCTAAGCAACCTTGTGGTTCGTAGTGTAACAGTAATCTTGTTTGGAAAGAAAAAGTATTTTATATGAGAAAGGTTTTTAAAAAATGTTTAGTAGTCACATTTAGTATTTTTTTCTTCCAAATGCATGATTTAAAAGTATTTTTATGCAAAATACAAGTAAAATAGAAAGAATTTTTAATTTCGGTCCAATATATCGCCTAATACTAACAGTAAAAAGTCAAATAAGGCGGAAGACGCCATTTTTAATTATAATAAATTCATTTATGTTTCAATTGTGTTCAATATTAAAGTAGTTTAAGCCATTCTTTATTAAAAAATACAACTAAAGTAGAAAGAATTTTAAATTTCGGGCCAATGGATCACGTAATATTACAGGTTGAATAATCTGAGATGGCAGAAGCCGCCATCTTGAATTTGGATTGTTTTAAATTTTTAAGTAATTCTATATCACCAAGTACATCTAGAAACAAAAGAATTATCGATTTCGGCCAAAAATAACGCTGAAAATGAATCAGAGAGTAAAATCCAATATGGCGGAAGACGCCATCTTAAAATTAAAAAAAATATTCAATTTGTGCTAAAAAGTATCTTCTTAATTTATAATCTACACATTAAAACTAAAAAAGAAATCAAAGTATAGATAGAACTAAGATAAAAAGAATTTTTAATTTAGGTTAAATGGATAGCCTTATATTAAAGGTGAAAAAATCCAATATGGCGGAGGACGCCATCTTGAATTTTTTATTTTTTTCAAGTTATTGTTCTATAGTAACAAAATATATAAAAATATATCTAAAATATAAAAAATTTTTGTGGTTTAAATATAGATCAAATATATTAAAAGAGAAAAAATCCAATATGGCGGTTTCCGCCATCTTGAATTTTTTATTTTTGGAATTTTCTTGGAAATATTGATTCTCTATTATTTAATGCATCTATAAAGAAAAAAACTATTCACTTTTGCCGAACAGATCGTCAAATATTAAAGAAACAAAATTCAAGATGGCGGAGACGCCATCTTGAATAACTAAAAATGCTCAAGGGTACCAAAAAAGTACCTTCCAGATTCGTAATCTACACCCTCGAATCTATAAGAATCATCAATAAAAAAAACTTAACCTCTCAGTGCAGGGTTCGGCCAAAAATCGGGGTTTGGCGACCTGACTACTAGTTAATTAACTGCTAAAGTACTTCATTCCAACAGTTAGTATAGGTTTAAAAATACCTACAATACTTATTGTCGGATCTATTCAATGTTTTAATTTAGCATATACACTATAAAAAGTTTTGGAACGTTATTCCGTAAATCTGGTGGTAGCATGTTCTGCCTCCAGATTTACGGTTTAATGTTACACCAAAACTTTTGTGTAATATCACTCCGTAAAGGTGGAGGCAGCACATGCTGCCACCAGTTTTATATTGTAGCGTTCCACTAAATTTTGACAGTGTTTATAAAAACCTTATAGTAAAATGGCATTTAAAGTAGTTTATGTTGTACATAAGCGTTTGTAAACCCATTATATGTGACCACTTTTCTGAATTATTCTTTTTTCATACTGAATCGAATTTACGCAATGAACGTTTGTATTATTTATCAATTTCTTAAAACTCAACACTATGCTTAGAAAATCTACAGTTGTGATATAATAAAATATAAAAACATAAACAATGTGTCATTTAAATAAGCCTTAACTGTTTGAAATAATTTGTAGTGCCTCATTTCAGCTTCTTTTTTTACCGTTTGTCGTTAATATTTCTATGGCAAGTGATCGGTGCATGTACTAAATCGAAATTTTTTATTAAAAAAATACCTTTTTTTAAAAAACAAATATTGAGAAATAGAGCCGTTACTTGCTAAAAATACTATTTCATTTTGAACCCACAACTCCGTTGAGCTCCAACTCGTTCTCCGCACAAAAGCACGATGGTAATTACCCCGCTATGTTCGAATCGGAAAAGTTAATTGAAAAGGCTTTTTCCAGTAATAGCTTAACCGGAATAATTAGCTGGCTACAAAGGTTCTCAATTTACGAGCTCGTTGCTTGTCAGGCCGGTGACATTCTTGATTTTCCCTTAATTTTCTACCAGGAAAAGTATCCTTGCGCCTGACCCTTTTTGTGACAAATCAGGTGCAACTTTCTGGTTTCGGCTAATACAAACACGGCCGGCCTAACAAGAGGATGCATATGCAGGAGGCTTTTGTTATTTAATAAGGCTCTCAAAATTCCTCGCTTCCCAAAGTTCCAATCTATGTCAAAGGGGACTCGTTTCAACTTCAGGGTTATGACGAGGCAGCTCGGTGTTGTTTAAAGAACAGAGTTGATTAACCTATATGCTTGGAAAGGGCAAAGAACTCATTGGGGACAACATTTTGGGAAGAAAATATGAATTATAAACGCCTTCTTCCGAAAGGATCGAGAAGGCATACCACACATTCTTAGACCTAATCCGCGCACTTCATATGTTAAGCGACGCTATTCACTTTTGAAGTTTATAACTATTTAACTATTTAAGCAGTCAAATGAATCAGCCTCAAAGTGAAATACTTTTGCAAAGTAAATTGAATACGATGCTTACTAGTTGAAAACATGGATACGTTCTTTTAAGTGTTTTCGAGACAACTTAGCAAGCGTTTCATTATTTCATTGGAACTACAACGACTTTTTCAGCGTCAGTCATTTACTTGTTTCATGCCATTTATAATTGATTCACTTATTTAAGTAAAGTTTCTATTTAGGAATGATATTGAAGAGTGTAAACATGGTCAATTTATGAATATTTTAAAACATTATTTCTCATTTCATTGCCTGGCCCCTCGAAACATTTTCCTTTTTAAGAACTCGTATAGTAACGAGGGTCAACACGACAGATAAAAAACTGAGATGAAGACTTCAAAGACTGCTCTTTCTACTCGATAATATGTAAACCACTTAAAAAACAATAGAATCACGTAAGAACAGCCTAAACGTTTTTTAACGTCATATATTATAAGTAAAAAGTCATTTAGAAAATAAAATAAGAAAAATATGCCTTCAGTTAGTTGGTTATGTTGGATGTTCTAACAAAATAATCATAAAAAAAATGTTTCTTGTTTGAGAAGTTCATGGGTGTTTTAAACCAAACATAAAACCTAAAAAACAAAACAGCTAAATATTTCTATTACATTCCGAATCAGAATCTTACTTTTTTTTCTGCTTCCGTTGGAATAATATTTTCGAGGATATTATTATTAAATCACACATGCCAATGCTTTAAATTAAACATAAATGTTAAGATGGAATGAAAATTTCATTGAGTAGGTGGCCTTCTAGTATTGAAAATACAAGTAATGTGTGTTCCGCAAACAAATTCTTGTTCACCATAAAGGATCACTCTTCAAGTCCATAAAAACAAGTTTTCAGCAATCTTTTCCAGTAAAAAGTCTGAGTTACGGGAAAGATGCACGCACATTGAGACTCAGCAGGGAACTTTGAATTAAACATGTAATTAGAACTAGTCAAAGTCTATGTGGATTCTTCGAAGACCCTTAATTCAGTGGTTCACAGCCTTTATTTACGGACCAGGAGCTTTTATTTCTGGAATGAACAAACAACAATTGGTGCTACAGTAAGGGCAACAACTTCAACAAGGAGCAGCTAGAAATTGCATTGAAATACACTATTCTATACATAAAAACTAAATAAATATCAACGCATGCAGTATATATTTAAAATTTCTGCCAAGATAGGAAATAAAAATTCCTAATTATTATTTATTCCCAAAACACACAAATCGTCCTTTATATTAAATTATTGTTTTCGAAATTTTCCTCATAAATACCAGTTAAGCAATAAGAGTATAATAATGTTATTTCATAAAAAAAACTCAATAGTGTGGCAAAGTACGCGATTTCGTGCATTTACCCCGCTATATGGTTAGATGGATGAAAAAAATTGGCAATAAAATGAAAATCGACACCAAAATCCCGATATTAATAGATTTTTAGGGTGATGATTTCGAATAACCAACATGCATTGATTTTAAAAAGAATACTTTTTGCACATTTGCGACATTGGGTGAGCTTGACTAAATATTTGGCCAGAACATTGATATTAGCACAAGCTCAAGTTAAAATCTTAATTATGAGGGGAAAGAAAACATTTTTCGCACATTTGACGTATGTTTTGGAGATATTGGGATCTTGGGAACCTATTTGTCTAAAATATTTTGATTGGCACAAATGACCATTCAGCTCTATTCTTCAATATACAGCTCTATAGCACGATTACTTAAGAAACAGCATATGGGTCCTTCCTCAGAAACGTACAACGTAGCTGGACGGAATACGTCACGAGTTATAATAATATGTCAATTAGTTTTCGAAATAATGAATTTAGTTGCTGTAGATAATGCGGGCAACAGAATAATATAAACATTTTTAATTATTTTCGGAAGTGTAATTTAATTTTTTCAGCTGATGGTTATGCGAAAAAAAAATGAGTGGATTTAAGCAAAAGTGGTGCAGTTCATTGAAATATGTTATTTGAATCTTCTTCATAAATAGAACGTACTATGAAAATTGAAAACTTGTAACTTACGTATTAACTACACAATTGTGCCCGACGCAAACAATGTCTATTTTAAGAGTTTATAAGGTACACATAAACACACAACGTTTCATTTTTTTATTATTGTAGTTGTTTCTCCAAAAAGTGTCATAATGCTCGTAGAAATATAAGTTAATTTATCACTTTGATGATCCTTGATTTTCAGCCCATAGGTTTTTAAATTTTCACATGTTTCTGACTTTTGTTTTTCGCATCACTGTATTTTCAAATTAATGTACTTTAACAGAACCTAAACCAGATTTTCAATTTCCTCAAACACAGCCTTCACAGCAGGGGTCGAAAGACTGACTGATAAAATCCAACCACAGTATTAAACAACTTCTTTGTTTTCCCTGTTTTTTTATTTTAATTCGCCACTAGTGTTTTTTCGTTTCTTATGAGAATAAACATTCTTGGGTACATCTTCTTTGCTTTTAAGTATAGGTATTTATTGGACACACAGTCTAACAGTTTCTCACCCAATTTCGACACTCGAGATCGATACAACTTTCGATGAAGCCCGAAGTTGAACCTGGACATCCAGCACTGCTGTCTTGGGCTATAACGTTGAGCCACGGGAGTAATGGTATAATGAGATAAGATAAGTTGTTCAAAAATAAGTGGCTAATTCTATGCAGAATTACCACTTCTGTAATGTTATTCACTTGCGTTAAAAATTGATCAGCACTATAACTTTTTATATTAAATGAAAAAAAAGCGGAATAGTTAGTCTACATATACAGCAACTAAACAATGTAACATGTTTTAGTTTAGTTAATGTTTTTTCAAATTTAAAAGCTTTTTTAACACTTGTGATTTACACTTTAAAAATCTCCAGTAAGATTTAATTAGACAAGTATAAGTTTTGCATAATAAACTGACATCGAAATCTTTTTACCACATAGAATACTACTAAATCAATATCACGAATTTGTTATTTACAAAAACAAATAGATGGGTCATTTGTTGTTTGTAAGGTTTACAAAGTAAAATTAAATATTTATTTAAAAATGCTGAAAAGCATCAGCTAAACACTAGATAGTAAAAAACAGGGACAGAAAACAAATGTTTCGGAAGAAAGAAAGGTTTTCTCATTTCTTCCCTTATAGTCTTAAACAGCGGGAGTCCTCTAGGACAAGAACAGATACGTTACAAAAGAACGTGATATGTCATGCGCAAAGTCAGAAGGATATTAAAAGTCAGGAGGATCATATATCATTCGACTCAAGTTGAATTGGATTCAGGTAATCGATTAAAAATATGATAGATGGTATGAACCATATCATCTAACAACAACAAAGCATTATTTTTTTATATAAAACTACGGTCATGTAAACTATCCATATTCGATATATATCTGCTAATTTTGTAAATGTAGGAAAATCCTACAAACAATTAGTTTTAGAACAATGTGTATTAAGAGAAATCTAATAAATTATCACCATTCGTAACCTACGCAAGCGCAATATTTTTTTTAAAGACGTTGCTTGAATAATAATTTTCGCATTGATGAAATCTTTAAAAAGTACAAAATTTATGTTTTTTTAAAAGGAAATTTTTCAATGTGTTAAATATTTGCAAATTGTTGTTATACTACATTCTAGTAAGATGGCAAAATATTTAACCATTAAAGGGTTTGGCATCATGTGTGGAAAGAATGTTATAATTTTTTTTGCAAATTCCAAGCTATCTGTCCTTTCTTTGGAAATGCTCCTAATCCATTACAAACATATTCGAGTTCGCAATTCGTTCTTGACCTTTGTCTATCTTCGATTGGGATGTGTTGACTTTTATTGAACTTGAATAGTACTTGTTTCAACTTGCGAGTTGAACTTAAAAGTATTGTCTATCGTAGGTAACTATTCGCGATTCATGATTAAAAATTCAATGCAAAAGCTTACCAGAATTCTTTTTTAAAAACCAAATAATTACTATTATCTTTTTTGTTATTACTTTAAAATTTGTTCTTAATTATAATACATATTGAGTCTTTTCACAGCCGTGTTTTCATCATTGGGGTATCTGTTAGGTTAGGTTAAGTTAGCGCCTGTCTATTTCTGGGCGACCTGTTTCCGTATTAGAGGTTCAGGGAATTAAACAGCAGAACTCCCATAATATTTGTTGTATACTAATTAATGTAAACAGACAATAAAAGTAATGAATCCGTCCGTATTGAGACAGTTAAAGTAACTTGCCCGATTTTTCTGAATCATATATGAGTGGTATTGAGTGCTGGGTTATCAAGTGTTTGAATACTAGGATAGATAAAGCAGAGTTTGCATATAACGTTTTCTAAATCTTACATTACAATTGGAGGGAAAATAGGGTTTTGTTAAAATAATTTCGCACTACAGCTACAGAGTTATTGGCGATGGTTCTCTTAGACGGGCACCTTGTTCAAGTGACGAGGCCGACAACTGAGCTCTGAGCTGGCACCCAAAGCAACCTCATAGCGATTTCGCAAACGGAGTCTCGACTTTACCTCCTCCTAAACCATTAGTGTGGAAACTTAATCGACCCCGCAGCCAAGACAGATTTAAAGTGCATCAATTCTATACACAATCCCTATTTATTGCTGTTTTTTTTTGCTCAACACGAGCATCGTTGTAAAAATTAAGTCAGGACCGAACCCTTAAAGGTATCTCAGTGCCATAGCGCCTTAACCATCGTTCAATCTGTTGGAGGAAAGGAAAAGGAGAGGGAAATAAATTGGTTTATGGGTGACAAATTTTTTTTTGATATTATGAAGTATTACATATATCATTTGGCACTTTTCCATAACATGCCATGCCGGATATGATATTGCCACTTGATGTAACTGGAGTCGTAAATGACTACTACAGAGCGCTCTTAACGTCATTCCCCCACATCTTCATTAGTTTTAAATGAGGTATATTCTATGTAACTCGTCAATTAACCTCGTCGCTGTTTAAAATTACGGGGCGCTATCCGGCTCCAAGAGACAGGCAGCCCCAACTGCAATGGTATTTCATTTTTCGCCGAAGATCGAACTGCGGGTCAGATGCAGCACAGGTCAGAAACTTTACTTTTGCCCTCGGAGATCTGACCTCAATTCAACTCACTCCATCCATTCCAAGTCGGGGGACACACAACGGTAAGCAACACTCTCACATTATTCAACAATTTCACGTGCCTTTCAAATCTTCTCACCGCCGAGAATCAATGCCAGTTGTTTTTCTGGGTTCCCCTCTTCGTTTTTCTAATATTTTTTTTATTAATTGGACTGTTATACTAAATGAATAACTTTAATCGAAATGTATAATGTAAAATACAATTTTAACAATGTTATAATCATGTTTATTTAAAGAAAATGCTATATTAAAATCTTTCAAATCTGCAGTTGGTAAGGATGGAGGGTTAAATTTTATCTAATTGAATGCTTGTTAAAAAATATTTTTTTTATGTTTTATTGTCAATTGTTATACTATCAAGACCGTTTTATCATTATTTTCAATGAAGATTATTTCTATGCATAAACGTTTGGGAAAAAACATATTATTGTTATTATTGTTAAGTAATAGAATTATAAAAATATATAACATGGGGAGGCAAGGTATTATATAATTTGAAATCGACATTCTTTTAAAATTTCAAAATTAAAAGTTTTATTCACTTTTCAAGATAAAAAAGGTCATTTTAATAAACCTTATGTATAATTCATGGCATTATGTTTTATATGCAGCTCAAAACAGAATGTTACGAAAATCTAACCTCAATAATTGTCAAAATGTCTTTTAAACCCTTCAGAATTTTATGATTGGTCAGTCTATGAACATCGATGGATTATGAAAATGGAATTTAAAATATATAAAATTAAGTAATTTTGGTCCAAACGCGTGAATCCTTAAATATATCGAATGTTTCTTATTGCTAAATAGTATGATATTTTTATCATACTATTTTTTTTTTTTTTGTAAACTCATTTTCCGCAACGTTTGAAAGATGAGTTTGTCTGTTTGCCTATTTATTTTGAGTTTGATACTCATTATAATAAACGATAGTTTCGCAGGTAAAATCAATAAATCACATAAAGCATTTACTAAATGTAGATAATGGATGTGCTAAAAATTACATTGGGCTAAGTGGAATATCAATCGATATGATTTGTTTGCTAGTTTTGCTTATTGATCAAAATAATTTTTAAAACTTTTAATTAAAATTCTTTTTTTTTAATTTTTAATAACATTCTTTTTTAAATTTTAATAAAACTCTTTTTTAATTTAAAAATTAAAATTCTTTTAAAAACTTTTAATTAAAATTATTTTTCAATTTTTATATACTTATAGAAATGCAGAAATATTTCAAGAGTTAAAACACATTACCATTCTAAAAAATGCTATTTCAAAGATGTGCTTTTTTTCTTTTGTAAATGATACGAATAGCTAATTTTAATAATGATTTATGTTATTTCAGATAATTGAGTATTTCATATTTTAACAGTTTCCTCACTTTAAAATTGTTCACAAACTACCATGTTAACTTCAATCAGCTTGAAAAATAAAAGAACTTGAATCTTGGTATTAAAAAAACCCGCTTCATTACTAAAATTACGGTTTCCTGCTACTTGAAAAACTCGATTGCCTAGAAGAGTTCTTCTGAAAGTAAAAGTGGCCAGTGAAAGTGACCATTAAATATGGCTACCGGTATCTAGTTAAGCATTCGAGTCACCCTAACTGCATTCAAATGGCTCGATTACAAAGGAAGAGAAATCATAGATCTTCATAGAAGCCAATCTAACCTTTGATGCCGTTCTAATAAATTGGAGCTCATTCCGAACCATTTGTCGGCAGCTGTCAATACAAGTGGCTCACGCTCAACTGCGATTAAAGTTCAATATTAAAAATCATGCCACTTTTGTCATAAAAATGCATTTCGAAATAGAACTTATGAATAAAAATTGCATGGAATCCATATGACTAGAGCTATTTTAGAATCAGTACTAGAATGTTACATTACATTTTGCAAAATAACAAGTAATTGAGCTTTTAGGCCCCCGACGATGAAATATATTTTAAGATATTATGGGACATTTTGTATGAAATAGTATATTGTGTAGGAAACTAAATAAAAAAGGCAATTAAATTTTTTTTATAAGCCACAGATTAAAAGTGTGGAAACCTACAAGAATGCTTGATTTGAGCTACGAGGGCCATTTTCATTTTTTTAGAATAAGTTAGCCACTGCCGAATCAACTTATACGGCCAGGTAAGCTCTCTGTGAAGTCACCTTTTCCGTCAAGTTCGGGGGCTTTTTCGGAAAAGAGGAAAGAATTCTATTCGTAACCTGAATAGTATAGTCGGCTGCTCAAACGAATGTCGTTGGTTGTATTTTGTTGGGGTATTTTGGGGCACCTCTGCTTTTGAAGCATTTTGTACCAACCTCAAATCTCTAAAGTGATGCGGAGCCACCCTCAACATACATTGCTTTCTCATGCGGCACGAGCAGCACTTAACAAACTATGTGCTAAGGATTTTTTAAGTGTGCCAATTATATTGTTTGTCAAAAAACAAGTATCTAATATGCTCTCAGGATTTCTCACAAGTTTGGGTCCAGTTTTGAAGTTGAATTAATATTTTCATATTTCCTTGAGTTTTAAATTAAGCTCGGTGTAAAACTAGAATATTAGAAGACGACAAAAAATACATTAGTGTGTCAATAAAACAACCGGCTTATTTAAACACTTTTGAGAATATAACAGTGCACTAAGTAGTCACAGATTGTTTTTAGTTCGAATAAAAATAATAAACATTTCTACGATATCATTATGGTAATATATTTACAGCTGCCATTATAGAAAATGACTGACCCATTTTAAAAGTTTACAAATAAAAGGCACAATTGACAGAAGCGGATATATTTATAAAATCAAGATAAAGACGATGGTCATGTATCGTAAGTCATTACAAGTGACCTCAATGATTAATAATCTTCAAAACAGTTTTATATATATCAAACTTCTCTATTAAACTGGTTGTTTAACTTTGGGATACATGCAGTTCAAGCCTATATACAAGATAATATAACTATGACAGAGCCAAATCTAAAAACAATTATTTTAAAATAAATCGTTTATTCATTTGTTAAACATACAGCACAAATTCGACGTAACCGCTTATTTTTTTGTAAATCTTAAAGCTTTTAATTTTTTAAATTCAATTAATGTGTATTTCCTTGACGGTTTATTTTCGTGTTTTTTTTAAGAGCATCTGTATTTGTATTTTCGTGATGTGCTGATCTTAATTATTGATTTTTTTTTGTGATAAATTGTGTAATTAATTTAAATATTAAAAAGTGGAGAGTGTTTTAGAAAGCTCAGCTTACATATTTTCGATTAGATTTGCATATATTTGCTTGATAATGCTTTATTTGGATATTTATTATAAGATTTAGTAAAACTAGGCCTGCTTCCCAATATGGACACCTTATGTCCCCATTGGAAGACAGCAAATAAATCTTCAGATTCAGAACTTTGCAACATATCTCGTAAAAGGGATTTTATTTAGCTAATTAATAACAAATTAATGTTCATATTCGTGACATTACTGCACCTCGAAGACCCACAACCGAAAATGACCCTTCTAAAGTGCACGTATTCATCCCTCCAACTTCCCCGCAATGCTTTAATATATATTTTTTTTATCTCTCTTACCTATCTTCTAAAATCCTTTGAAAGAGTGGCACTTGTTTGGTGGTTCCTTATATGGACACTTGTAAACATTTTTTGTCTTTATTATTTAAATCAATCCCGAATAAATACAAGGTCAATTATTTTAATAATGATAGTTAACGGGATTGTGGTCACAAGTTTTTTCTTCAAATTTTTAAACTTGTGTTCACAAGTCCTGTGATGTGTACAATAGTGTGAAAAAATTCATTTTCCTTAGGGTGTCCGGTACATGAACTCTATTATATATCGGTGGTAGACTGCACCCACGAATCTCTCAAAAATGCCATCCAAACAGTTACCAACGACGATGTGATTGCCACACTCCCCTCGAACCAATTCTTCCGATGTGATCTGTGTTGTCTTCCGGCGGCGGCTTAATTGGTGTGCTCCTCTTCCATCTGCGGTGCTCGAGATTTCGGGTGCCGCGATTTCGCCCCAGCTGCCGCATTCACTTGACTTCTCGTGCGTTGACACTCACCTGCCCCCAAAACGGGAGTTCCTTCTAGGGAAGTGCTCTCCATTTCAACACACAAAACAAACGTATTTGTTTCAAATTCAAGAATAGTGGCAGTTTAGAAGGAAGCTGGAATAAAATATCTTTTAAAATCACACTCAAAGATACCTCAAGTCATTTGAATGGATTATAAATTTTGTGAAAATAAGCATTTTAAAATATCTTTTGTGGAACTTAAGGGTGTGGAGACTCTTATTTTCTGGGTTTAAATGATAAGTGACAATAAATTTATGGTAGCATCATTTAACAAAACTAATATTATAAAAATACTATTACAGTCTAATAGATTGGTTATTTAAGCACAGAAAAAAAATCACTATCAAAATCGTATTTTTATTTTCAAACTCTGAGAATTTTTTAAAATTTGTCTATGATCTATATTTAATAAAAACTTTTGATAACTTACTTAAGTATATAATAACTTACATGGGGAAAACACCCGATGCTTCTTCAATGAGAACGTGACTATGGCTAAAGCAGACGCGGTAAGCAATTTAGAAATTAGTTTAGTAGACGCTTGTTAATAAAATTTAAATGTGTCTAATTTGTGGGCTTTTAATTTGGAATTCAAACAATAATTTGGAAAAGACGAGAATTCCTAATGGAGCGGTTAAAAACGAGCCTATTGTGCAATTCTATGAATGTAAAGAACAGGTAACTATTTCTTGAGCATGTGACGCTTCAGAAGAGACGTGTCTCTCATTAGCGTCTTTTTGGATGAAGATCTCAATCGTTCACTCGGCGAATAGCGGAACTCAAAGTGGGGTCCAAACAGGGAGGGGGCTTGTAACCAAGCAGATCGAGATAAAGCGTGATATTGCAGTAATTTTTTGAAACGATCTTTAAAAATGACGATCGCATCTTTTCAGTTAGAATGAACTTTTTTTTGTACAGTTGACGAACACATCTGCAGTAACACAAAAGTCAGTATCTAGATGATTATGACCTTTCAGTTGATAAAAATCCATGTCTGATATACTATTAAAAATGAAATTATCAAAAATGAGTAATCAGTATGTTCTTATTTTGTTGGGAAAATATTTTTAAAAGTGAATTCGTTGAAATCCCAAATTTGAGATGACACATCTTAAAATTCAACCACTTCAAATAGCCTAACCACCCACTCACTTCTGACGATGGGATGAGTTGAGTACAATTGCGTACAGTACTAGAGAAGCTCATATCGTCGGTTCGAGTACGCAAAGGAGATCTATTTTTTGACGCAATTATTTTTAAAAATGATAACATGCATTATCTGAAATTGGAGTACAATGTATATAGAGCTATTATAAACCGATGGTGTTGTCAAGAATGAGAACTTTGTTCTCAAACAGCGTAAATTAGTAAGTGGTTAACACATTAATACAACAACCTTTTAAAGGCCTTTTACTGAAATTTACAAAATGTTTTGGTAGGAAAAGGATTGGAAAGGTTGGTAGGTTGGAGGTCCTAAAAAATATTTTTTTGGCGTCTTAAAACATTTTCACACATGACGAATTAATGGTTGCGGTAAAGTTTTTAACTACTAATAAGATTATTATTATTAAAAATATAAGCAAATGTTAAACCCAGGGATGAAAACGTCACCGTTCTTAAAGTGTTAGTGACTACATGAATGTTATCATTTTAAAATTACGAACATTAAGAGGATCGTAAAATATATATTATTAAAGAAACTGAAGTTTCGTTGTTATTCATAATTCCGTACTGCAAAATTATGCTTTTCTATAAAACATAGCATTTTTATCACGTTTGGATGTAAACACAAATGTTATGCCGAAATAAAACGTCAATAGTTTTTTATTAACTGTTGTCGATGTTGCCCTAATTTTAAAGGTTTCATTGATCCTACAAGATTTTATGTTCAGGTGTCATATTTGTTACATATTTGAACATGCGCTGTGGATTGTTTTTTTATTTAAAATGTTATTTTAACTCGATGTCACAAAGATTATTTTTGAGTTATTTGAAGGTTCCTTCTTAACAAAAATGCTAAAAAAAATATGATAAATGGTTTCCAATCATTTATGATATTTAATATTTAAGAGTTGTCAGGAAGCTGATTCTTTTTCTCAACTAGATGGCTGCCTCGTTCTAAAATATAAAATACAATGAAAAATATAAATAAAAGCATGCTTTTAATTTGGTAAAAATACACTGTCCAGTAAGTAGCGTTTCTTAATTAAGGCAATGCAAAAGTATCCGGTGAGTGGTTCGATCCTGGTGCTTCACCCAACCACGTCTTTGTGATCGATTGCGAATTTTCTCCCCACCGCGTCGACTGCCGTTAAGCCAACCAACCAATTAATCCAGCGAGTGTCCCTAATTACCCGCGCCAAAGAAGATCACCTTTGATATCCTCTGCGAATTATTGGAATCACGTAACTAACGACAACAGCAACGGTTAGGCTCATTTACAGCAGGCTGCGACCCAAATGAACCAAGATCACGAACTTTGCTCGGCATCCGGTTTCTTTTTCTCTCACAACGGTTTCCTGTATTACCTCAAGTGTAGTGTGACCCTCGCACAATCACCTGCAGATCACTTGCAAGGGGGAGACACCCCCAACACGCACCCAACGATGGATCCACTGGGATCTAGATACGGAGAGCTACCGGAAAACAAGGCTTCCGCGTCTTTTACAAAAGAAACCGTTTGGAAACAAAGAACGACTCAACCGAATACTTTCGTTCATTATTAAATAACAGTTTATTGGAGTAATCCCAAATAACTGTTGCACCGGCGGTGTTCTCAACCATTTGGCGGAATGAATACTGAATACGCCGTGGAAGCCCAGGCTTCCTCTTTAAAATATGTTGGAGCCCCTAAATATTTTTTTTAACAATCGAGTTATCACCTATTCCTTTACCACATAGGATATAATATAACAAAGGATATAACAATCCTTACAAAAACAAGTCCATTGTCTTAGTTAGTGTATGGCAAATGTAACCTTCAAATTGATAAAGTTGGTAGCCATTAAATTATCTGCCTATTGGCCTTAGTTGAGTTATACCTGAGGCGCTGCGTTGGGAGGGACCCCCATATCAAGAGTACGAAGGCTTGATCGAGCCCTGGGTATTCATAAACCTAAAGTATGTCTCATACCACACTCTATAATCTCTAAGGATAAATAAAAAGATGCCCTGGCATTTTAGAATAACACACCAATGATATAGCATTAAATGCATGATTCTTGTAGCCTGGGCTAACCAACATTTATGGAAGCCCTTAGGCACAGCTCGAGTGCATATTTACTCCAAAGATTACTATCTACATCTATTAGAATCCAATAAGGCTCATTTCTGTATCTTGTGCTGTTCCATCTCCATTCCATGAGTTTATATGAAAAAAAAACACGAAAAAAAATCCAAACCAGCTTCCTGGCATTATGGCTCTGTACGTGACCTGCCGAATAGTCCCGTTATTAAATGGTCCAACCTGCCATTTACGGCAGGGAGAAGACAAGTCGCTCCTTCCCAGCCGCTGGACCGCGACACCCACAATTGGCTGGGAAGAAGTTATTTTTTTACAAAAAATAATTTGATTAACCGTTTTTTTTTAAAGTTTGCAATGACGGACATTCTCCTAACAGTCAGTTGTATGATTGCGAAATAATTTTAAACACAGGAGAGTTTTTAATGAAAATGTACGCTTCATCTGCTTCAAATTTAAAACATAATTCAATTCAAACAGAAAAATAGTCCACTTGATAACTTTGTTTAATGACTGCGTTTCTAAAACATGTCGAATTGCTTTTAAGTGCCCTTACTAAAAAAATCAATCTCTGTAACACTTTTGAGGATTACATTATTATATACATAAGTGAAAATTCAAAATAAACTTGAATTCGATTACCGGGAAGTGAAAACTTTAATCGAAATATTTTTGCCATTTCTTCGTATTTTGTACCAAGTTTAAATTTGTTGTTCAATAAAATATAGCGAGAAAACTAAATTTCTAATGATTTACTTCATTATCCATTTATTGAATGGGGTATTAAATTAGCATTTTAAATAATGCATAACTATTTTTGCTTAACCGTTTATCAGCCCTAAAATCTAAGCATACACTCTTAAAACAAAAGAGTGAAATTCACTCCTATAGGAGAAGTGCATTTTCGGCACGGAAAGGAGTGGAAATTAACTCAGACTGAGTTAAAACCACTCGTTTGTTTTAAGAGTGTATATAAGCGTTTTTAAAGTGTAATGGAAGTATAAATGCAATTACTAAATAAAAATGTTTTAAATTCTTTTATCAGGCATTTTAGGTTGTTTTGTTAAGGTAAACGCATCGTTCAATGCTAAAAATTAAATAGACATTTTAATATATTTTATTAAACATTATTTTTAATGAGAAGATTAATGATGTAAATAACGTAGATTATTGGCGCAAATAGTTTAGTATCTAATCCAACAGTAACTACTTGCTCCAATAATCTTCGTTGTTTACTTTATGAATCTTCTCATGTTTCATACGCAAAGTTGAAGATATTTAATGAATATTATTTGTAATATTTCTATAAAAGTAGTAGTTCTATTCTACTACTACTAGTACTATTTTTTAAAATATAATTAAAATATATAATTTTTTTATCATAAATTAAAATATATATATATATATATATATATATATATATATATATATATATATATATATATATATATATATATATATATATATATATAATATATATATATATATATATATATATATATATATATATATATATATATATATATATATATATATATATATATATATATATATATATATATATATATATATATATATATATATAATATATATATATATATATAATATATATATATATAAATCAATCTTACCTTTTAAAAATAGCATAATAAAAATTCAATTAAAAATAAAATACCCTCCAAAAAATTGCAATAATATTGCAAACAAAATGTGGGTTTCTCGCATGTGTCACCACAACATAAATAATTATTATTTAATCTTTCAAATGACATCAAAGCACGTGCGATGTGATATCTATCACTAGGAAAACAACAAATTGAACTAAATAACACATTATACCCAAATCATGTTTCGTTCGATAGCATACGCTTTATTAAACATCATAGACAGCGAGGTCGATTGTCTTAAGTCATAAAAAAAGCAGAATTGACAAGAAATGTTTATGTATTAATAGCGATAGATTATGAATCGTTTATTTCAGAAATCCTTGTCACAAGTGATTTGCACTTCACTATTTTTTTAAATAATAATTCAATTCTAAAGACAGAGAGGTTATTTCAAATCAAAAGTTTCAGTTCATGTCAATCCAATTTCAGTAAACACTAGTCTAGGTGCAGCGACGTTTTAGTACGAGTTTCTTGTTGAGCCGATTGGTTCGGAAAGCAATCTATCAGAGGAGTTCTTTTTAACGAACAGTGCGGCAGTTGCCTTGTGTTTGTGAAAAATTAACATCACTTATAAAATGAAAAAATAGCAGCAGTAATATCTACACCCTTTTAAAATCATACGAGAGGCTTATTTAAAAAAAATAAAACAAGACAGTAGCAGTATTTGTTACTTCGCACCTCTTACCTACCAGATTTATCCTTAAACTTAAAACAAAATTCACAAAACGTTTAACTATAATTTGAACTTTTTCACGCTAAATTAACTCTTCAGGGACTCGCTCCCCACGAACTGCGAAAAGTAAACACCCGCAATCAATTCGAAACCGTTGGGGCACCAAACGGAGCAGAGATCCTTTCCGACAAAAAAAGTTCCCACTTTTTCCACTTCATTTAAGAGCTTTTTTTTGTTTTTTGTACTTTATTACATTCAATTACCTAATGTGAAATGTATTGTAAAAAAAAATTTGCGATAGGGTCGAAAATCCGAAATAAAGACATTGTGTTTTTTAAAAGGTTTGAAGGGTGCTGATTTTATAAAAGTTGATTTTGGACCGTGTCACTCAACAGCTTGAACTAAAAGAGTTCGAAGAAAAAGAAGACTTCAAGTAACGGACGCCATAATACGGTTTTTGAGGAATAATTGTACAACCGCAAGAGGTAGGTAGCTGCTTAGAATTTTTTTAAGTTTGAAAGGTATTGCTAAAAAGAAAGGAGACTACAAATTTAGTAAACATGTTTCCCAGTACCCGTCGAAAGTCATAATAAAGTTTGAGAGAAAATCAAGCATGCTCAAAAGGCTGCCTTAGAATCTTTTAGGTTTTAAAGTTCTTAAAATGACCGGTATATAATTCCCTTTAAAAGGTGTTTTTCTGAGCAGTAATTTCGCCTAGTTTCCAGGATACCTATCCAGGATTTTCTTTTTATTCTAAGGTCACACGTCATGATAACGTTCATCTTATAGGCGCACAATACCCGTTGCATATGAAACAGATCAAAAGATTTATCCTAAAAACTAAGATAGATATTTTTTCTCATATTTGGGTTATCTGTCATAGTTACGACTGACACCAAAGATAGTGAGCAAAAAGATATAAAGTAGAAATACTAGGAATGTAAAGCAAATTATAGTTGTTGACAAAACCAAATTATAATAATTCTAACAAGAAATACAACTTATAGTATATACCTACAATAATTAAAACAAATAGTTTAAAAAACAATTCTAGCTTTTGCGAAAAACATATTTTATTAAATATAAAATATTTCTTCATCAAATATTTCATATCGAATAAAATGCAACTGAGAAAACACGATGCTTTAAAATTCAAGTAATTTGTCTTAATCGTTTGATTTGACTTGAAACGCACACATGTTAAATTAAATAATTAGTTTTTATACTTAATTAATTTTCATCTTTTTAATGCATAAATTTGCAACAAATATTCTCTTTTTTTGTATTTTGTAATAATAAACATATTTCTTTGATATTTTGATGGCGGCTAAAATTTTAATTTCTTTAATATTTCTTAAAAATATTTACCTAAAATCTTTTCACTGCAATTATTTCTATTGATATCGATGTTATGGGCTGGCATTTTGTCTATTTTAAATATACTATATATTTTATTAAAAAAAATCGAAATATGTATGTTTTTTTATAGTAAATAAACGCACATATGTATATGTTTAATGAAATTATTTTCGGCCTCAGAAAAGCAATTAAACATGCATAAGTTTTCTGTAAAGTCTAACTTATGTAATTACTATTTTCAAGATTAAATTATGTAGAAATGAATGTTTAAAATTATTAAATCCTATACGTTTTGATTACAAATCAATCTAAAAAACCTTTCAGCAAGCTCCGCTCAAACTGAAAACCTACTTTAAGTCACTATTTCATCCCTCAAACACTCTTCGTAGAAAAAAAATGACGAGGTCGACACTGGAGAACCCAACCTTCGAGAGAAATTACTGTCAGGACCCCACAGATTGAAAGAGCACTTACGTCGCAGTGCAACAGAGCCTATACAGACAAACACACCATACGGACACTCATGTCGAACCCGGGACCTTCTGACTGCTGGTCCAGCTCCCTGACCCGTCAGCTGATGTAAGAGCTTAGTGGAAGAACGTGCTAAGTGACAAAAAGGCGAAAATGAACTTTGTAGTTTTTAGTTTGCACTCAGATCTGTTGAAAACGGCGTGCTTGCAAACCATAAATATATACTAATCTTAAAGTTTGTGATAAAAGGGAAATTGGTGGTCATCGTTAAAGAAGTTAGTAATATGTTCATTGACACAAAAATCTCAATTTTTTCAAAAATGTCACTTAGCACGTTCTTCCACTAAGCTCTTTAATTGAGCCAATAAATGAATTGGATGAGTCCACCTTAACTTGATGTTCGCCCTTCCCCAATCAGAGCCCTATTAGGTACTGCATCAATAGCCCCCGTGTACTCATCCGAAGAGCGGGAGTCACCTGCGAGAGCGCGCCCCAGGTGAAAGTGTGTCCGTTAGGCGCGTGACGTCAGTCTCCTTGAGTGGCCGTGTTTAGTGTTGCGGCAGGAAGCGGGCGGCGGCAAACAGCGCGCGGGGACCGATCCGAGCGAACCCATCTCCAAGGAGGCGCGAGAGCACATGCGACGACGGATTATCACACACTTTGCATGGCTCCGCTAGATATGGTGAGCGCATTTTTGGACCACTTTTCTATTCACATTTTTTAGGATACAGTTTTTATAGTCCATATTTTATGTTTGACTTGTTTCTGCCGATTTTCTTGTTCAAAACGTCTGTTTGATAGAATGAGTTTTTTTTTAATGTAATGGTTATGTATTTTAGGTAATGTTTATTTTAATGAAGAAGTTTTTAACGTGTTTCCGCCGCTTTTCTTGTTAAAAGTTTCTGTTTGGTACAAAGGTTTTTTTTAAAAAATAAAATGCTTAAGTATTTTAAGTCATATATATTATAATTAAGTATTTTTTAAAAAGAAATTTTGATATTTTTATTTGAATATAAATGGTTTTTATGTATATGGGGAATATATTACTATAGAAATAGATTGTAGTTAATGCAAATGGAGATTATTCCTTTGTTTGAGTAATTAATTAGATATCTTAAAAAATTTCTTCAAATATAGGAGTTTAAGTTAAGAGATTTTACTTTCTACCTCTAAACAATTGGAAGTTTGTTTTAGCCTTCTCAAATGTGTGTTCTTTACTAGGAGTATATAGTTGATTCTAAAGATAACTTTGAATATATATCATAATAAAATGCTAATTTTCGAATTATTTATTAATGTGATGCATCGGATTTAAAACAGAGTATCAAATATGTCCTTATGATATTTAAACTGCTTTTGTTTCAAATTTAAAATGTTTCAAACTATAGAGGATTAATTATTAAATCAGATTTATGTATGTTCAGTAGTTTTCTATAAATATAAAATCGGGTTTTCAAGTTATTGTAGGGTTTATAAAATCTCAAACTAACGTGTACTTTGCTCTGTCAGGTAAACTTAAACCACAGTTAAAATTGTTTTGCATTGAAACACTTACTTATCTCTTAAGACTTAGTTATAAATATGAAACTACTAAAAGTATGTAAAAATTCGATTAAACCCCATATTTTTAACTAACATCTCTGCATAGAAGATACATTTACTAGCTAATAAGAAATTCGAATGAACCCATTAACAACGACTTTATAAATGCCGCCTTCATTTCCGAATAAAAACGTTTTTTAAAGACGTTTTTCCGTATAACTTAATATTTCCTACATGAATTGTTCACGACTCTTGACTCTGGTCTTCATTTGTTTTATATTTTGTTTAGTTAGATAAAAATTGAGCAGAATGCTCATTTTCGTTCGTTTTCAACTCCGTAAACTAAAGCTAACAAAGAGGATTTTTTCTCTAAGTGATGTTTTTTTTAACTGTGATGTATACAAAAGGACTTAAATTGTTAACATAAGTTTTTAGTTTAAATGATAAATCATTTGAAGTACCTTTAAAATGTACAACAGTGATGGAGGACTGTGTTTATTTAGTAAAAGGTATCGCTGTACATGCGAAATTAATTGAACGACTTAGCGTTTTCTTATTTTGTTTTATAATACATGTTTTTAATATCTTAAGTGTAAAATGTATTTAAATTCGTTGAATTTTTACTGAAAATTAGCCGAAAAGACGTGTGATATTCAAAATAAAATATACAAGAATAAAGTAATGGCACTAATTAACTGTGGGATATTGTAAAAGTTCTTTGCGGGGAAAAGTTTCTATGCGAGAGAAACGTAATGTTTGGGGATGTAAAATAGAAAATCCTTTAATGATAACACTTGTGTATTTATGAAAATTTCAACTAAAATTAAAGTTTGAACAAATATCCTTCTGATTAAATCGGCAATAAACCATAATAAATTAACAATTTATTTAGCAAATTGTATTTAAAACTTTTTTCTTTTGGAACACACCGCTATAGAATAAGCAATATGTGCGTATCAAACGAGAGTTGGGTATTTCAAAAAAGAAATTCTCTCTGAAGTCAATATTACTATACTCTGAAATCCTTACTCTGAAGTCAATATTACTATAATTTTAAATAATTTTGAGAAAGCCTCAATTAAAAAAATATTTAGTATTGTAAAAGCTTTAAAAGTTTTTTAAACTTAATTCATTTATGTTTGTAAAGAAATTCTCGTTGTAAAACATACATTTTGAAAAAGAATTTCCAATTCAAAAAGGATTTAAAGTAAATAACTCAAATTTAGTTTTGTGTAATTTTAACGAACGAAGAGAAGTTCTAACGATTATTTAAATTCTATAGTGAGCATCATTTGCAAGGGAAGCGTTTATTCGAGAAAACAATGATAGTAGGGAATTTTAAAAACGATTCAAAAGTTGATGTAGCACTAAATCTTTATATATTCTGTACTATTTTAAATACATTGTAAAGTTTTTAATTGAGAAATAATTACTTTTAAGATATATTATAATTTTGTTTCCCAGCAATTTGCTCATCTTTTGTGTTTAAAAAACGAACAAAAGTATAACTTAAGAATTTTCAATTATTTCAGCAAATATATCGGAATTAGGTTGCATTAAACTACATAACATGTTTTTCACCTATGTTCTTTGAAATTGTTTTGTTTAGATAGCATTGACTAAAAATAAAAATCATTGATGGAAAGATATCAATAATATCCAGGAGAAAAAGTGCTTGTCGTTATCATCAATATCTCAACTTTATTTTTGGGTTGTCGAAAGCATTTTGCGTTATATCATTATGACTAACAGTTAAAAATAAACTTAAATTTTAAAATTTACTAAAAAGTTTCTTTTTAATTACGGGACTTAAAACGTGGTCGATGGTCGTAAGACATAAGTGATCGTTGTGGTACAAATACGTCACAGTGTCACTCTTTATAGACGTAATAGTTTCTCTATTTGCCTACATTTGTCTTACAACGACATTATAAAAACGCAATATTGCAATGATATTGTTACGACGTAATATTACAATGATATCTTTAAGACTTTATTATGATGTTTAATTCGTGGTGTATATATATTATATATTATATATATATATATATATATATATATATATATATATATATATATATATATATATATATATATATATATATATATAAAATTATATATATTATATATATATATATATATATATATATATATATATATTATATATATATATATATATATATATATATTATATATATATATATATATATATATATATATATTATATATATATATATATATATATATCAATGACAATCATTAAGAGCTTTTGAATCTCTACGATCCTGCAAAACTAATCAAACCACGCAATTATATTATTAAATTCTTGTAACTTATATAAATTTTCATTTTCTGGCGTTTTACTCCACACTATGATATACGAGGGCTTTTTTTTTCAACCTCCGATGGGCTGTAGCAAAAAGACGGGTCAAAATACAAAAAAGATTTTTTGGCCAAAAGTAATGTATAATACTGCTTATTTCTCCACATAATTACCTTGACTATTAAAACATTTTTCATATCTGTAAACAAGCTTTAAAATACCCTCTTCAGAAAATGTTGCCGCCAATGATTTGAAGGGATTTGTGACGGTTTCTTTGAGCTCCACGTCAATTCGGAAGCGCTACAATCCAAGCCACTATGCTAATCGATAATTCCTTTATGTGCGGTACACCTTCGAATTTCCCTAAACACTTGGTCAACTCGCTGAACAATGCCGTATGTAGCGACAGACTTGCTTCCTTGGTCCCCTTCTTCATGAACATCAGTTAGGCCAACTTTAAATATTCAACAGCATACAACACCACCACTCATAAATATCCATACACTCGACTCATTCATCGTCTTCGATGAATTTCCATTGCACTGTTCCGTTCTACCTGCAAGAAACAAATACCAGCTCGAAAACGCACAACTCCCTCCCAATCATTGGCGGCAACATTTTCTGGGCATTTCAAAGCTTGTTTACAGATATGACAAATGCTTTAACGTCAAGTTAATTATGGGGAGAGATAACTAGTATTGTACATTACTTTTGGTAAAAAAATCTTTTTTGTATTTCGACTCGTCTTTTTGTTGCAGCCAATCGGAGGTTGAAAAAAAAACAGCCCTCGTATTAGCGATAGGACTACTTTTCAAAAATTCAGTTAAAAATTTCTGTCTTAGAAATCAATTAAAAAAGTTTTGTTGTTAAAGTTGGTATATTAGTTAAAATGCCTTCGTGTTTAATTTTTTAATAATAATTTCTGCTTAGAAATTCTGCCCAACGAATTCCCTAATGAATGATAAATGTAATATGCGAATTATAACAAAAATAGATTAAATTATCGAATGCCCTACTTGATTATTTTAAATTTATAGAGGAATTTTAGTTTTATCGAAAAGTCATTTTAACCTATTCTACAGTCTTCGTTTGTGAGTAACTTAGTAAATAATTACTTATTTTTTTAAAAAAATATGTATATTTAAAACTTTAATTTTTATGTTTGATTATAATTTTTTACAAAGATTCTTTAGCTCCAAATATGGAATGTGCTAGTAAAACTTATTTATATATTGAGCGATATTTGCCATTATTCCATTTAAGTTGTTTTCATTTCAAAAAACGTTTTTCTATAGTCATACATACTTAAAAATCTCAACCTTACGGCTTCCACGATGAATACCTAATAACATCGGTTTCAAGCGACGTTCATCTCCAACAAGAAGTCGGTGTGAGCGAAGCACATCCCCACCTTGCCTTGTTCAGGGCCTGGTCTCTTCGACCCCCGTTAAGCAACAATTAGTATTCCTGTCCTTTCTATGTGCAGGTGTTCGGCACTAATTGCGAGCATTTCCGTTCAAGTCCGACCTCGTTATGTAATTGGAAGGGAAGAGACAAACAATATCGATGACTTCGGGAAAAAAAACCACTGTTCAGTTGTAAAATTAAAAGAATTTTTAGAACGAGAAGAATGAGTGCTTCACTTTTTTCTTCTTATTTTATGGTATAATTACAATAAGTGAGTTCCTATACTAAATAGTACGTACAAAAAAGTACGAAATGATGCCCTGTGAAAAGTACAGTGTCGTATTAGTTTTTCTAACAACCCACGCAAAAAAGGACATACATTTAAAATTTTACATGGCACTTACGGGTCGGGTAGGCCATTGCTTCACACATCCCTTCCGGGGTCGAGTACCAAGTTTGCATAGGAACTTAATTGAGGGTTCATCGTCAGAATAGTCATTGGGCATGAATAATCGCTTGTATAAGCACATCAGGCCCATTGACTACAAAAACGGATGTGGCATCATGGGCCAGTAGGGTCAGCCACTTTGGGACCACTAGGGGACTTTTAACTTAACTAACTTTTTAACTCAAAAGTTTTACACTGACCCACTACTTAATTATTACTCATACTATTAAATCTTTTTATTAATTCCTCAAATTGTTTGTTTTAATGAGCCTGCGGCAGCAAGTGTCTGCGGATATTCCGAATGGACTGTTCAAGAGATCTCACGAAATGCAGAACTCATTTCTTCCGTCTGCAGCACGAGCCAATATAGTTTAGTAGCCATCCGTACAAATGCGAGTCGTTGCAAAACGGGTGTTAGAGGTCGGATTACCTTTGACGACCTCTTCGCTTTGCGAGGTGTTGAGAATTCCCTCGGCTAGATTAGGGTCAGAGTGGTCGCTGATTGCGCGCGATTATTCCGGTTATTTCTTATTTAGACGGATCAAAAAGAAGACAGGGCTTGTTCTTTCCAACTTGTTTTTAAACCCTTTCCAGATGTGCATCCAGTCACTTTTCAATTCATTTGCATTCTTCAATTGTTAAATCGATTGTTTCACTGTTCATCTTTCCCTATGTGTAAATGACTAAGCACTTAATGATCCCATTATATCCACCGAAACACAGACAGCCATCGAATAAGCCATGGTTACATTGGAAGGAGATCCTCTTATATTAAAATAGCTTATAGAATACGTATTTTTTTCACAATCTATTTTGTTTGAAATTATAAATTGTCAAAAAATATAATTATATATAATTACGCATGTCTATGTGAAAGGTTCTCCACATAATTCGAATTTATTTAGCTTACTTTGGAATTTGTGCTTCACTACACAAAAATGTCATGGTAACATTACACAAACTTCTTTAACAGCGGATTCTAAAACTGATGATTACGAGGATTTCACAAAGATGCCAACAACTAAAGACCATTTTGGCATTTGTTTAATATTATATTCTTTAAAAAAGCATATTTTAGAAGTTGGTGAAAAGCCCCGTTCTCGATATGTTAGCTAAATTGCCACGTCTAATTTATTCTTCATGTCCTCAAATCCTCTTCCATAGTGAGGTTGAATAATCTTGTATTTTATCATAATGTTGTGAAAAACAGATTTAGATCAAAATTAAAGAAACGGGTAACATTTTATTGAGTATTGTTTCAATGTGTATCGACAACACCAATAATCCTCCCCAAAATCTCTATTTAACGCGTTGACTTTATTTTCCAAATATAATGTTATGAAAAATTATTATAAATGTAATTGTTTCAAAGTTATAAACAACTAGCCAAATAAGCCTAACTTTTAACTGGCATTTTAGAATAAAACCATCATTTTGCAGCGTTATTTTTTTAACCTGTAGCTTACATTTAAAAGAGAACGAAATTTTATTCTATTGCCATCATCTTTGTCCAGGCTTTGCATGAACCTAACTCGACTCACATATATGAATCATTAAATACAAATTCGCTCTACACACAATTTTTAAATTTGGTATTTTAATCTATTTATGTCATCCATATTTTGAGATACCTTATTTGTAACCCTCCCTTTCTTGAGGATGCCACTTCCTCTGCTTCGACATACAGAGCGCCCCAATTGTGAGACAAGTCAGAAAAGTGTGTAATGACGCAGCATTCCGCATGAAAATCGTATCACGACCTGAATAGACGCACTTCCATATTACTGCTGATTCATATACTGAGGGGACGCATACTAAACGGAAAAAAGGAAGAATTGAGATGAACTGGGGGGTTTTGAGAAACATTTTAAAAAATAGGACCCAATGTTTGATATTAAATTGATTAGTTTATATCTGTAATGCTAATATATTCAGAGTAATGTATAAACAGGGGACATATCAAGAGGGTTTTTATCCCTTCTACTCAATGATGTACGGTGTTGTCAATTCCCAACAGACTCTTAATAAGCAAAATGACTGTTCAAAAACTTAAAAAAAAATCTATTGCAAATATTGTTTATAAGATCGGATCTATTCAGCCCAAAGAATCTGGATTTCAGATTAAAATAGTAATAACGAATTGGATTGAACAAAAAGCAAATAACAAGCGAATTCAAGTTTAATTATAATCTGATAACCTTGTAACGCCTTTTGTTAAAATGTTCAAAACAGAAAATCAATTATGCAAACGATATTGTTATTTACTTTATGTCATAAAAAGCGCAATCTAAGAAAAAATTGTTTGAACCAACAAAAATTACAAAATGGCTCAATTCCTAAACATATCGTCCAAGTATAATAAAGGTACTTCTTTTTAAAGCAAAGAACAAAAATATAAGAACTTTTTGTAAATAAACCGCAGCTACAACAAAAACCCGGAATTTAAGTCCAAACAATAAAGCAATCGCAAATCAATTACTCCGCAATTTTCCAATCACGAGATTGCCCAATTGTAATTTGCCTCCATTGATGGCAAATTTCCAGTTCCATTTCTTCTCACGTAGGAAGAGAAATGCTCAAATTATTGTTTGAAATGAGTTTTGTTGGTGTTGTTTAATTTGATCATATAAACAATCGCAACAAACCTTGACACTGATTCATAGGATTCAGATGGAGGCTCTTCGGAGAAGGTGAAGATCAATTGACGGAAACCAGTCAATACTGAACAAGAAGGAGTGAGTCAGACAGAAAATAAACAAAGGCTTACATGTTTGCAAAAATTGTCGGTTGAGCTTGTTTATGGGAAACATTTTCACAGACCGCCCTTTTTAGAAATTTCCAAAATATTGAATAGCAATTTCTTCAATTGTTGTTTTGCTATATTCGTCGAAAACAGTTAAATAACCGAAAAAATAAAAGTATTCTATTATAGTTTACTCGACACAAGACTTTCGGTGGATAAAAACACGCCCGACTCAACCTTAAGGCCAGAAAAGCTCTCCGTGACGTCTCCTCATGAGTCCAGTTCGTAGTTCTCGGCTGTTCTAAAGAGAATGAACGAAATCTGTTCGGAACCTGAAAAGTTTGGTCGGCCGTGCGCAAACAGGTTTTGTTCTATTTCTTGGAAACAACCGACATACTGAACCGGACGGAAAGCATACCGTCACGGATAGCTTATCTAGCCTTATAAGTTGAGTCAGTCTTTATAAAATTGAACATTCATTTCGTTTGTTTTCTTTTCTCACGGACCGTGAAATAGAAGTTTTGTGGAAAACGATGATTTATTAACAGGGATCAAACTTAAGTCTATTAGTGTTGGGTTTTTAATTTTACACTATTCTGTCGATATTTGATTACAAGGCAAAATATTGAAATCAAAATATGAAACGAAATTCCACAACTAATCACTGTGGTCCTTGAACACGCTGGGGCAGACGTGTACTTGAAATCTGTGGAGTCCCGACTAGTATCAGTTACAGTTTGACATTTATGTTTTTTCAACCATACCTATTTTAAATGCTTAGATCATCGTGTTTCGTTTTGGTCCCGCCACAACACGCTCATGTCTTTTTCACTCATTTTTAAAGCACTATTTGTTTTTATGTAGAATTGTTTTTCTTTTAACCTCAATGAGCATATTTGGTCCGTATGCTAACCAAGATATTTTAGGGTTAAAATTATTAACATTATGTGTATATATATATTTTAATATTATCCGCGATTTTTCCTCAAACCAAGTGATAGGGAAAGATGGAATGCGAACATGTGCCGCAATCTATCGACGTAAAAATGCTTCGTAGAAGACTGTCCCCTAATGTATGTATTTTTATTTCAGATGAACCAGTTGTGTAAAGTGTGCGGGGAGCCTGCAGCCGGCTACCATTTTGGAGCGTTCACTTGTGAAGGATGCAAGGTAAGAGTCATTTGACTCAATTGCATGCAAACCCTTTTTTAACAAAGGTTACAAAATGTTGTCTGGGGTTGTAATTTGAAACAATTTGATTTGTACAATTTCAGGGATTTAAAATTGCAGGAAATCTAATAAAATTACGAATCGCTCAACATCAAAAACTGATAAATGGTCAAAATTTTATGTGCTGCTTGTTTCCGAAAGCAAAAGGTAGTTATTACATAAATAAAAAAATCTTCTAAAGGCATTTTTCTAAAAAGATTTTTTTTCTCATTTTCTTTCTTTTTTTACTATCATCTAGCAATGAATACACTCCTTCCATAAGTTACTAGAGTAGTTTAATGTCGTTTTTTGTATCACAATTAAAAGAAAATTAAATGGATTTCATCTGCAAATAATTTAATTCAAACGAATCTGATAAAGTAATATTAACTGAATAGTACCAAAGCTTATTTAAAAAATTTGGTGATTTTGAATTTCGCCAGACTTGAAAAAATTTTACTTGACAATTTTTGTTTTTTTTTGCGTAAAATCTACTGAATGTTCGTTTTTTCTGGGGGGGGGGATAAAGTTTGGATCACTTCTAGCGGTGTCTTTCATCATACATTTAAATTTTACATTTGACACTTATTAAATGAGATGATGAAGATTGTGTTGGTTAAATGAACTCTAGAATAAATAATTATATCTAACACCATTTTGGAAAATGTGACGTAGTTCTTTTCTTATTAATGTGATTTGCTTGTGATCTATCATAAACTTTTATTTGTCAAAATACGATCTAAGTATTGATTTAATTTGGGTTGCTACGTCTTTTTTAAAGGAAATAAAAAGGAACAACAGAGGACAACTTCATTCTAATCTATTTCTGAAAGATTCTCTTCTTTTCACTTTTTAAAGGCTATTTAGAAATACATGGTCGCTTATTTTTTTATTAACAGCTTTAGAACAGCAAAATATTTCGTGAAATTTAAAATCTTTAAAATAGCAAACCCCCTACTCAATAAAAAAGTTTTTGGAAATAACCTACTTGTTTACTTTCTTGTAAAAAAGGCGTATTATACTAAAATATCGGGTTCTCAAAAATAATTATGAAATGTAACAATTGTTCTCTAATGAAGATCTAAAGTGAAAAATGATACCACCATGATAAACAAGCAAGTAGTAATGATATGTTGTGACAGAGACATTCGAAGAATGTCTTATTTCGCGCTCAGTTGCCGATAATAGAATGTTGTTGTCTTCCATTTATTTCTATAAATTAATTTTGTATGGAGTTTTTTACTTTGAATAACTTAAAATACACATTCTTTGCCTCGAGAACAATTTGCCCTTTTAAATTGAAATGAAATTTTATTCTTTCAAGTTAGATGACAAATTATAATATTTCAAAAACATTAAAAAAAATCAGAGTAATTCCCTCAAAATCATTTGAGTTCAATTTTTGAGTCTATCCAAAATCTTTAGCGCTAAAGTACCTTAAAGGGAAGAGCATGCTTTCAAGAAGTGTCTGTTCTTTTCCCATGTTTCTGGATGAACAGGTTCCCTAATTCGGATTTCCGCTAATGTGTCGTTGCGAAGTGTTGCCGTTTTCACTTGTCCACGCGCTATTTCTCCAGGGAATTTCACTCAAGCCGATTTCTAACCTTGATGTTTTTTTGCTAAAGGAAGCGGAACGCTACTTTTACTACCTGACCGTGATATTCACGTCTCACTAAGCAAGCGAGTATCATCGTTGGAACAATTTTTAACTTTGTAACAATTCGAACGGCTTGTCATTGTACTGTTGGGGAGCACATTGGATTACTTTTTGAATTCTCGTTTATTTTATTTTTTTCAAATAACTTTTCAGAGTTCTAAGCATCATTATTAGCTTACTTACGCATATTTAAAAAAACTCTTGATAACTATACGTATCAAAACATTTCTAACATTTTGAAGAACGGTAATTTAATACAATGAGTACTGTTGTGGCGTACAAGAGGCCAGTCCACATATATTTCAAGAAAATGAAGCAAATGGTCCTTTTACAGCTCGCAATGACTTGCAAACAACTAGCAATAAATTCTTTAAAAAATGATGATTTGAATTAAACAAGCATGGCAAATGATATATTTTAATAGTAAAAATATCCAGAGTTTACTTTTTATACTAATTAAAAGACGACTGAGCCCTATGGAGCACGGGTCTCCAAACCAAAGTGCCACAGTGCTAATCCAATGGAAAAAAATATTTAAGCCACATTACTCTTGCTGTATTGAATATTTTTATAAACAGGTTTTTTATGTGATGAATGTAGCTGACTTACAGGTCCCGACAATCCCACTTTTGAAATCGGTTTGATTTTTTTTTTTTTGAATTTTCAATAAATAATTTTACAGAAAATATTCGAAGCAATTTCAAACTGTGGGATTATAGAGGCCTGTATTTTATCTACATTTATCATTTAAAAAAAAAAAACGTTTGTAAAAATATTCAATACAACCGGAGAAATGTATCTTAGAAAATAATTTTTTCCCATTGGATTAACACTAGGGTACATTAGTTTGGAGACCGATCGGGCTGATTAGCTTCTAAATATTATATATATTTTTAAAATTCCGAAACCTTGAGGTCGAAATACTTTTAAAATAATTCTCTTACTAAAATCAATTTAAAGTGCAATTAGTAGTGCTTAGTATGTTCTCCCTCGCTTTTGTCCTTCAAGACTAATAAGTTTCATTTAAATACACATGTTTAAATAAAAGATGGAATATCACTTATCAACTGTATTTATTTATTCCTCCTAGTTTACATTTATTGAATATATAGTTACATCAGGTTGATTGTTTAGAAAACGGTGCAATCAATCTTCAAAAGATGTATACAACTTTGACTTCGGCCTTGATGAAGAAATGCAGAAACTCGAAAACATACCGAGATCACCGTTTCAAGTGAACAAAAATGTAGTACCCCGGCTAGCATTAGCTGTCATTACAACATTTTCCCGGTAATTTAACCGCGTATATAAAAACTCCGTTTCATAATCTCTCAAAACAATCCCATACATTCCAAAACAATCGTCTAATATTCTTTTTTGTATGAATGATTGAGAAAATTAATCAAACTATTGCATGAAAAATCAATAACTGCCGCGACGCGTGTAGATCAACTAATAAATTGTAATTGATCCCTACTCTCGAAAAGAAAACAAAATAATCGACTCCTCATTGAAGGCTATCTAGTCGAAGAATAAGGAAATCGGAAATTGCATAAGCATGTGAAAAAGGATTTTAGTGCACCAATTCGGATTTCTCATCACCCACCGAATAAACACAGTAATTGACCTTGTCCTTGAATATATGAGTTAAAGAAAAAGGCGACTTGAAAATAACTAGGTAGTTATTCATGTAAGTGGTGCTCTCTCAAGCGGGAGCGAGATGAAAAAACCACAAAGCACACGGATTTCCCTTTCAACCATTCAAAAGAACATGCGGCCGTAATGTTATGAGTGGGGTATTTCTCAGATACCGCACGCCTTCTTGAGAAACCCTTACTATCAAATCAAGATGACGTCACTTTTTTATACATGAAAAAAACCGACCGATTTAGCTGGAGAAAGACGGCTATTAATTTAAAACTGGGATAAAATATTCTAGTAGTGATTATATAGAATACATCTATTTCTTGTATTTACTTATAGTGAAGCTTCATTTTTATATATTTTCTCTAAAATTATTCCAAATAAATTGAACTGCAATATATGTATTTAACACGAAATGTTTATGGCAAAAACTTCTCTAAAGCGAATTTATTGGTTCGAGTGTGACTAAAATTATTGTTGCTATGGTATAAATTTCTCGAAACAACGAAATATGTTGTATAGAAGTTAAGTGGTTTGCGTTAAATTTGTTTGTGACCTAATGTTATCCTCTGACCGTGATTAAACCACACAAGAAACTGTTTCGAAGCTTTTCTTTCTGGATGAGTTTTTTATTCTGGACATTCTGAAGTTTAAGCTATTCCTAATCAGACCTAGTTTGCTTTGATTTGACAACATCCTTAATAAAAGGTGTTTCATTGATATAAATGCGAGAAAATGGCAAAATTATAACTACTGCAGTTACGGATGAACTAAGATTTACTCCACTCGACCTTGCTAAGAAGGAAGTATTTAGATATTACAAATGGTTTTTCCTACGATGCTTCAACCCTTTGCCTGTGGAGGGTTGGGATAAAGGTCTTCAGTATTTTCAATGTGATCCGGAAATCTAAAAATTTCCCTTGTGAAATAAATACTCAGTAGACTCCGTTGAGCAAAAATACTCCCTTGACTGTAACAGCGACGAAATACAATTGCACATCGCAATGGTAAAATCGTTGAAAGGTTTTACCAATAATTACTGAAATATATTAGCATCATATTATTTTCTGGGTGAGCAACTATTACTTATATAAGGCATAATGCATTTTTTTAAAGATGAAATGGTACATAAATGGATTCTTACTTTACCACTTGATTAAAGAAGTCATCTTCAAGCTCATTTCCCAATCCAAAAAGTCCTGTCATGTATTGTGGGAAGTGTTCATTCATTGATTGACCATGAGTCATTTTTTTCTGGATTCTCGTTTTACGAACCCTATGGGTGTTAGAATAAAGTTTTTTTAAAAAAACTACTTTTGTATTTGACTCCTATCAACCGAAAAGTCGGTAAAATCCCTCCCATGGTCTGGTCGCCATCACAGCAACGTTCATTCCTGAATTACCTGTATTGCGCCACAACCAAGCTTAGATTACAACAGAAGGATCAAAAGTTACAGTTAAGGCATCAAAAGTTCAAAATGTAAATTTCTAAACACGGATGGAGGCATTATATTTAAATGATGACGGAATATATTTCGTCGTTCCATTAAACTGGAAAAGCATTATTCTCATGATAAATGCACTTTTGAGTTTTAAGCAAGTACACTGGGTTTATAAATGCTATTAGACTTGAGTGATACTTAAAAAAATTAATGTCATTTTAAAACACACACACAAGAATAATTTAATTTTGTAAAAGTTTCGAAGGATCTATACCAATCTAAATTAATTGTAGGTTATGCATGTTGTATTAAAGTATTGAGCAGAATGTTTTTTTTTTTCAAAAACAATTTTACTAGTTAAAGTTAATTGTTAAATTATGTAAGCGGAATATAAATATTTCAATGTTGTATTAGGCAGATATAGATGGTACTAAACGAAGGTAAGTGAGAATGTTTTTCAAGTAATACAAAAGTTTCAATGTTAATTGTAGGAAAATATTTCTTTTTATATGTTATTGCAAGGTGAGTATCTCTAATGTTTGAATGTACAACCGGGAAAAAAGCTCTTGTTACTTGGCCGTTATACATCTTAACGCTTTGCATGAGTTGTCTTTTTATAGATGCAAATCTTCTGAGCTGGTTTATGAAAAAAAAACATGTATAATAACCGTCTTCATTTTAAAGTTATTTCAACTTATAATTTTAATAAACTCAACTTTTTTGGCTTTTACAAAGAGTATGTTTCCTTCGTGACTATTGCTAAACGTTTATGCTTCGAAAAAATCTATTATAACTCAACAAACACTTAAAGAATTCTTTGAAAAAGGGCCGTTATTATTAATAATGACCACACTATAGATTTGTGCATAAAAATAATTCAAAATGTTGATTACAATTGGAATATAGCTCTGCTTAATCCTAGCATAACTATAGGCAAAGTTACATTAGTGATTGGGACTTATCTTATGCAGATGTGCTTTGAAAAACGCATTCTAAATGTACATCTTCATATTTATTATAAACTTAGATTAAACTATTTTTCGAAATATCTAAAAAGGCCAGAGTTGCTAACGGACATACCTTTATGACAGTAATAACTGATTTATCCATATTTTGTTTTATTGTTTATGTTAACTAAGTGCAACTCATGATGCATTTATAAAAATAATCCAAATACTTCCATACATGTTAACATCCGATTAGTCACTATTACGCGTATATGCTAATATTGCGGCACTTACGCATTTCAAAAACAATCAAATATTCCTCTTGAGAAACCAGAAGGAATGAGCAGTAACGAATTTAATCAATTAATTATCGTATATATCGTATACATAGAAATAGGATTGGAAACAACACCTTTTCCCATAACAAACTGTGTTTTACAAGCTATGTGGCTTCAAATAGAAATCAGACATTGCAGAAACATGCCACAAAACTCAGTAGGTTTAAATGGAAAGTTTTTTTTTATATTTTATAAATCGAGGTCCATTGGAATCGGAAGCAAACAAATGGTAATTTGTTTCTGGTATCTTTGTAGAACGTTTATGCCGAAAAATGCTCCTAAAATATGCGTTACAAAGAAGATTCAATAAGCTGTAGAATATTGCTAGCTATAGATTAATAAACGTTGTACAATCATTCTAGATTAATTTAACTCAATATTTTTTCTACTAACAACTCTCAACTCCTAACAGTTCTACCACTTACTTTCCTACATTTCTTTAGAAATCGACGACTCAATTCATAACTTAATCCCTTTTAATTCTATTAACTGCAGTCGTGTGAAGTATTCTTGTTCATTGTCATTCATTTTCTGCCTGATACAGCAAAACTAACTTGAGGTAAAAAGAAATTTTTAAATATTTTTTTCCGATTCAAACCAAACCGTGACAGCCCATAATGAATTTTGAAAGACTCACTTTAAAAAAAAATAAACTTTATTCATGACAATCAATATTATACAAAACTATGGAGAAAAAAATCCATCAAACGAGTGTTTTGAAGAAAGTTGAATTGGGTTAGAAGTGTGTGATTTCCAGGTTAGTTCAACTCCTCATCTCCAGCTAAGAAGAATTCGGCTTAGAAGAAACCTTTTCAAAATGAAAGGTAAGAAACACTTCATTTTTATTTTTGATTCATAATAGTTTGGATAACGACAGATCAATGGAAATGTAAGTAAGGGAACGTTAGGGAATAGGAAAAACACACATAAAATGCATGTCAAAATCGATACACTAATTCTAATTTGTAAATAGTATTTACGAAAATGTCTCATGATTTTCAAACTTAAGCTTAATAATAGTTGTATGCCTCAATTTTCTTAAACATTAATTTATTTGGGGTATCAATTTGAACTTAAATTTTTATTTTAACTGAACACTAATTTTTGTAATAAATTATAATCTAATAAATCAATTTTTAACAAGTAATACAAATTCTCCAAGAAAAACAATGCAATGCTTTTCTTAATTAACATTCAAATATTTCTTGTGGTGCATCAAGAAAATATTCCAATATTCTTAACAAATCCGATAGTTCAATGAAACTCATTACATAACTATTAGCCAACATAAGAACACATGCAAGATAACTTTTCTTTACGTAACTTCTTCTGTCATTTTAGCAACACATTGATTAAAGTTCATTTTTAAAAGGAGATTTTTTTTATTTATTTTAACAATTAACATAGCAAAGATTTCTAAAATTTGGGTGCCATCAATGTAGTATCAATATTAATGAGTAAAGTTTCTTAATTTTTGAGTTTTCAAATTGAAATATTAAACGTCCATGCGTCGGATCCATTTATTTCCTTTCAATTGAAAAATAGAAATGTTCCCTTATGACAAAGCTTTTCAAATTGTATGCTTTACTTTTGAATTTCAACATAACTAAAAAAGTTTTCTTTTTTTAGATATGGAACCTGACGCATCCAGAAAAAGGCAAAACATCTTTTTGGGAGGAAAATAGAGTGGAGGAATGTCATGGAACAGAAAGACTCATAACGTATATTGAAGGAATGCACCTTCATATGATAAGTCACTTTAAAAAAGACAAACTGTGGAACGTTCGGAACACGGTTAAGAAGAATGGTTAGACATTGAAATACTAGAAACCAAATAATAATGAATATAAGTGTCATGGCAAAACCAGGAACTGCAGAATTTTATCGTTTGAATTTTCGAATTCAAAAAGCTCTAAATATGTTGTAAGAATGGATAAACTAGTATTATTCTGATCGTGAAACAATTATTCAAGAAATATATTCGTGATATTATTCGTACATTAAAACTATATAAGATGCAGAAAAAAGTTGAAATGGTTTCTCCAAATTTCAGTAACCATCAATTTGTGGTGAAGTGAAGTAAGTTAGGTTTTAACCATTCTACTTTACGTTAGGATTTCGTATGCCAATAACAGATCATCAAGACTTGGAAATTCAAAAAGTGAAGCCAATTTTTTAAGTAAGACTATTCATTTCAACACAAGTTAAGCTAAGAAGATTTCCATATATATCGGACTCTATGGTGTTGATAGAAATAGGATTTACTCCATATACGACCTGTTTATTGGAGGAGGACAGAAGCAGTAGCCCGAATGACGGGACGCCTTAACCCACCGAGTCACTCCAGCCCTTTTCGAATTATACAGGGTGGCAATTTTAAAGAGCTCCCTAAACTATTAACGGATTGAAACTGTTTTAAAATGTTCGCTCTGTATAACTTCTTGTTTATCTTTACCAGTATAACATAATGTTGCGAAGTAATTCGACTTGAACTGCTGACTATTCGAGAAATAAAAGATCTCAATGAGAAAAGCTTATTCCAATTTGTGAAACAAACATCGAAATGAAAACAAAATATTCAAGTTTGATTCAAAAAAAAGTTAAATACATAAATGAGGTTATATGAAGGGAATAAAGCGAGGAAAACTCTCATTTTTGAAACGAAAGAAAAAGGGTTGTATATATTTTCTTGTCATGCTTCAGTAAGTTTAATTTCCAAGATTGATAATTATTCATTTCTCTCTGTTTTTATTTCAATCAAATCAAACACACCTGTTTAAACGGAAACAACTTAAGTCTTTAGAAATTTGAAGGACATGTGTGTGGTTTAAACTAATTCTATCACTTAAAGGTAAGTCAAATCGATCTCATATAGACTTGTGTAAAGCTACAAGAAAGGTAAACCTTTTCTCGAAAAGAACGTATTTCGCGTCAAAAAAGTTTCAAACTAAATACTAAGGGCATATTACTAAGGTATGTTTAAACGTGCCGTGGTATTTATATGGAATGTAATTTTAAGATTTAATCTGGCCTTTGTTTTCAAAATATAAAAATATAGTTTATTCAATTTGTAAAAAATATTCTACTTTTAAAGACCTATTTATGTTTAAAAAAATTTGCTGATTTAAACTCTGACTAAAAAAAACTAAAGGAACGTTAACTATAACTCTGTTTTTAAATGACAATGCTTGACATATTGCTACATTAAAGATAGATATAAAATGTAGATAGATATAAATGTGTATTTTTTACATTAGTGAGTTGCCTACAATTATATCCAAACCTCTTTTGCTATATTTATATAAACAATTTTAAGTAGACATTTATTTTTGCGATTCCAATTTTGAGTTGTTAGGTAAATAAAACTTGCATTTAAAAACAGTTTATTTGTTATTTAAGCAAAAAAGTTTCAAATGAAAGTATTTTAACACTGTTAAAACATGACTTATTACTAGTGAAATTAAGATACTCCTTTTTCGTGGATTGGAATTTAAATTACAAAATATGCATATAGAATAACCTAGTAATTTGTCAAATATTTCTTTTTAAAAAAAATTCATTAAACTGAATAGTTTAAATTAGAGTTTAGAATATAACGACGATTTTTGAAAATCCATTCAAACAACAACTAACGTTTTTACGATTTAAATTTGGTTTATCACTAAAGGATGAATTCGTAAAAAAAAAGTAGATTTAAGCCAAACAGTGACTGATGGTTTTTCTGAAATAACTGTTCGCTGCACCAACTGACACATGTCAAAATGGTATTTTAATTCACCACTTGCGATTGTGCCACTCGCCTTTCGCCATCTTGCACCCAAGCCATCAGTATTAGCCAGCAGAGTTCCGCTTGGCAGAATCAACGTGTCCATATCCCCCTTCGAAACAACCTTAACCTACAGGCAGAGAGCAAACCAAGGACTTAACTCTTCCATCCGATCATTTTTCTAATTTTACTTTTATTACGATGCGAAACAAATTGGGGCAACGAGGCCGCGGAGCTCAGGGTGTGTCTTCTTCGGGCTCCCAAGGTCCCATTTGCAACACAAATCGCCTCCCCACTTGTTCTTGCACACCAAATAGGTACGAAACAAATTCATCATATTTTCAAATATAGACTATATCGAGTGAAAAAAAATTTACCACAACTGGTTATGCCGGGACCCCAAGGAGGGAATTGATGAGCTTCAACGCTTAGTTGTAATTTAAAAAAATGCCCAGAAAGCGTAGTGGCAAAATCAAAACAAACTCAGTACTGACATTGAATTTAATGCTAATTGACTTGCTGAGTTTTTTCCTCAAATTTCTCACTTCTATTATTATAAATTGTTATGAACATGTTATTTTAATATATAAAAAATATATACATATATTAGAATAACATGTTCATAACATTTTCCACTGAACGAGCAATTTTAGTATTAGTGTATCATGACACGTTAGCTCCCTTTGCTATGAACACGTTCCAATTACGATACTAGAAATCAAATCAAGGAGATCGACTCTTTCAGAAGAACGCTTTACAAGACCTGTGCGCCGTCTTGTGGGCAGGGGAAAGTGAAGTAAAATCTTAGTAAAAAAACGTCCGCTTTTCAAGGTAAAGTTACCTTTTTCCGTTTTGTCATCAAACGAGCCGGTGAAGCATTAAAAATCGCGACCACATCTTTCGCAGACTACGTATACTTAAAACGAATGCTGAAGTTACACATCATAAGTATATCGTTGGTTTAAAACCTGCTTAAATGTTGTTTTCAAGTTAGAAAAATGGGTGTTTGGACTAAAAACTGATTTAGAATATTAAAAAAAACCCGTCAGTTTTGAACTTTTTATGTATATTTTTGTAATTAAAAAGTAATTAAATGGATTTTTTGATATTTTCGAATGAAATATTTTGGCTATATTTTAAGTAGTAAAACTTTTTTTTTACGATTGTTGGTCACGGAAAAAGATCCAATCGGTTTTTGTGGCACAATATTAACTCTGAAATGTTACACTTACTTCTTATTCATTTTACACTTGATTTGATCAAAGGATCAAGTTTATCATAGTTTGCTCTAAATCCACCAGGTCTATTTGTCTTCAAATATAGTCGTATTTACAACTCTAAATGTCTCTCTCTACACATGGAAAAAAAACACTCGATTTTCTATTATTTAATTTAAAATTCTTTTTTATGTTAAAATGTGTTAGTTATTCAATAATTTCTTTACAAAATTCGGTTCTCTACTACAATTTATTGCGTTTGTATGGTATTGTACGTCTCATTTACTTAGACCAATTATTTTGACCAATTATTAAACCTCCTGAAATGTCCATTAAAATAAATAAAAATGCCTTAGAAGTAACAAATATATAATGTGCATTCCACAGATATAAATGGACTTCAAACGGTAAAAGTAAACACGTCCCTACTCTATCGAGATTTCGATCGAATGCTTTTCTCCACAGAAAAGTCACCTTGTTCAATAACGAGTCCTCCGAAAATCCTCTTGAGGGGATGACATTTTACGCAATTAACTGATGAAATATGTTTTAAATGTAGCATGAGCGAATTGGACAATTGGTCAAGAAATTGAATTTGAGCTCCCTTTGTAGGATCGTGGCTTATGACCCTTCGCGTCCCGCTGGCCTCATTCGGAGCATCGCGGCTTCAGGCCAACTTTCGTTCCTTCCTTTCAAGAGCTTACAACACGGGGAGAAAGGGGTAAACGGCAGAATCCTCAACAATGGAAATTGTTTCCTCGTCATATCCAAGTGATTTCATTGCTGTGGGAGGAAAGGGGGTTCAAATATGGATTAATTATGATTTTCTTAAACTTAAAAATTCAATTACAAAAATGGAAACTATTTTGCGAAGTATAAACCGATATAGATATAGGTAGTTCAACATTTTAATTTTAAAATGCGCCAAAACAGAACATTTTTTAAAGTTTATTACTATTCCTAACTTATCGATGTTTAAGATGTGTCAGTTTTATATTATTTGTACTTGTGCATTTAAATCCATAAATAGACGTCAAAAAAAAACTATTCCCTGTATACTTTTATTAAATTGTTTACCACCCATTTTAAGGCAACGCATAAGACCTTTGCTTCATTAATTCCTGTCGAGTTAAATCTCGCGATCGCACTAATCACACGCTGAAAAGGTGATGGCAAGCGTCGCGCCTAATTAGTCCGAGCACGCCAATGGGCCTGCCTAAAAGCCGACGTCGAGGCTTGTTGTTTTAAAAGCTGGGAGGGCGTTGAAGCGTTTATTTGTAGACTCAGTGTCTCAGCAAGTGGGTGCTCATTTGCAGAACACACATCGGTTGGGTTCATTTCTCTCGCGGCGGATGGGGAGCAGCGCGTTCGATACTTTTATACTTTTCGCAAGAAATTAGGTTGGATTCCGAGCTTTCTAGATTTTATAAATTTAAAATAAACTATTTAATTGAAAAAGTTCCAATTGCAAAATAATCAGCTGATACTTTACTGAAGGACTTTTTTATTAAAACCAAACTTTTCAGGCGTTTTCTATTATTCCATTTAAAAAGCTACTTTAAAAAATGTTTGCTTCACTGTAAACTTCCATATAACGTTGGTTTCTCCAGATTCATTGAGTAACGTTGCACAAACAAGGTGTAAAATTGGTGGCAGCAAGTGCTGTATCCTTTTTTCTTTTTAAAGTTTTCTTTGAAATACAGTTTTTCATTTATCCACATCTAATTTTTTTAAAATTTCAATTGTGCACAGTTATATAATGCATTGATTCCGCTTTATTATTCAGCGCATTCTAGTCCTTTTCAATGCATTCAATATTTTTGATGCAAATTTCTATGTTTTGCTGCTTAAACCCCATGACAGGGCGAATCGACTGATATTCGTTGAACCCAAACGGAGTGTTCTAGTTCTGTCAGTAATAAAGAGTGCGCAAAAATGCTCTATCATTGACTTTGGCATGATCCTCGTATTATATCAATTGTTACTTTGCAAATGTGCTGACAAATAAAACAAATTATTTAAGTTAATTTTAATTTTCGATTCTTACAATTATTTTTACACAATATGATTTTCGTAACTCTGATTACATCTATACAACTCAATAGTTTTTGATAAGTAACGCATCGTTTACTATAATTCGAAAACAACGATTTGCTTTGAACTAAATATAAGCAATCAAGTATAACATTCCAATCAACAAGAATGACTGAACAGAAATTCTGTTGAACTTTTTGAAAATAGATGACGCATCAATGCATAATCTATTATATTGATTTCTAAACACAGATTTCTCGGTAAATCAAAACAAATTTTTGATAAACAAGTTTGCATTGGCATTCAAGTATAGTCATGAAATAAAAATGATTAAAAATGACGATGATTTTCTATAAATACTATTAAAAAATATAGGAATATTTTACATCAAAGTGATACTTAACTCATTTAAATGGATGAAGTACAGGAAAATCATCATTGAGCTACACACTTTCACTAAGAAATAATCAAATCATTAGAAAAATCTGAACTGTTTTGAAAAGGTAAATTGAAAGATCGAGATTGACTATAATGTGACGAATAACAGCTAATAACCCGTTTAGATAAACTAAACATAGAACATAAACCTACAAAATAATATACAAAAGAGTAAACACACTTTACTTTTATATGCACAATGACTAATCAATGTTAGCTTTTTTTCACATTATATTTCTATCACTTTTTAAGGAACGGTGTTAAATCCCGAAAAAGCTATATGCTTTCGACATGTGCTTTATTTCAGTTTAATAGTGGCTCTTCAAGTTATTACTCAAACATAAATAATTTAGTTCCAATTATTAAATAACCTTATTCCTGCACTCAGTGATTTTTTTTCAATTCAATCAATGGTGTGATAAATATAGGAGTGAGATATTACGAAATTACCCTCTGATAAAACCACTGTAAGGACTGACATTGTTTAAAAGAGCAAAAAGTCAATTATATTTTTAAATCGAGTTGTTGCCCTTATTTGCCACATAATGCTTTAAACATCTTGTGATTTCATTAATGATACTAAACTATTTCCTTTTCAACCCTTTCATAGAAATCTCTTTTCTAATCAACTACCACTTATCATTTCGTGTCATATAAAATCCACTAAGAGACGTATTTAACAATTTATAGAATAAGATTTTTATAATAACTACATCATAAAAAGAAAAAAAAAATTCTTTAAGTAAATCAGTTTTTGCGAAGGTGCTTCCTTGAAAAATATATATTTTTTGTTCTATCAGAACATCGCCAGTCAAACTGTCAGTTATAAAATAAAGCTTTTTCCGGTTACTATGTAAGTCTTTCTTTATGACAGATCAACGGTAAAATGAAAAAAAAAGATGTTTTTCCTTATTGGCTTTGTAACCTTTATTTAAGATTAAGAAAGACTGTAATATAAGTTAAATGGAAAGTTTATTTCCAAATTTAACACCTTCTTTTAGATGAGTTCATATATTTAAAGTCTAGTTTAGCTGATCCTTAGCTGCTTTACATAATTCATAGTAGTGAAAATTACTTGTCTTTTATGAACTTAAGTTTACTACTTAGAAGTGCATTGCAAAAGTATTCTGTTGTATAACAGAAAACTTCTGACAGTACAGTTGCCCAAACATATCCGTAATGCTTGAGAAAAAAAAAATTTGAAGAATTGTTCTGCGGCAAAGCAATACAGAAAATATTCGTACGTAACAGATATTTTCTGTAACTCGGCATACGCTAAAAATAAAGGTGAAACCACGATCCGTATACGAACCCTCGTCGACGGCATAGGAGTCAGGCGCGTTCACCACTACGCCTTCGCGGCGAAGGACGAAGTGTGTATTTGAAATTTTCTTTTCATATCAAAACAGAAAAATAAAATCCGTTCTCAACAGGTGAAATCTGTATCAGTGGTTACAGATGTTATCTGTTTACAGAGAAAATGTTTCTTAGTAAATTATTATGCAATTTTACCTGCAAGTAGTCTTAAAAAACAGACATTTTCTGAAGAAAAGTAACAAAAATTTTATGTTTTTTTAGCAATTTTTTTCTTACAATGTGTACATATTTTATTATATTTCACTTTATTTTTTGTTTAGTTAGCTCTTTTGTGTATTTTGTGACAGTAAAGAATGATAATCTTTTATTTATTTCATTATTTTTTCTTTGATTTAGAAGTTAATTTTTTTTTACTTTTTAACTAATTATGCACACACATTTTGAAACCATAAAAACCTCCTTTTTTGAAGCTTGCATTCCCAAATTTAAAAAAAAACTATTTAAAAAGGTAAAATAACCCAACGTTAACATAACGCTAAAATATCTAACCACAAACGTTGAATTCAATAAAAACACAAGCGACCCATGTGTTACAGAATGAAATAAAAGACGTGACTTAAATCCCAGTTCTTTGAGATAGATTCCGAGTGCATCCAGCACGCGTCATCTGGTTTGTAAGCGTGTTTGAATGTTCACATTTTTGTGCGAGTCTCAACCGTTGTAATGTAGCCCACACAGGCCACAAAAGAAAGCCGATTGCTTCGGGTAAGGAAAAGTATTTTTCATTCACGAGAAATTTTTCGGGGAACTTGAATCAGTAGTCAAGTCTCGTTGACGCGCACCGAAAAACAGATCAGGTTGAAAAAGGCGGGTCTCGTTTATTTTCCAACTTTGTGTCGTAAAAAAAAAACTTTGTGACGACTATTTATTCATGTTTTACCGTCATTGTTTATTTCTTCTTATGTTTGCGCTTTTCAAGTATTAATGGATGTTGATACTAAGCACGCGTGGTTTAACGACTTAAAAAATCTCAGTGCAAATTTTACCTTATAATTGATGGAAAAGCGATGATAAAAAACGAGTTTTAGTGATTTTAAAAAAGCATGTACTTTATAATAAAATACATGATTACATTATTCTTTAACATTTACATTGCCTTTTTAAACCAATTAAATCAGTTGTATTAAGGAAATAATTGTTAAATTAAAAACTGACTTCATATTATATGAAATTTTTGCTTTCAAGATTATTATTTTTTATACACTGAGTATAATTAAAGTATTCTTTTTATGAAGAAAAAACCCGATAAATTCGACTAGACGTACAAATAACTTGGGGTGGTATTGTTTTGTGTTCGTGTTATCACAATATTAACGAAGGTAGTTTTTCTAATAACAATCTTCAATAATGTCTTCATTGTTTCAAACTTCAACGTCATAGCTGAATTGTCTATTAGCTAACACCAAACCTCTTCGAAAATTAACTAGGTCTAACTTCAGTTAACTTTATCTAAAAAATGGGACATTATAATGTATTTTTAAAAACTACAGAATAGAGGTTTAACAAGTTATTCAAATTTCATATAATGCAATATTTACAATCCTTTTGAACTGATTTTGGAAAGTTGTTTTGATTTCAATTTTATTATTTGAATTTTTTTGAAATAACTCAATTATTATTTTTTCGTTTACTTTATGTCAATAATCGATGATAGTTCCGTTCGTAACATTATGTTTCCTTTTTTTCTGTTATACAAACTTTCATTGATACTGTAATTAAACTATTTTTGAGATGTTTTATGTTCCTTGATAACGTTGTGGGATTGCTCGAGTATTACTGGTCGACTTTTAAAATGTCGTTTCTTGGTATTTTCAACGGTGCCTACAGATATTTTGAATGTTTTTGAAAAGCTTGATTTTTTTAATTACTAAATTGTTAAATACGTTGTTTTACTAAATGTTGTCGTACTGAATGTCGCGTCTTTCGAAGTAAAAGGGTTGACATTGTTCTGAGTATATTGAATTTTCTTAAAACTGTTATTCTCTTTAGTTTAAATATTATCATATTTATAACGTTTGATTCAAATCATGTTAATGGATTACTTCTTTCCATTGCAGTCGTTTTTTGGCCGTACCTACAACAACTTAGCTGCGTTGGGTGAATGCAAGAATAGTGGCCAGTGTGTCATCAACAAGAAGAACAGAACTTCATGTAAGAGCTGTCGGCTGAAAAAATGTCTGCTCGTTGGAATGTCAAAAAGCGGTAATCATCATCTTTTACAAAATGTATTAAAAATGCCTGTTTAGTTTTTTTTTGCTTCCACACTACATTTAGAACGTAAAAAGTAAAAGTTATTATACTTGTGTTCAGTCCGTCTGTTTGTCCGTCACCCACTTTCACAGAATGAACCGCTAATCTCACATGAAAGTAGTTTACTTCATCTATAAAGCAAAAAATCAGGCAAGGCTATGTTCCAAATTTTTTTGTAAGTTAGTATTTTTAAAAATTAGAAGTATATTTAAAATTAAAAAAAATAAAAAAATAATACCCAATTAAATAACAAGATAATTGAATTTTTATTCAATATTTAAACTGCTGCCACTTCGACAGACACATTAGAACCATTATTTTTTTAATGGAAAACTGGAGGAATATTTATTTTTGTGATATAAGTTTGGAATGGAGTGTTTCGCTACTATTTTTAGAGGTGATTTTTAAAAATTTTATTCGTCGAGCTGAAAACCGATTTAGCAAACAATCTAGAATACTAATTGAATCGCGAAGGAAAGTTTTGATAAAATAGGGATATTTTGGCATTTTAAAAGTTTGAATAAGTAAGAAAGGCTGTGCTTGACGATTTTGCATCTAAGATTGATAAATCAAGTGTGGAAGCGGTTCTAGGTGAAAGTTACTGTTTGCAAACCTACTTTTTAACCTTGGTAGATAAATGAGTAAATGGGCAACGTTATAATCTGTTCTAAAATCCGCTACATCTTACACATTAATTCATTACAAACCGAATCAGATACCGGGTAAATTTTAATGAAATTATAATTTTAAAGTTCAAAATTCATGAATTTGTTCAGTTGTTTTTAATTATAGAAGTTCAAACTTAATGGTCAGTTAGAAAAAACAAACTGATAAATTAAAAAGAATTTGACTCTTTATAAAAAATTTTGATGGGACACTCAAACTCTTTATATAATTATTTTTATTTGCAAATTTAAATTTTCCATGAGTGGATCATTGATATTTTCATTGTAAATATGGTTTTTAATTTTAACTAGTTTTAATTTACAAATTTATAGTACCTTTCAGTAGGAGGTTCAAAGAGATTATAGGGGAAATCGGGGCTAGTTTTCCAATGGGGCAGGTTTTCCACCTACCATTATTTTGAATATGGGCCACTAAATGATGCCAGTGATTGAGCTGGCCTACTTATACATCAGCCCAGTATGCATTATCTGACTAAAGTGTTATGTTAATGCAAGCCGTCATGTTGTCGCAATACCTAATTATTATTTATTTTTCAATTTTGAGTGAATTTTAGTTTTATTTGAAATTAATTATTATTAGCATTAAACGGTTCCAATATTGTATGTACTAAAAGTGGGGATCTTCCTTATTGTAGCTATGTATATATTTTGCAAATAACTTACACAACTACTAGTTGAGTAATGTCACTGCTCCAATATGGTGAAAGGGCCGCATTTTCCAAAATGCTTTTGGGGCAAGTAGTTCAACACTGTTTTCGTTCAAGAACTTTCCTCAGCATAAATCATCTAGTTTTATATTATTGAAAATATAATTTTTGTGTTTTGAAAAGAGCCAATTAATCATGAATGAAATTGTAAATTCCAAACTGAGCTGCTGCTATTTGAAATACTCTTCATTTATAAACCGAACACAGAGAATCACTCTTTTACTCCTTAAGAATTTAATGCCTCACTAGTTATTTGTGAGGGAGTGTTGTGGTTGTTAAAAATCCCACTGAATTCTAATGGATTTCTGAGTAATTTTTTTGAGTGGGAAAACATGCTTACTGGGCACATTTGAACTTAAATTACTTTTTGAAATATAATGGTGAAACATTTTAGATAATAGTACAAGGAATACATTGATGTTTTTGCCTCAAAATACATAAAAGTAAAAATTGTATGAATACAGACAAAATAAAAAAAAAAGATGGAAAACTTGCTACGGTCTCCCCAACGTGTAAGCATTGTCATAAGTTATTTCAATTTCAGAACCGTACATAATGCATCAATAGATAATTTATTTGACGCCTTCAGCAATTTTTCGCCACTATGAAACCAAAATCACAAGGTTTACTCAAGTATGTGAAGATACTGCTTTTGAATGGCAGAAAAATGCCGTTTAAGAGGGTCCAGTGCGTTTGACACAAGCGTGACGCCAAGTGAAAACAGGAACTTGCAATGATCTCGAGTAAGGTCCGCTACAATGGAGGCACTTTTTGGAACTTGTGTTCACTCATTCGGACATTTGTTTGTATTTGGACTCATCGCAAGAAAAAAAAGGAAGGTCAATGGAATGCCTTTTAACCGGCTTGTTTACAGCTAAATGGATCACGAATAAGAAAGTTTTAAAAAAAAAAAAACTTTATTTAAGGCGGGGCCCCTCTTTTAAAGTCGCAGGGTTGATAAAACAGATACCAGTGTAAGCTCAGGAGACCGAAAAATTGGTTACAGACTAAAGCAAGTTACCACTCGACTGCGAATCGTACCACTCCAACTGTGAAAAAGTATCGCAACTTTGCAATGTACATGTTTATGTTTAAAATTTTTTTAACAAAAGTTATTTTAGCAAAGCCATTAAAAAAAAGACTAGTTTTATTCAAGACATAAAAAAAGTTTTTCTTTTCATAAGACAACAAAGTAACCAAACAAAATTGTTCTCAATATCATATATTTTACCAACAACCATGTGTTCTTAAGTGAGGCCGATAGATCGTGTTTATTGCATCGTTTCTATCCCACTCCAATTTAATCGATGATTAAATGAAGTCATCTGTGGTCCCGAGATTCTACAGAGATAATAACAGTGTGGTTTGCAACGCACTTCGGGAATCACGGCTCTTTTTTGTGAGCGCACCCACGCCGTAATTTAACGGATCACGATCCAAAAGTCACTCTTTCAACGTTACGCGTCTCACCTTTCGTAGGGTGCCTACATGGGGACGGTGCGCCAAATGAATAGCGAAAAGAATCGGTTCAATAGTATTCAACTATTGCAAATTATTCCGCTTTTTACACTTAAACTAATAATAAATTTGTTAATTTTATTAAGCTGATTCAGTTAAGATAAAATGTATTTTTCGAATGTATTGCATTTTAAAATACGATACAAAAAAATTAATCTTAGTTGATGATACGTAGATGAAAAAAAAACAAAGAAAATGACAGTTGAAATAACTAAACAAAATTTTCCATTATTTTAAATAAATAAAAGAAATTTTACGTATAACACCCGTTCATGTATTATTCATATACGTTTAGCTTAACGCTCTTAAAGTTTGCTTGATTTTCGTATTCGATTATATTTTTCTAATTGAAGTTTGTAAAATCAATATAGTATCTCCTAACACAATACATTGATACTTCTTACTTATCATCAATTAAGTTTCATCATTCAAGCTTTACTAGTTTCTTATTTTAAGTTTTCACATCATTAAAAGTTTTCCACTACCAACTATCATTTTCTCACAATGGACATTTTATGCATTTAAAAATAAAAAATCGTCCTGAGACTTTGGAAAAAATATCTTCAATTTCCTTGATACATTCCTCTCTCATTTCTCCACTGACAGCGATCAATTTCTGGCTCGTCCCTCCGCAGTTGCAAATTCCTCGTCATCCACTGTGGCCACAATCCATTTTTGTTGTTATTCTTCCGGGCACCTTATGATTATTTTTTGGGCCCTGACCCTATCGCAGGGAAAAAGAAGCAGACTTAACACAATTAACCCCACGGTGACCCACGGAGGACTCGTGACAAGACTTACCCATACCAACAAGGGTTGGGTCATTTCTGAACGTCCTCACGTACCCTGGAATGGATGTGCTGGTCGGATTCATCATCAATTTCAGACGGGCTGGTGATCTATTGCCCAGGAATGCACTACAATCGTATCGTGAATGGGGACTCAGATAATTGGAAAAAAAGATCTCAATACACGTATTAATTACACGTCTTTTTTGTGAAGGTTTTCTCTTGTTGGAATGATTTTAATTATGGCGAATGCTCAGTGGAGGCTGATGTTATTCGAATAAATAATTTCCTAAACACTCGGCAAATACAATAATTGCTCGCTGCATTTGTATTGGTTTTGCATATCAGTTTGCTTTTTTTGTTGAGATATCAGTTGACTTTAATTAAATAACTTATGAGGAGTTAGTACTTAGAAAGTCTAAAAAAATAAAAAAGGTTTTAAGATAGACATTAATAATGTTTTTGTTTCGGCAACAATTTAGCAATAACTAGGTGATTCAAAATGTTTTTACTTTTAACAAAATTGCGAAGGAAGTACTTTACAATTCTCATTAAACCCATAATGCGCCTAAACATTCCCTTTGAATTGTCGAGCTAATGTTAAACCATGTTAATGTTTGATAATACCATATTTCATAGCGTCTAACCTCTTTCTCGACCGTATGACGTGGGAATGGGGGCTTCTATTTTTACGTGCACACGCAATTCAGCACAAAGCCTGACCCCTCACCGTTTGGCGTAAAATGTTACTTTTTGATACACCTTGCCCAAATTGAAAAGTGCATGGCACTGAACAAAAAATTAGGTCTCCCGATTCAACAAGGATGATCGTGAATAATTGTTTAATGATATGTGTTGGGTTATATTTAACTTAGCATGAAAAACTTTAAATCCATTATTATGGACCCGAGGTTCGGCGGGTCACGACCCCTCGGGTTGGATGTTACTTTAGGACTGAGTTGCTTTTGTAGGCTCTTTTGTTGCAAGTGGGAAGGATACGATGTTCGGAAAGGAAAGACCTGTGAAAGAGTCGACCTGCTTAGTCTTAGTCATCTGTGCGAGTTTCGTGTTTTGCCTCTAGAAGTGAGGTGTGGCGACTTCAATAGTCGGAATCGTGTTGGGAGCTTTAATTGGAAAAGTCATTCATTTTTCCATCAAAGAAGAAAATAGATTAAAACCATGTTTTCATGACCTTTTATTGCAAGACGTTTCATATATGACAATTTAAAAATAGAAGTAAATACATGGAAATACCACTCTGTATACTCGATTAAATATTTGTGTAGATTATAGTATTTGTAATAATGTTGGAGGGATGAACTTATTTATGACATTAATTTCAAAATTGATATATTGAAATATTAAAGCACAATTTTTTTATTAATCGAAAAAAGGGAATATCTTTATTAGTCTACACATGTAAAGAAAACGCAGGTCGTTTATGTAAACAAATATTTTATAATTATTAAACTATTTAAACATTTCATTCAAAATAAAATTTGTTTAAAATTTGTGCAATTATTATTTGATATATATCATTTTCTAGTCTGAGTTGAAAGTCAAGAGTGCTTCTATATCCAAAACAAAATGATGTATGCTTATAAAAGCGTTTAAAACTAAAAATGGCATTTTCCGATTATGGGATATGCTGGGATTTTGCTCATGCCTTGTCAGAGGGTCCCCATGATGGGGTTCATGGTTGAATATTTCTTCGATGAGACTCAAAGAGTGATTTTTTTCAAGGTTCCCGCTATGGGCGCCGCTCCAACTGGTTCAAAATCCACTGCCTCATCCAGGACCAGGCCGAGATGAGCAGCCGGCTGGGCGAGCAAGGGGTGCTCGCCAACAGCCACTACGACTCCAACAAGGAGCTGGTGCACCACTTCCGGCCGGACTTCAGCGAGGGCCCCTCCAACCGCGGCTCGCCCTCCTCCGACCCCCTGGAGTCGACCAGCTACGGCTACTTCCCCTCGGCCAGCTCATATTCCAACGGGTACGAGGCCGGCTCCAGCCCCACCTACGAGACCCGCAAGGAGAACTTCCACCACCTGCCCCTGTCGCCCGTCTCCCCCTTGCACCCGGCCAAGTTCTTCTTCCACTCGGCCGCCTTCTCCAAGTTCCCGAAGGAGATGAAGTTTCCTGTTGGGCCCGTCCAGGAGAACCCCATCGACCTGTCGGTCCGGAAGCCGGAGACGCCCACGTCGGACGCCACCGTGGACGAGGACGAGTACATCAACATGGACGACGAGCCACAGAGGGCAGAGACGCCGCTCGACCTCACGGCTAAGAGGGTGCTCTCCTGTTAACCAAAAGACAAGCCTTGTGCATTGTTACTGTTGTGTTTTTTGGAAATATTTTTCAATGAACTTCTTTGTCTTCCAAGGGCAGACAATCAAAAGACTAGTGAACCGATTCGTTTGGAATCGGATACAGTATTATAATATCTGTCATTTGTTCATAAATTTTATAAATGTGGCCAGTTCAGATGTGATTTGACTTTAACTTATGTATGTAGAGTCACTAAACCATGGTTTGTACTATAATGTGAAGTGCCTAACTAAGTCATAAAAGCTTGTGATTGAAATCGAACAATTATGTAGATAACATTCTGAAAAGTGCATTCCAAATCAAAATTTTGTTTTCAGGTAGAACCCACCTTGTACAGTTATTGTTATTTGGACATTTTTTCAGCAATATTTTCAAGAAAGTGCCTTTTTGTATGTATGTGCAATGTACAATGCTTAGAAGTCTTGAAGCATAGATGGAAATCACATATGCTGATACATACATCCTTTGATGATCGTATGTCATATGCAAGTAAATATTGGCACCTGAAAAATCTGTACACATGTGTGCGCAGATATGGTAACTTTATTATAAAACATTTTGAATTTATTTCCTTTATTATGATTATTTTAGTGCCGTTTTACTTTTGCCATATCTAAGCTTATATAACATAAAAAAAATTACGAAATCATGTACCTAATTCAAACGTCTTCTTCTGGATGTTTATTTTTGTACACAAAAAAAAATGAAATACCTTGACATTAAAATATTGCAAAAATGGTATTAAATTAATCCATTTTGAAAGCTATAACAAAATAATATATCCTTACAAATAAGTTGAAAGTACAAACAAATTAGTCAAGTTTCTTTCTGATTCATATTAGCAAATAACGAAATAAAAGTTATTTTGTGTTAAACGCATTTTAAGTAGAACAAGGAAGATCAATAAATGTACACAATTCGAAATGATCTTGGTTTCAATATGCTTCTGCCAAGCTCCAGTAAAAAACTTACGAAATTCCCATTTCACTCAAGTTTGCCATTACGTATTCATTTATGCCCCAACAAACGGATTAACTCTCGCAACGACGGATCGGATTATTTCACCCCTCTGCCAACAATGGGTGCCCGCTATTCCCCAAATTGCGCAGTTAGATTTCATTTGAGGCCGAAAAAAATTTATAAGCGTGACCATCTATTGTTTCGAGAGTGAAAGGCAACAAACTCTTTAAGTCTTCAGATGTGGCAATAATTCTCTTCCGCCGATGTATGTCAATAGGTTAGCCGCTACGGTCTGAATCCAGACGCATCAAATTGACTTTTTTTCCACAAGTGAAAGTTCTGACACGATTTTTTTTGCTTTTGCATTGTTTCTACAGTTAGATGTTCGCGTAATTTGATGGCCTTACATCACTGGACGATTATCACTTTCAATATCACCCAGGTGTTTGGAAAAGCATTTTGCTTCACTGCAAGTCCGTCAACTAAGCATGAAAACGTGGCAGGAATTGGCAAATTTAAATTGATATCAACTTATTGTTCTCCGCAATCAAAAGAATCAATCAAAATTTACTAAACTTTTCCAAAATGTCTTAAAACTGAAGGGCCCCGACTCTGCAAGAATTGGAATTTTATTCATTTTTTTTTTTTGTAATCAGGCTCATGTAGACTATATTATGTACTAGAATAACAGTATTAACCTAAAACTATTGAAGTTACTTATATATACACTGTTAAAACTGAAGGTGACACTTGGCACCCCAAGAGGAGAATGGCGGTGTCCCGTCAGCGGGATCCCTAGGCGATTCACCAGCCCGAGATTCATCGACCCAAGGTGATTAAAAGCCTTGAGGTGCCAAATGAGACCGACTTTTCACCCAGGGGTAAAAAATTGCACCCATTTGTCACTTTAGTATATAAAAATATAATTGTTATTTTTAAGTTTTTATTACGTTAAGACTGTTATTTATCCGGGAATTTGTACAAACTCAATTATTCTAGATTGCTTTACTTTAATTTTAATACCAGCATATTTGTTGAGTTTCTAACAAGGAATTGATGAAAAATTCCATTCTTTGAGTTGCAAGTTTGGATACAAAATTTGGTTTGTGATTAAATAAAAACAATTACATTTAACACTTCTAGTTAATATTGAATCAACATTTTTTTTCTAAAAATTAAAAAATAAAGTTTGCGATACATTTAAGGAATTAGTTTTTATATTCTTCATTAGACCCAAAATAAATTTTAACTATGTCTTTTGATTATTTAGTATGCGTGATATCTTCGTAAGTTCAGACACATTCTGAATATACGTGTTATAAAATATTCCTAGTCGTCATCTGGAAAAAATTGTGGGTGAATGCACCAGTTATAAGGGGAAAAATGTTAAAACATTGTCGAAGACAAATTATTTTAAAAAGTGCGTTAAGCAAATTTACTAAAATGCTATAAACCATTTTACATTCATCCCAACATTTGTGTTAAGTCTTATCTTCCCACTTAGAGCCAGTAATTCATCTTATCTTGTGGAGGATTGGTGCAATCTCTTTCCGTAAATTATTAAATAAACTATGTGTGTCATTTTATTTATAAATTTTAAGGATAGTGGAGAGTAAGTTAAAGTTAAAAAATAAAGCATTCAGGGAAAATTAAAATAAATATTTTTATCCAATTGAAAGCTGTGAATTATTGAATTTAATTCAGTACGTGGATTATTTAACGTGGGGCCTGGATGGCCGAGTGGTTTGACCATTACGCCGCTGTAACGGGCGCGGGTTCGATTCCCGCCTTCGCCCTGGGTGTATATTCCTTTCTCTGTGACAGTAAAATTCGCTCTGTGTCTGTCTTACTTGACGAAGGCTTCATAAGCGGGTCTCTGATCAAGCACACAAGCCGGAATATATATGTACTAGTAGTTATTATTTAACGTGGTGATTTAAATCCATACTCTTTAACCGAATATTTCAATTGTTCAGAGCCCATTTGGTGATAATTGTTAAGTTTTAAACTTCAATTTATTTTGTAATTTATTGTCTATTTTTTTGTAAATCTATCGACTTGAAGTGTTGAACAAAATAAAATCATCAAATCCATCCAGATATAAACATTTAATTTAATTTCTTTTATTCACGATTACTTTATGTACTTTATTTCGCAGATTTTTATAACCCTTTTCAAATTTTGACTTTAACGTTAAAACTTATATTTCTATTATATATTTGCGATGTTATATAATTAAATGTATATTTCACAATCTTTAACCACAGAACAGTTTTATTTGTTTGGCCTATTTTTTAATCGGCCAACCACTTGTAAAATATTAGACCATTTTTGATACTAAAATAATGTGACCGAAGCTATTAACGACACGAAAAAAATTATTCAATGTCTGTACTGGTTCTATTGAAATAGCTTTAACTTTGCATATTTATTTGAGAGGTCCTAATATGGCCAATTTTGAAATCAATGAACGTGTTATAAAAAGAAAGGAAAAAACCTACAGTGTGATTTAAAGCTGTTAAGTGGTTAAAAATAAAAGTTTTATTGTATATAAAGATGCGAGAATATTTTCGAGAAATTAAATGATTTTAAATGAAAATTAAAAAAAATTGTTTCCTTAAACAATGCCGTTGAATAAAACTGCATTTGCAGCATGTTTTATTAATGATACATTACTGTTTTATTAAAGAATTATAGAGCACTCCGAAAATTGCTTATAGATTGTTTAAACATTTTATGTTTCTATATCGTTAATAATAAAATCTTGTTATGAGTATTTTGCATGTTGAATCTTCTACATTCCATTACATATAAACATTAATTGTATTTGGCGTATTCCATATTGTGGTCTATTAATTAGTACTGAACTCTTATGCTTGAGTGAGTGTTTGGGGGAAATATTTAAATATAAATTAACTATGAATATGTGCTAAGGATACATTTTTAAATTGTAGACGAGATTAGAATATATTGCTTAATATCAATAAACATTGTTTGCTTGTATTGAGTGATTAAATGAATGAATGATTAAAATGCTTATTGTTACGTTATTACTTTACACATTTATTTTTATATACGACGGAGCTTAGTTCAAATTGCGTGTAGACTTTCACTGGCGAAAGACACTTAAAAGTACTACGTATTATCAGCTTATTTGATCCTATTACAAGCCATTCCTTTTATTCTACCTGCGGATCATCTACTTATTTTTTGAAAATAAATTATTTATATTTTTGGGCTCAAACCGAATACACATTTGAGCATAACACTACCTTGTTTTATTGTATATGTATGTTATAAAACTTTGTGTAAAATATTGTAATTATATCTGTTATGAATGTCCTTTGTTAATAAACATTTCTTACTGATAACTATACATGTATAGTTTCGATACAAATGTTGGTTGCCATTCAAACATGTGTCATTTAAATTTCATTTGAAATGAAAATAACTCAAGTTTATGTCAAATTCTATGAACAAAATGTAAGAGCTTCATAATGAAGAGCTACTTTGTATGTCACTGAAAGTTTCCCTTTTAGAAAAACTATATCCTTTTATAACAACTAACTGCTGTTACTACTTGTTCAGAGAAGCTTGTATATTTGGGAATGGAAATTTTAATAAACATTTTACACAAGATTTTATTCTTTAATGATGTTTTACTTTATTAATCATTCATAAAACAGCAAATACTAGTAGCACACAAGAACTATTGTTCATTCAGAACTGTATTAACTAAGCTAATTTAGCTGCATAATAAGATCTTATGTGTATGAAGTTTTTTTATATCATCTTAATTTCGATGATTTTTTTTTTAATTTGGATGGAAATCAAAGGGATGTAAGGTTCCTGAACTAATGTAGGATCTCATCATCTAAACACGATGCATAAACTTTAATTTTAAGAGCACTACTCCTACTCAAATATTAGCAAACTTTAGTTTAATATGAATGAGTGTTTTAATCAAGAAATACTGAAAATATACATTTTGAATTATCTTAAAGTTAAAAATTGTTCGTTCTTTTATGTCATTTAATGAACACAAGCTGGTCAAATTTACTATTACCTCATATGATATTTTGTTGTTGTGGGGACTTATCAAGTGTTTATATTGACGCTGTACATCAAACAGGTTTCTCTAACAAATCAATCTGAAACAATTAGGTTACATTCAGTAACAAACATATGGAACTAATTTGACACTAAATTTCGACATCTTTCAAACAAAGTTTATGAAGAAACATTAAATTTTAATATTAAACGTACTAACGGCTACATAAAATGTATTTCTTGAAGCAATTATTCTCATTATTTCAAATGTGGTCAAAATTTGTTTTTAAATTGAATAATGAAAGATAAATTAAAATTTAGATGCTTTTAAGTATTATTTTGAAAATATTGAAAATGTATATTTTATGTAATGATTAAACAATGCTTTTTGCGTTGTTATTTTAAAATGAAAAATTCAGAAAAATATATTTTTTTTTTAAACAACAGCCCCCTCTTCGATTTGTTCCTATTATTTACAATTATTTTTGCGTAAAAATCCTTTGTATGCTGAAAAAATGAAATGGGAGACTGCTTGAATGGTTGCAATGTTCTTCTGTTGAGCCGTCGCAATGGACTGTCGATGTGTGGTGCTCCAATTTGTGCCTCCCACCGACAGGCGTGCGATGGATGGTCTATCTCTCCTGCCGCCTTGAATCCACAAAGGATTACTCACCCAATGCATATTCAACAGAGGGCTGGGACACTTGTTGAGTTGGCCGGAACTCTTCGCATCCGTCAAAACTTGCTCCGGATTAAACGAACTCTAACCCCGATTTCCAAGGTTTACAGGGTGGAATGGTGAGGGAAACCGGTATACATTGGAGGAGGAACATTCAAAGACTATGTATAGAAGACAAGTCCGTGGGAAGATCATCAGGAAGAAGCGTGTGAAGAGCAATTTCGTGTGTTGGGCTTGCGCTTTATCATTCAGAGTGTTTGCTTTTACAAAAGGTCACCCTCATAATAATTATTCACTTTTGGGTGAAACATTATCTGCTTTCAAATGTGGATAGGGCTGGAACGAAGAGTGTACCTCATATAAATAAAGTTAAATAAGAATTATGTAACATCTTATCCATTTGAAAACCCACATAAACCACTATGAGGGCAAAAGTTCTTAATTTAATATTTGATTCCCAGTGTTAAACTGGGTTTTTTAGCATTGTTTCAGTTGAGCAAAAATATGACTGTTTTCTTCCAACTTTAAATGAAGACTTGATTGACATATTGAAAGGAAACTACAATTGATATAAAAATGATGGAATTGGTTAAGATAACCAATATACCTAGCTATGTTTGGAATCAAAAAATGCAATTACAAAATACACATTTAGGTCACCTCAAGGAATCATTTGAACTGAGCTATATGCACATTACACTTAACAGAAAATCTTGAATAAAATTATTAAAGTTTTGTGATAGAATATTAAAAGTAACCTGGAAAGGTTTAGAGACATTTTTTGGATTAACTAGATTTTTTAATTATTTAAACTTGAAAATTCATTTTACAAGCGATACAATATATTATACTTCCGGACTTCCATTTTTTACTTTTTTACCAGAATTCTCATTACACAGTTAATAAGTATTTCATTTATTGCATGCTTGTTAAATTATTTTACGATGATGCATGGTTTTAGAATAAAAGGAAAATCCCCATCAATCTAAAATAAAAAAAAAATTGAAAGAGCATCAATATAAATTAAAATATGTAACTTTTCAAAAGATGATCTTTTTTTGTTTAAAACTGATTTATTAAAAAAAAAACAGGTTTCAATTGCATTCAGACCTAAATTGCACAGAGAAAAATCGTAGTTAAAAAGGTACCCGTCACTATTTCATAAACTAACTAACCTTACATTTATCAAAACAATTACAACAATTGACCCAAGACTTGAACAGCACTGTCCAGTTCCTCCCCCTACTACAATGGGATTGTTTCCGTGCAAGATGGTTAATTGTTCACTCATAAGACTCTTATGAAGTAATACAGATTCCAGCGAGTGCCATCCTCAGAGGAATGGCTCAAGGCCTAGCCATAATAGAACCATAACTTCCTGTGGATTATCTCGTTGGAAACCTTGAGTGCTCGGCGACAAGGTTGAAAGGGAGAGGACTTGCTGCAGGTGGGCACAAGGACCTCCCAGCAAGGACGAGCACTTCTCAACACTGCGTGAGCTCTCGTAGGGCCCTATTATGCACTATCTACAAATGATGTACGATGAAGAACCAAATTCACACTCACATATTTTGGCTTCTACAAAGAGAAAGAAAATAAACTTTATTCAAGTAATAATTTTGGTCGTAAAAAGGGCTAAAACTCGTCCTGGAAACTAAAAAAAACCATTGAACATAACACACACAAAAAAATACAAAACAGACAATTTACAAGGTGGTACAAAATACAAACTGTAAAACATATATTGATGAATGATCAGGATAACTAATCGATATATTAAAAGACACGACAGTATACGTAAAGATATAATTAAATATAATAACAATTTATAATTTTCCAACTACTCAAAGTTTACAGAAATAGATATATTCAAGATTTGAAGTAAAATATAACAGGTATGACATTTTAAATAAATAATTACATTAGTAAAGATTCTTCATCAACATTTCGAACAGATTTTTAAGATCATTTTTATATTTGAGTGCGCTTCCAGTTTCCTGTAATTCTTCCGATAATAAATTAAAACATTCAAGGAATAAATACATAAAACTTTTCAAAAAGTTTCTCTATTTGCTTTAGGTATGTTATAAACTGATTTTTTCCGGATAGAGTAATTTGTATTTTCTTTATAATTGGTAGGTTTACTGTTTTTATATAAATAGAAGAAAATATTATATAGATACATTTTTCGTATGGTAAAAATTGAATTTTTATTTGTTTCATTTTCGAAATTCATTATTTTGATTCATCTATTTTGAGTATTTATCAATGGAACTTAAATCAATCAACTGGAATTTCACGAGCAACTTCGCTGCCCGAATATTTTAGTAAAGTGACACCATTTTCGTATATCAGTCAAACTGAAGCAAAAGTGCATGTGCTGTCTATTCCAAACCGTAAAAGATTCTTCATTTAACTAAAAAATGCATTTGATAGAAACGGAAATTATTTATGAAAATGAGGGAAAATTCAGCGTAAAAAAAGTATAATTGGTATTTAACGTTCTTTTAATCCAAGGATTGGAAGTGTTGCTTTCAAAGTCTGAGCCTTGTATGAAACATTAAAAAAAAACCCACAACCAGATTTTTTCACTGGTATGTATAATGTTACCCCACAGTAATGTTATACACATCAGTTTACTGCCGCCTTGTATTTTTTACTCCGTTTTGTGGTGTAAACGTATTCTGTTTTATCACACAGTTGTTATATGTCGACAGGGCTCTCAATATATAGACAGCCCCTAATATATATCTTTAAAAGTTACATTTCTAATCGAGAAATAGTGCTACATGTCGGTGGAGAAAAGCAGTTGAAAATATATTAGCATAGAAAGTGCAAAAAAGATCGTTGTTTGCCATTTCGAAGGAAATTTGTATTTCGCGTATTGTGCTGATCTAAATTATAGGAAAGTTTATATCCTTATGATATATATATATATATATATATATATATATATTATATATATATATATATATATATATATATATATATATATATATATATATATATATATATATATATATATATATATATATATATATATATATATATATATATTATATATATATATATATATATATATATATATATATATATATATATATATATATATATATATATATATATATATATATATATATATATATATATATATATATATATATATATATATATATATATATATATATATATAATATATATATATATATATATATATATATATATTGAAAAATCGAGTGTTTTAGACAGCAGATTGCAAATATTTTCGAGTGATATTGCATACATTGCTCGAAAATGTTTTATTTTTATAATTTTTATAAGATTTAATAAAACTGCGCCCGATCCCAAATATGAACACCTGATCAAAACCATTGAAAGTTCAGCAAATATGTAAATTCTCAAATTTGTAACAAATTTGTTGAATGGTATTTTATTTTCGAATTCAAATAAGTAATGTTTATGTTCGTGATATTTCTGCTCTTTGAAGGTCTTCGAAGAGCCACAACCGAAAATGGCTTCCCTTCCTCATAAAGTGTACGTTTGAAGATATTTACCCTTCAAACACAATACTTAACGATATTTTTTTATCCCCTCTCTTCAATAGAGGTAGAGTATAAGTATTTTTATTACTTTTAAATTAGTTGTTAATACGTATTTAAATAATTATGTAGTATTTTGCTCATAAACGTGACTGCATTTTAAAGACATACTTTGGTTGAGTATTTAGCTAAGTCCTAAATATTTTCCATAAAACGTCACTACGAAGATCTATTAGTAACTACGGCATATTTACTGAGACTAAAATATATTGGTGTGAACTATTTTATTAAACTACGACTAAATGTAAAACTTTACTCCCGTATGACGCTGTCGTTAAGACGTCTAACAGTCATATTTATTTTAAAAGCATCGAAGCGAATCAAAAAAAAAAAAATCTCGTGTTTCTAAGCATGAGAAAAAGCGAATAATCTTTACTATTTACAATATAAAAGACTGGTATTGTTTTCCAAAAATGGCGTAACGCTTTTTAAGGGAGTGATTTTATTTCGAAGAGAGAAGAGCATAAAAAAGGATAAAACAAAACAACATGTTCGTTTTCACCAGTTATTTACAATGAACCTAGAATGTTTGCTCTCAAATTCTGTATAACCTAAACTGTAAATAGTTTGGTGTAACGTTACTCCATAAAAATGGTAGCAGTAATTGCTGCGTTCAGCTTTATCGTATAACACTACACCAGAAAAACAAATTAATCTTGCAACAAAATGGAGTATGCTTGTACAATGTACAGCTGGAGGGAAAAAATGTCCCACCCCTCGTTTCTCGGCTGCTATTAATCAAGGAAATTTGTGAAAGGTGTCATTTTTCAGGAAAAAGCGTAAGAAATTTATTACAAGCAACAAGAGTTGGTTAAGGGGTTTTCTACATATTAGAATGAGTATCAACTTTGAAAAATCCAATGGCAACACCCATTTTTTTACATAAAATGTTCAAGACCTTCAAAATACATCGTGTATAAAAAATAATTATTTATTTTGCATTATTTTTTTGAGATATTAAAGCATTATTTTAAACTCGTTTAAGGGGAAATCTCCAAAACGAAAAAGGTAATATTTAATTTCTGTCTTTTCAAAACGACAAGCTAACAAAAGGGTTAACATAATCTCGCCAACGGATGCTAGAATGTAACCTTCTTCACTAATATTGTGATTTTTTGGATGTTTTTTTTTTTAAATTTTGGATTTTAAAATTCAGAAATAAAATAAAGGCTAGAAGAGGAGACGTTTTAATTTAAAATTAAGTCACATAAACGGTTATGTATAACGAACAGATTTTAAAATGCTATTAGTTACAATCAGATTGACAAACAAGATTATTACATTTATGTTTTACATTTTTATACAAATTTTTGTTTCATTCATATTGCTACAAAAAGTTTGCTTAAAATTCGGCGCATTTTGTCGGTAATATAAATCATGTATTACAAAACGAGGGTTACAACCTTAACACGATATTTAAGGAAAGCAAAATAAGATTACGCAGAATGATTTGGCAATGATTTTTAACCAAGGCAGTGGGCACTAATAATTTTAAATAATCAATGTGGTAACAATGAAATATACTAAAAATCGAATTCCAATAATATTTTCGGGTATTTAATTTTTAATATAAAACACACTTGTTGAAATTGTATTGGAAATAACATACATTGAAAAACATAGTAATCGATATAATTTAATGTTAATTATACAAACAAAATACATTGTATGCACTTGAAACAAGAAAAGATTTTTAGACGTTTGACAGACATCAATCATTTGAATAAACATTTCCAATAAACGATTTTCAACCACTAAACGATAATGCAAGTTAAGATCAAATTTACCCAGTAATTTTTTACACGGTCCCTAAAATTCGTTTTTTGCAGTTTTTTTTACAATTACTCGGCAAATAATTGTTGTTGAATTAAAAAATTCGAGATTTTGGTTCTACTTGATTTACTTTATCGATTTATGCAAAAAAAACTGGGGTTGCTATTCATGTTTTATTTTTCTTATTTAAATTTAAATAAAAAAATATTAAAAATAAAAAATTGATGAAAAAAATGTGTGATTTGTTTTTGGAAGATTAATTATATAATGAAAAAAATTCTTTGTTTAATTCATTTTATTTGTGGAGGTATGAATAAAAGTTTGTGAAACTTTTTTAACGTTATGGGCGTTCAACTTTAAATGCTTATATCTCAACAAATAATACAAATTAATTCATTTTCTTTTGGATCTGTTGTATTTTGAAGATGATAAACATTTTTATATAAAAAAATTGGGTGTTGCCATTGGAATTTTCAAACTCGGTACTCATTTTAATATGTAGAAGACCCGTTATACAATTTTTGTTACCAGTTCTCAATTTCTTACGCTATTTCCTGAAAAATGACACCTTTCACAAAATTACCTGATTAATAGCAGCCGAGAAACGGCGGGTGGATCGTTTTTTTTTACCCCAGCTGTACCACAAAAATTTGAGAAATAATGCTACAAAACGTTACACTACAAAACAAGGTAAGCTTACCCCATAAAAAAGTAATAAAGATAGCAAGTTGCAGCTACATCCAAATTTCCGGTGGAATTAAACTGTTTTTCTATAATATAGCATTATAAATGCCAGAGTAAAATTTGCTAGAGATATTTTTGGATTATATTTTGTACAGTTTTATACCCAAGTCGAGGATTCATCGGGGGCACGACCTTAGCTTAGAGCTTAGTGGAAGAACGTGCTAAGTGACAAAAAGGTGAAAACGAGAAAATGAGCTTTAAAGTTTTTAGTTTGCACTCAGATCTCTTGAAAATGGTACTTGCAAACCGTAAAAAATGTACTAAACTTTAAGTTTATGAAAAAGGGAAACTTGTTATTGTTAAAGAAGATAGTAATATGTTTATTGACACAAAAATCTCAATTTTTTCAAAAATGTCACTTAGCACGTTCTTCCACTAAGCTCTTCAATTATGATTATAAGGTTACACTGGGTTACAGGGCGTTTTGTACAAGGTTCCTCAATTAATTGGAGTTTGGTCAACTTACTCCAGAATTTTAGTAATTTTACATCCAATTATCATGTAACGCTACTCATTTTTTTACTGTGTAAGCTTTAGGTAATGTTTCATTGGTCCAACGTCTACTAGAGTTGAGTTGGATAAGGTGACGTTTTCCTCATCAGATGCCTCGATTTTTTAAAATAAAGAGGTACCGTTCACTCGATAAATAACCTATGAAGAACTATGTTTCTTTCTGAAATAAGAAATGAACAAGAACACCAATCAACTCTTCTTCGAATATAGAGACGAAAAAGGCACTCTAGTTACGAATCCTTTTGACGCCACTTAGTGTGGATCAAGTGAGTGTGGAACTTTTGTTCCGTTGCAAACCCACTGAAATTGGTTATAAAAGAAACAGTAACGGGCGGTCTTCATTCGGCAAGGCCACAATCAAGTGCAACACCTAGCTCAGGCTTTAAGGAAGGTTCCGATGAACCGCCCTCGGAACAAAATAGCTTCGAAAAGATTCACATTGCTGTGATAGTGACGCCATTACCATTCGATACCAGCATTGCAGCTTACTCATGTCAAGAATATTATTATAGAGCTGTTTTTAAGAATCTCATATTGAATAACTAGCATTTGGTGTTGAAAATAATCCATGTAGACCAAATTTTTTTCAATATATTTTAAATCTTACTAGCTTTTGGTTTTTGAAAATATTCTATTGTTCTCCAAGCGATAGTATACCCTTTCAATCAACAGCTTTTCTAACTAGGAAAAAATAGTTTAATGAAATTTTATGTATGAAAAAGGAGTAAAACCCGTTGTATAGTTCTCTAATGAAAACATAAGGTAATCGATACGAAAAAAATAAATCAAATAGATCTTCAAAGCCTATCTAGGGACTTCAACGAATCCACCTTTAAAAGCTTGTAACATTTTCGAAAAAAAGTTATGCGAGTCATATTTATCTATAAACTTTCAATATAACAACAAACATTTAACAAATGCAAAAGTCACACGCCATTGTAATCCCTAGTAAAAATAAACAGCTTCTCTGTCCAATTCAAAGGCATTACTTTGACTTCCTAAATACATAGGGGGAAGTGGGGGCTAATGGGACGCAGGGCTAATGGGACAAGAGGCCAAAAGCGGATACAAATATACTTTTTTACAAATATTTCTACAATACAACATTGTGACAGTTAGACTTCACATTTTGACAACCAAATATCAGCCATTAAAAGCATGTGTTGAAGTGGAGAGAAGATTTGTTGTTTTGGAGAATCCAAAGATAGTTAAAAGTGTAGATTTTTTTTCACTTTTGAAGTATTAAATAAAAACTTTATATGAATTAAACTATAGTTTTAGGTAGAAGACATATCATAGATTAAGATATTATATGTCAAATACACTCTTAAAACAAAAGAGTGGAATCCACTCCTATAGGGGAAGTGCATTTTCGGCACCGGGAAGTAGTGGAAATTAACTCAGACTGAGTTAAAACCGCTCGTTTTAAGAGTGTAGGACGTAGATTGTTTTCTTTTATTTATTTTACCCACTCCGCAAAAAGAGTGAAATCCAAGTGCATTTTCGGCACGGAAAGGAGTGGAAATTAACTCAGACTGAGTTAAAACCGCTCGTTTGTTTTAAGAGTGTACTGTGGTGAAATACACGTGCTTCTGTGTTGGATCATTTATAAAAAAAACAACACTGTGGGGTCTAATGGAACAGAAACTGTGGGGTTAAATGAGACACAAATAAACCTAGCTTTGTATGCTTCTCTTAAAGAATTTATATAAATCTCTAATATCTTATTCAGTCAAGTTGCCAAAAACTTTAAAACTTTAATTTTAAACTTTTTTAAAACTTTTTTTATCGTATAATAAGTGAAAGTTCAAGTAGTTTTTTTGGTGACATTTTCCACCTGCAATTTCATTAACCTGCTTGGTAAAACATCTGCTTGGTGAAGATAAATAATTTGTTGTTGGTAAAATTTGCTAGAAAGCAAACTATTCTTTATTCGCTGTAATTGAATTCTGAAATAGAAAGCGATGAACTCCGGGTAAGCTATTTGAAGATAAAGACATTTTTTTTTAATTCACGTTCCCTGAAAAAGAAGACAACTTTAGGATAAATTTTAGAAGATTTAGTTATAAAACAAGCATTTACAGTGATTCAACAAAAAGTTTGGGAGCATCTTCGATTTGGTGTTTTAACTTTGATATTTCACCTTTCAATGGGAAATAGTTGTTTTAAAAAATAACATTTCACTATGTATACATTATGTAAATGGTGTTTGCTTTAAAATTTTATTTTCTGGTCATCTTCTGATTCCTTTTCCCTTTTTAAAATTTTTAATTAAGGCAACATTTAGCATGTCCCATTAGACCCCACATATGGGGGCTAATGGGACATTTACATATTTGTTTAAAATGCTCAGCAATTAAAATATGGTAACGTTTTAACATCTGTTGAATGACTTTTTATGTAAACGAATGTTCAGTTTATGAGATTGTAAAAAAAGAAATTAAAATTCTTGTTTTTTTGCTGAAATACAGAGGTTAATAAAAATTTGTCCCAATAGCCCCCACTCTTCCCTATTGTTTTACCGCTTTGCTTGAATACAGTGGCACGAACAAAGAAGCTGTACATAGTCACCTTGCAGACACAGTCGTCTAAATTGAATGATGATTTTGCATAATAAAAATTGGAAAATTTCTTGCAATGAAGGATTTTAGGCTGAAATAAATTCTTCAATTAAACTTCTTCTAACGTTGCTAAAAACACAAATGATGTCAAATGGGAATTCTAACCCGTAATGCAACCGTTGAAAACTGATATAAATAAATTTTATTTATGTAAATATTCTATAAGCCTGCACAGCAATATTTACCGGAATATTTTTAATCAAACTCAAACTTCTAGACTACAATCTAACTCAATGCTTCCATCAAGCACCAACTTGTCATATCAGAAAGGAAGTTCCGAGTTATTGGCATATTCCGAACATGCCGATGCTTTTTAATCCTATCATTTAAATTTCAGCGACTCCCAAAGGTGGATTGGCCAATGACAAGAAATTCTGACACTCTTCATGTGTTGGATTTAGGCAGAGGTCAAGCGGACCCGTCAAACGCCCAACGATAGCAATCGCTTCTGTGCACTGAGACATTGCAAAAGGGTTCTTTAAACTTAACTGATGTTTTGTCTTTTGGTTCTTTGCGAGCAAATGCACTTTATTCCTTTACTAGGCCAATCCACCAAAATTCAACCGAAAGGAAAATATTAATCTTCCCGCTGTCGCAAAAATAATGTTACAAACAAAAATGGGTCATCAAACGTAGATAAGCATACTAGAATTTTGAACCATAGTACACTTACCTATACATATGATAGTAAAAATTTGTAAATAAGTAAATTTTCACATTAATAAATAGCACTAACTTATAATCCATAAATTAAAATCAATATCCTAGATCTAGAATTATACTAGACCGACTTTATCCCTCCCCTCCTAGACCTATTTTAATGCACTGACTTCTCTGCAAAGTTACCAAGTGAATTTTTAATGAAATTATCGTTTGCTACAACAAACTTAGTCTGACACAACAGAAGTTTGGAATGTTTTACTAGTCATTTATGGCTAAATTTTCAAACATCTAGGTTAGGTAATTGTCGTCTACATTTCACTTAAATTTTATATTTTACCATCTATGCACGTTTTCACCATACAGGGACTCAATACTTTCCACTCAGTTAACTCACAAGTTTATTCATTAGCTATTAATCTCAAATTGTGTGCCAGTATTTTTAAGTATGTTATATATTGTACAAAATATTTAATTTAACAGCGAAGGTACATATACCAATGCATCTCCCAACTTAATAATGTTTTTTCCTGAAAACGGTTGATGATAATGTGTACGGCAGGTCATAATATATTATAGAATTTCAGGGCCTAAAATATGTGCTAATTAAATGCGAGGTCATTAAAGATAAAGGTGACATTAATAGGGTGTATGGCAAAGAACGTGCCGTTACTTATTCCACACTTGAGCGTGCCCATTCCATTTCGGAAGGTGGCTTCAACAGAAGGCGTCCGTCGATCACTCACAATCGTCTTCATGGCAAGTGTCAAGAATTCCTCATCGATGCAACCCTTTTAATCGGACAGCTCTTTAATGCCAATCTTGAGACCGGAGGTCAAACCCTTTGGGAGATTACTAAAGGGTTTCCCATCGTGAACTTTATTGCATGGAGCAGTTGGCAAGCTAAAAGCGTCAATTCCAGCCATGTCAACATTTCTTCTTTTTGCTGCTTACATTGAACAACATTAACACTAGTCACTTATTTGGGTAAGATTGAAAAGATTTGGAAAATACAAAATTGAAAAAGTTTACAGAAAAAAAATTCGGCACATACTTTTTTTTCGAGTAATAGAAATAAGAGTGTTTCCTATCCTTTTGTTCTTGTATTATTTGGACTTGATAGTGTAAGGAATTGGCCATAGAGGTTGTATTTTTTAAATAGAGGAATAGAGGTTGTATTTTTTAAAGAATATTCTTAAAGTGAAATTTGTAAATTAAAACATTGTGTTGTTTATATTCCTGACAATGAAATAGAATAGTGATAAACAGTTTCGAAATGCTTCTTTGAGTAAAGGGGCAAACCTTGATTGAGTTAAGATAATGACCGCTCTACTTTTATTACTAATTCAAAACATATTTCATCGAGGTTATATATTTGTCTGAATCCCAACCAGTAAGTCCCGGGTTTGAATCCCGGTTGGTAAGCGCATGTATGTTTGTCTTGTGAATAAAAATGTTATTGTCTATGTGTTTTCTTCGTCTTTATTAGTGTTAAGAGAAATCCAGCCTCTTCGGAAGCTCTGGCAACCATCATTCATGGTATACCCATATACATGACAACAACAAAAACATATATTTATATTACTAAAGGATATGTCTTAAATATCGTTTTCATATTAAAGAGTTAATGTTATTGCTTTGACTGTTTAAAAATAAGGACTATTTAAGAATAACATTGAAAGCACATTACACTGTTAAAAATTTTGTGCTTGGTTTCACCATGATATTGGTTCCTAGTAGCTGCAACGGCTGGATGGTGAAATGCTTCACCTTTTTTTCGGTGTTTAGTTGAACCATTTTTCTGGATTTGGAAACAAAAACCTGAGAAATGGTTCAACCGAATACCAAAAATATGGTGAAACGTTTCACCATTCAGCCGTTGCAGCTACTAGGAACCAATATCATGGTGAAACCAAGCACAACATTTTTAACAGTGTAAGATTGTTTTAGGTTAGTCGTTATATGCATTATCTCATGTCCTCATGTTGATATTTTTTTCTATCGTGAAAGAATAGAAATGAGAAAATAAAAACGTGATTTAAATTAGTGAATTGAAATGACAAAATATAACTTTGTGGGTCCTCTCTAATAAAATAAAGAAATTCTGAGATTTTTAAATTGAATTCATCTTTGACTAACAGGACTGAGTCACAGAGTTAATATGAGTAATATAATAAAATATATATTTTAGAATTTCATTGGTAAAAGGAAGGGATTAAATGAAAAGTTTTTACGTTATGACTAAACTAGCATCTAAACTCTCAAAACATATGGTATGAAATATTAATTTATGCTCGTCTGATGGATCTGGTGTTTAAATATTTACACCTAATATAAGAACTATTTTCATCAAGAAATTCGCAAATATTTTAAATTTACCATCAGACAATTCAACCAAATTTAAACGAGAACTTAAAAAAATCTGATAAAAAATCAATAATAAAACCGAAATGATTTAAATATGAACCACTTTTGTCATACTTTTTTTTACATAGATTACATAGGAGGTATGTATTCTATTATATTGTACTTACAAAAGCGACACACCACATTTTCACCTCTTGCATTGCATTATATTACATTTTCAGCCTTATATCAAATAGGGAAAGATATTTATCATACACATTTCTAGTTCAAGGAGTTGCCGAACAGAATCACTTTTCAATGTAATTAATAATTTCAATTTTCACCTCTTGCATTGCATTATATTACATTTTCAGCCTTATATCAAATAGGGAAAGATATTTATCATACACATTTCTAGTTCAAGGAGTTGCCGAACAGAATCACTTTTCAATGTAGAGAGAAATGAAACATCAAAGCGGAGTAGTAGAAATAACTGGTTCTCGTCATTTATCTTTGAGTAGAATCCTCCATTTTATGTGATCAAGCCATCATTCTTCATTCATTCTCACCGAGTTTCATCATTCATCCGCAAATGACACCGTCCTCCTCGGAACACAGTCTCCCTTTGTAGCAATTTCATTTCTCTCCAAAGTATATCACGTCCCCATCATTTAAAACAATCATTCCGAGAAGAATTACACGCCCACTCCCTGCCATTAAAACTCTTTTATTTTCGAAACATTCGGCCGATTTGGGATAGAATAGTCTGGCTTCTCTTGTAAAAAAACAATTAGATTGTTGAAAGACTTCTTTGACTCGGTTTCGGATCTAATTATCTTCGCAGGCATCTCACCAAGGTCCCTTGTTGTACACAATAAGGAACTGGGAATCATTTGGGTGTACGTTCTTGGTGAAGCCTTGCTCGAGGCCCCCCTTTTATCATTGAACGTCCTTCTTACGTAAGCTTAGACAACATTGTTGAGCAGTAAAGAGCCAACTTATTCCATATGTTGAGCTGTATATAAAAGCGACCAAACATGTCCTAAACATGTCCGATATTGAAGGATGAACAGTTTTGAAGACAGAAGGATGAACAGACGAATAGCTGAAAGAAAGTTTTTTTCTTCTATAAAAGTTGCAGCTCTTATGTACAATAAATGAAGAGCAACTTTGGTTCAATTTACATTACAGAAAAAAAACTTTCGAGTTACACGAAACTTGAGTGACTAAACTATTCTCAAACACTGGTAACCCAACATATCATTAGTTTGCTCTAGTAATTTCGGAATATTTCAAAGTTTAGTACAGAAAAAAGTTCGAGCTTAATGTTGAATTTCCAATCAAACTTTGGTGAATTTGTAGAAAAACACGTGATGAGAAAAATACCATGTTTTTATTGTTTTTTGGTTTTAACTATTGCTTCAAGCCATTTTTTGTGTGCTTTCACCTTTCTAGCTAATGTGAGTTCCAACTTTGTGCGCCTCGATTTTTTCAAGGGTAGCAGCCCAAGTGCTTCGTGACAGTTGCAACAATAGCCCCGCAAGCGATGCTCGTGCTTAGTTTCACATAGAGCGCCGATTCGTGCTCATTCCTTGTCATTGAAGCACCCGCGATAGAAATTGCCAACTATTGAAGAAACTTCCATTAACCTTGTCGCTCGACAGGGATGAGCATGCTCTGTATAATTTGATTGGTTTCGTTTGCATTTTTAATGAGTATTGATTCGATTGAAGTGATACTGAGTTTCACTTTTAACAGGATTTTAATTTATATCTATGCCAAAGTGAGACAGGTCTGAGCTCGGCTAAAGCTAAAATAGTTTTTTACCCTGAAACTTTAACGTACGAAAAGTCCGAAATGTGGCGCAGCATCAAAACAAAAGTAGTTTAGCACATTGTAAACCAGCACATTGTATCGTTTTTCAAATCGACATAGATAAGATAGTAGAACAATATGCTCCTATGAACTATTTCATTGAAATCGGCAATGTGCTTTTTGAATTATCTAAGATGATCATTGTAAAATACGAATTATATGTAAACACATTCCTACACAATATTATTCTTACATACTTTAGATTTTATTAAAATGATAGAGGTGAATATCAAGTCAGATCTCTAGTTAATGAAATTCAAACATAGTATATCCTTCATTTAATTTGCTCTTTGCTTTATCAAAGGACCGGAAAATCCTAGTAATTTAGCATCATAGTTAGAGATTGTTAAAATGTTTTACCATTTGCTACTGAGGTTCAGTATTTGGTAAAGTTTCCACATGGCTTTCAAATGTTAATGCTTTCGCTACATAAAATTTCCTTGCAGCGTAATGTGTTATAGAAATAGCATTATCTAATCCTTAGTCCTTGATATCTTAAAGTGTAATTCGCTGAGAAAGTGTTGAGAGCTTTTACACGTTTCCAGTTGGGGAAAAATCCGATTAATTCGATTATATATGACCTTGATGAGAAAGTGAACTGAATTATTCTCATAAACCATTTGCAATTTAATGAAGAGGAACTGCTTGTTCTTTCATTACTTTAACGACTTATTGCTACGTTGAGGAATGAATTAGTAATAGAAAGACGATGTGATAATTATTAATCATAGTAGTTGGTGCTTACTATGAAATGTTCTTTATTATATGAGCTGTGTCTGAAACACAATGGCTGTTAAAGTTAATTAAGTTGGTTTGAAAGGTCATTCGATGATGTTTCTTTATTTCTAAAAAGTAACAGAAATATGCAAGAAATGTTCGCAAGTTGTAACATGGATAACCGTCACTGTGCATACATTTTGATTAAGTGTAGTGTTAAACATGCACCCCCAGTTTTTATCTGCGGTTAAGAAATCTTTTATAATCCGATTCAAATGTGCCAGAAATCAAAGATCGATAGGTAACGCTTATCCACTTCGCAACACAAAACTTCTATATTCAGAGGCAAACTGATTAGAGGTCTGCGAATTAAGTGTAAGTCACTTTAAAGATGAAAAATGGTAATTGGTTTTAAAACTTCATTTCCACATATATAAATTTCATAAATATAAAATTTGTTATATTTTCTGAAAAGTTCATATTTTAATGTATCTTTTTCAACCAGTAAATATATTTAAAGATTCTTCAAAATGTCCAAAATATATTGATTTCGTAACACTATTTCTCTGCATACAATTTTACTTTAAGTGATTGGTAACTTTGACTTAAAAATACCGTTTTACGAAACAATGACAATCATAGATCCAATAATATATTCACTAAACTTCTCAAATGAAAAGTCACTTTTTTGATTTTTGTTCATTGCAATCAGCACTACTGTGCGTCGGTCGGTCCCATCTAGCGGGTATGCATACACAAAAAGTATATGAAAACACTGCCTAATCAGATACATTTCATTACTGAAAAAATAGCATAGTTCTGGGGACCCTGGGCTCTTATACTGTTACACTAGAAACAAAATTTATACTTATAAAGCCATTAAACTATTATTTTAAAACATAATGAACAACTGGAATTATCCACACCCTTCTATAAAGTGATAGTGCCACGCTGCTGCAGCATGAACTAAATGAAAATATTGAATTTTCATTAATAAAATTTTTATATTAATTAATGGCCGAAATGATCAATAGTGATTAGTCCAAGTGAAAAGAACCAGCAGTAGTATAGAATGAAAAATAAGACAACCTAAGGCTACGTCAAACGTTGTCTTAAACCCACAAACAAGCTCCTAAAGAAGGCTAGAAATAGACAGCCGGAAACGATTAAGTTACCAAATTACCCACAAATAAGCCACACCGCCAGGATATTGACTTTAGATGTCATATTTTAATGAGTACTAATGTCACAGTGCACTAATTTCTCTAATGATTTAGTGCACTAATATCTAATGTTGTTGAGTCACCGACCTAAGACTTCATTACCTAAGACCAGAGTTTTAAAGGTGTACAACAGTTTCCAGCAGAGGCTTTCCGTTGAAATTTTTTAATCTAAACAAAATAAATAAATTTAGATTTCATGCAAACTTTATTTCATCAAAAAAATCCTTTTAATTCTATATTTAATTGCATCAAAGAAACGTTTAATTTTTATAATAGAATTATCCTGCCAAACTTCCTTTTAATGTTCCCCAGGGAAAACAATGACAGTTCAACTATAGTAGAACTCCAATTATCCGAAGTGTTGCCGATTATCCGAATTTCACGTAAAATTCCATCCGGAATAATTGTCACGTTGCCTGGTAATTTTTTTGGCATGAAATCCAACATAGACAGCAACAGGTAGGCCGGGTATATAAGTTTATAATTAGCATATACACGTTTGTACTAACTGTAAATGCTTTTATATTAAGTACTCATATGTCATATAAAAATGCAATCGATTGATTATATCTTTCTTCCGATTAACCCCAATTATCTGAATTTTCAATCATCCGAATATTATAGGGTCCCATTTACTTCGAATAATTGGATTTCTACTGTAATAGGCTCTTCTTTTGAAATAACTCCAGATATCCGAATTTCCAACTATCCGAATGTGCTTAGGTCCTAATTACTTCGGATAATTGGATTTCTACTGTAATAGGCTTTTCTTTTGATTTAACTCTAACTATCCGAATTTCCAATTATCCGAATTTTGTTAGGTCCTAATTACTTCGGATAATTGGAGGTCTACTGTGAAAGGCTTTTCTTTTGAAACTCTGAAAAACAAATAGTTTTGGACTAGAACAGGTCGCAACCTTTAACATGCTGCTGACTAATTCTTGCAACAATCCGAGTGCGATTTTCATCTTCTAAAACAATTAACAAGTCCACTTTTGGGGGAATTGTTACTCGCTTCCCAAACAAAGGCCTGTGTGCACTTTTTGTTGGCACACTACCCCACTTCCTGTCGGTCCCAGCGAAGTCTCTTCGTCTTGAAATGTCGAACTTGAAATCGCTTTCGCTCTCCAAGGCCGCCTCGTTTGAATACAAAATTGGCTTCGCATTATCTGTTTGCCTGAGCTTTTGAGGCTTATCAAAGGAGCCCTGGTTACTCAATGCCTGTCTTCAAACATGACAGAGCAATTTTCCAATGGTCGAGAACAATTGCTCTATTGTCCCTTCCTCCCAATTTCATTTGGCATTGTTTGCTCGGGATTTTTCGTCAACGCTGATCTTCACAGGGTTTCGTGTCACTGAAGGTGGAAGATACTGAGATGTCATTATCGGAAAGACTTTTTGCAATAAAAGGGTGGGGATAAATATAGCCCGTCGTACGAAGTAGAAACATTTGTGCAGCTATGGGTATACAACTGAAATTATTACTTTCACTAATGGCACGTACTCAATATTGTCATGCATGGATGATATCTAAAATAATAAAAATGAAATAGTGTTTGTGTGTGTATCTGCTTTATAGACTCTTAAACTAGGCATTCGTTTACCTCTTAACTTGTCACAAATATATAGTTTATACTCAAGTTACGATTTATGAACTTTAGGAGTTTAAACAATTCTATTTTACGGGAAAAATGGAATAAAGTGCTCAAAAATACACACTCAAAAATACATACTTTCTCAAGACGGCGATCACTTTTTTATGTGTTGGCATCAGCTAAAGAAATTATACTCTTAAAAAACAACTACAATAAAAAAAATACTATTTTAAATTACCAACTATTTCACGATATTTCATTAGGTATTTTAAAATATTTTAAGTGAAACGCAGTAAATTTAAGCATCGAAAAAGTTTTAAAATTTCAAATTCAAATGTTCGGAATTCTTTAACATAATTCTACTTATTTCTTTGCTCACAGGAATTGACTTGGCGGCGTAAATAATTCCTGCTTTACATTCGCGGTTTCAGTGCATTTGCAGTGGCAGCATTTTGCAGTATACTTTAGTTTTTAGTTCGTTATTCAACTATTTAGCCATAAATATTACCCAAATAGATATCCATTTTTTTATAGTTTTCATAAATGAAAGCAACGCATATGCGCAAATGAACTATGGTTTATGAATATTGTAAGATGATTTCATAATTGAGGAAATTTAATTACTGAAACAAATCCGGTCAGGCTTTATTTCGGAAATTTTCGAAATGGTTCATATAATTATAGTAATATTTTCCCATCGAAACATACCCTGTAAAATATTTAAATAAATCATCTTACATCAAATGACAACACTGGAACTGAATCATTGAAGAGAAGCAATGCTAGAATTTGAACAGTATTTGTTTCCAACTAAACGAACTAAATTTTTATTTAGTACTAGAGATTTTTAAATTTGTCAGGATTTGGTTGAATTTATAAACTACTTTCATGAGCAATGAATGAAGAAATTAGACTATTACCAACGTTGCAAAAGTACGCCATTTCAAGCAGAAATGTGTCCATTGTATCATATTACGAAGGAATGTTGTTTCATTTTAAAACTAGAAGACAATGTGAGAAAGGTACTCCAATCTTAGCTAAGAAACCTCCAAACTAATCTATTTTCTTCTCAACCAAATGAGGTATTACGTGGGCGATGCATTCGTAACACTTTCCTCTTCCACAACCAATTGATTGTCCGGCTGTGTCCAGCTGAAGAAACGCTGCTCTTTTGTCCCACAGTTTTGGAAGTTTCCACTTGGAGGCCTATCAGGCTCAAGGTTGTCCTGAAGACACTTGTCAGGCTGTCGCGTGTTTTTGGCACTTAGCTGGCAAAAACGGGTGAAAGTGAGGCAGAAGGTGATGTACGCAAGGACATGATACGGTTCGGGATATCGGGACGGATGAGTGGGAACAATACGGTACATCGAGGCTGCCTCAAAATGACGGCAGAGCACTGGCTGCAATTACGGACTCGTAATTCACTCCGCAATGACATTCTTCTAGAAATGACATACTTTTGGAGGCTTTCGCAATAGGTTTCTCAGATACTATAAGGTTCAACTAGGAAGAAAATTAAAAAATTGGATAACTTTCTCCGAACGCTTTCCATAACTACTGTCAAAGGGGAAAAAATTTCTGTTGAAAAAGGAACACGTTTGATTCGCTATGCACATGTAGGGTCGATTTGATTACCTGATATAGAAAAACTGAAAACTCTATTTGAAGATCGTTATACAAATAGAATGGAAAAAAATTGTATATAAAGCATATCCTATGATACTACTGACTGTCTAACATAGCATATTTTATGTGCTTCAAATCAAATTTTACTTTTTTACGCGTTTTTACTTTTTTTTATATTTCATACTGTTTGAAGTTATGAGGAATTTCTTTTCAAAATATTTCCAGATATATATTTTTCGTTCACTTTACATTGAAATTTGTTTCCTCTTTTGTTCGATTCCAAATGGTAATCACTGAAAGTCTGATGTTTTGTTGTTAGTATAGTTTTGTTTAAATTTTATTAATTAATGCGCAACATAACTGTAGAGAGGTAAAAATATTAATAATACGTAGTTACATTTTACAATAATAACTCACTTCCTCCAACAAGCATTTTTGTCTGTTGATATAACTATTTCGAATAAGCGAAATATTTATTTAAATTTATGATTTTTGTTTTAAGTTTGTTTAGTTTGAAATATTGAACTCAAATTTTCCGTTTACTCAATTTTCTTAATTGTTTAAATTTATTGCTTAAAGTATTTCTGTTCTGGAAATGGGACTGCTGTTGGTCGTCATATTTTTTTTTTGTACTGCGAAATTTTGTTCTCAATTTTTCAGTTTCTTATATTAGAAATTTCTTAAAGCAGAGTATATTTACGTAAAATAACTTTTCATTGCACTTTCTTCTTGTTTTTTTGCCTTCTATATCTATTTCCGTGTTTAATGCCTATAATTGTCATGTTATCTTATACTTTACTTTTGACGAAACCATCGCTTGAAATATAAATATCTTAGATTTTTAAGACGAAAAGAAACTGTATACACATTAAAGTTATAAATCATTACGCAGCATATATATCTGTCGGCATCCAAGTATATCATTTTAATGATTTTTCATATGTGTTTTCGTCTCACTTAAGTAACCGCATTTTCAAAGCAGTTTCTGCAGCTTATCTACAGGATCTTTTACAGGCGCTGTCAGTGGGAAATTGATCCAGGCGACTACTATTCTTATGTAAGATATTCTAAACACACACTAGAAGCCTAAAAAGCACTGCTTTGGTTAGAACTTTTTATTCAGAAATGCGTGAAAAAAAGGTGTCTTTTCACAGGGCTTTGCATTGACAAAATGTGGTCTTGATGTATACTAGTTTTAGACAGGACATTGCCAGGCAAAACAGACTGACCTCTTCGGCTTCATCACTTTTCGGTGGTATTTTGATGACCGGCGCCCCCATGAGAACTTGTGTAGCGTTACAGCAACATCAATCAAACCGCATGTAGCTGAAAATTCAGATTTTTACTTTAGAAAGCGTATAAAAGTAATGAGTTTGAGTAAGGGAGACCGGGGGGATAGTTTTCCCATGGGGTAAGTTTTCCACCAGGCCTTATACAAGAAATGAGACTTTAGGAGGCGCCAAATGGCTGCTTGGTTTATGAAGTAACCCGTTTTATGTCACCGCACAAGAATATTTGCTCAGTTGGTGTTGTAATATTGTCGTTAAAGCTGTTTTTGTGATTTTTTCAAAGTTGAGTGAATTTTCATGCTTACATTCAAACCTAAATAAAAAGTTATTTTAATAAATTTACAGTTTTAAAACTGCGTATACTAAAAGGTGGATCCTCTATTGAAGTAACTATAAATTATTTTTCCAAAAAAAATTACAATTTACTCTTCAAGGCACCTTTAAAGTCAAAATAAGACGACGGGGCAAGTTTTCCAAAATTTCATGGGGCAACAATTTTCATTTCCAACAATGCCTTGTAGAAAATCATGCTCCAACCTTTGTAAATTGAGCTTAGTATTCCAAAAACCAAAATTTTTTTTATCGTATGAACACGTATTAAATAAAAATTTTGCTCTAAATTCAAAATTGTCTGCATAGTAATGAAAAAGAAAGCTGAATTAACTTGTACTATTCTGAAACAATATATGTCATTCTAAAAACTATCAGGAATGGATGTAGTAGCCGAAAAGCTTCTAGAAACTTAAATATTCCCCATAGATCGTGATTATTACACTGTAAAGCAGTATTGTGTCAAGTTGCAAGTTTTGAGCTTGTGTCTTGTAAAAAAAAGGAGGGAGGGAGAAGCAATCACACCAATCTTAGGCAATCATATTTTTGCATTTTTTAACAATACTTAGACAACTTTCTAGAAAAGAGCACCAAAGTAAAAAGGGGTTTTTATGTGGGTTTAAAGGAATCCAGATGATAATGACCTTTAATAAAATTGGTTAAAATACTTTGGAATAATAACTGGCTTTAAAAAAAAACAACTCTATTCTGGGTATACTCTTTTGAGCTATTTTAGTTTAAATAAATCTACGTAAAAAATCACAAAATGTTTTTCAAATGTGTTAAATATTTTTGAAAAATAGTTGAAAAATTTATCCCGCATACGGGGCACGTTTTCCAGCTCAACATGCTTGTATTTAACCACTTACTTACTGCCAAAAAGTATAGGTTACTTTTTGGAAAAGTAGTAATTCTAATTTGTAGACAAGCATGTGGGGAAGACCAAGACATCTTGTTTACTTTCAATAAATAAAAGTAAAAAATATACAATCAAAAAGAAGAAAACATTGAAAACTAGCCCCGGTCTCCCCTAGTAAGGAAGCTTCGAGTGGCTGCTAACTTTCTCTCACTACTACGTTCCTCAAATCGAGCATAGCAAGTATTTCCCGACCAGAACTGTCTGAAAATAAAAAATACAAAGCAATGATGAATTTGATATTTTGTGTTAATCATAATTTCTGACACATTATAGTTAGTCGTATGCCACATATCACGTGGACGGTATTTTACCAACCCAACCCATAACCCAAATTGTCCCAACCCAAATCTCCAAGAACCATCCAACCCTCTCTAAGAATTTATTCATTGAGTAATTTTACAAATGGAAAAATTATTATCAATCGGAAATGAAATTACAGACCTTAGGGTTTTCTTATTGAACGTCATCTCATATTTTGTTCCGCCATGCAGTTATTGCTTAATTGTCGTTTTTAAGAATTTCGGATATTCCACCCCGTCCCCCGACTTCTTAAACAATGCAGTGTGTCGGAACTTCAACAATGGATTGCATGGGTTTAATTTTCTCTTTCGACAGTGTGTGCATAAAGTTTGTTTCCGGCACAATAGGGACACATTGTTCCAACTATTTATTGCCATTACTTATTGCATGTGCTAATCAGGCATATTCTTCTCCCAGACATGCTTTGCTGAGGCGACGCTTAATGGAAACATTACTTTGGGATAAATCATTTGCTAATGTTTGAGTTTAATTAAGATTTATTGGAGGAAGGGACACTTTCTCTAACTTGGAATTTTAATGGCATTACTCTTAGAAGAAGAACAGTCAGTTTATCCACACCCTCACTAGGAAAGTGCAGGATATTGATTTTTTTTAATCAAATTTTGTTGTGTTTTATTTAAACTCACAATAATAAACTCTAAAAGACGACCATTGAACAACGTAGATTATTTCATTTTTAAAGCCATCATTTGTACAACCAATACACGATGCAAAACAACCTTTTTCGAAAAAGACATCAAATCCCAAAGTTATATCTATTCTATTCGAACATTGTCCTTTTGACGACTTCGTAAAGCTATATATTGAATTGACCCATTAACCCCCATTTGTGGATTACTTTATTATATTTTGTTTATTTAGACAAACTCAAGCAAAAAGAAGCAATCATCCTATATTTTAGCAACTGGGCATAAAAGAGGGGTTACGGGTTGTGCGGAGTACTTAGTTTGTCCTATCCTTCTTATTTCAAATTTAACTTTAAAAACGTGCTCATTTCCCACCCTTTTGCAAAATTATATGTTTGTTCCCTTACATAAGAAAGACAACGCTAAAAATTGTTAAAATTACAGGCCCATTGTTAGGTTAAGTTCTTTTGCTAAAGTCTTTGAGATTGTGATCTATAAAGTCTTTTCACGAGTAAGAAGTTTTATGAAAGTTGCTCAGCAGGGGTTTTCCCCTCCTAGTTTAATTCAATCTTGAACAAAATACCTTTAGAATATGAACAAAATACCTTTAGAATATGAACAAAATACCTTTAGAATATTTTATAATTGATTCGAACTACGTTACTGGTACGTTAAAACTATTTCTAGCTGTTCTAGTAACAAGAAATTGCTGTTTTTTATTTGATTTCTAATCAGTCTTTTACTATACTATAAAATTTTGTTTTTTCAATGTAATGTTGCTATTTTATGCTTTTACTGTTCTGATTTATGTATTTTATGATGTACATTTTAATTGGATATATTATAATATCATATTTGTGTACCAGTTTTTGGAAAATTTGAGTTTATTTGCAATATATTATGCTGCGTTTTCAAATATATATCATTCAAAAACTTATACGTGCAACATTTTCAGTACTGCATATTTTCAAACTATTTTTATGGACTTTAAGAAACACACCGAACGGCCTGGAAATGGGCAAAAATGTATGTTATTTTTCACTGCATAATTTTTAAATTAAATTTATTTCAAATAAAATACTTGTTCAAAAAAATCAGAATTAGGTTCTTTTTTGACCTTAAAAACATTTCTAAATGAAAAAAAATACATTATGAATAAAGCATTTATTATTTATAAAATTTTATAATTTATGGTTATTGTAATAAAATTTGATCTACAAAATACAGAAACAGCCGTTTCTAACGCTCGGGAGCTTTACTCAAATTTATAAAAAAAATCTTTTATCATTTTTATCAAGTGAAGAATGCAAATTCAAAGCATTGTACAGAATACATTTACGTAATAATAAAATGCACTTTTTGATTCATTATAATCAATTAATAATGAGCACTATCTTAGTTGAAAATAAAACCAAAAGCTAACATTCAACAAAATCCAAGTACATAACCTTCTTCCTCAATTGATAACATTTATTCTCTTAACAACATATCCTTACCACCCAATCCCATTAACAAGAATAGACTTTTCGAACGTAACTAAGAAAAGAAAAAAATGTCAAAAACTCAACATTGAAGATTGTTGAAGGCATTGTTTTTTGTATAGTCTCATAAACAATGGTGCCGTTTCCGAGAAAGGAGAAGCCAAATTACGAGGAATCTACAATGGAATTATACTTTCCGGCCGTGATGTAGTACAAGGTTGCAAAATCATACCACAATGTGCTCAGACACTTTTTCCTAAAGAGATGATACTTGCCCCTTCAATTCTTGGTAAGGTCCCCTTTAAGGTTGACGTTTGTTTTCATTTAAAGGACAGTTCCTTTTCCTGTAACATAGATACTTTAGATTTTCGTCATGCTATTGTAATACAGAGTCTAAGACAGAGGAAGCGATTCCAACACAAATTAGATTCTATGATACGAGGTGATCTTACTATTATTAGAGCGCATATATTGTTTATCTTAACGAACTTTTACAACCTACTTGCCTGCCTACCTGGTGGGGCTTATTTTTCCGATTTCATTTATATAGTTGTGTTTCAACACCAATTATCTTAGTAATAAACATTTTTTTGAAATATGAGCGAGTCAAATGAAATGTGTCCTGGTTCACAAAACGCGGAAAATTATTTTTGTCAGAAAATAAATTTTATGAACAATCGTCGGAAATGTTTCACTTCTTTGAATTTTATTAGTAGAATGGAAATTCTGCTTATTTGTTATTTTAACCCAACAGGTTTATCAATCTTGTTTTCTCAATTTAGTGTTACTTTTAATTCAAAAATCAATTACTTATTAATTCTATTTTTGACGTTCTACAAAAACTAAATAGTTTCTAAAATCGTAACTATTGAAAAAATATCTATATATTTATTGTAGTTTTACACTTAACGTTGACCATCGACCAAAGAGCATGGCTTCATTGTTAGACTTTCTTCCAACTATGCGAATTCAAGTAGCTATTCCCATCGCCAGGTGTTAAGATTATTAATACCACATAAGACATGTTCGGCAAGTATGAGTATATCTCAGAGTAAAAACGTATTCCTTGATAACTCTCAAGTGTGTTTTCCATTTCCAAAGGCAAATAATCTGTTCACGACACTGCGTGACAGATCTCGTCCACGTGATTAGTTCAAGGTCGACACGCGCGACGATTCACTTTTCGCCCATCAATTTCGGCGATTACTAGAACAATACCGTTCCCGGAATTGTTTATTCCATCTCAGCGATGTTCTATGCTAGAAGCTGTGATATTTTCGCCGATATCTGGTGCTTACCGAAACAAAAGGAAGGCTACTCCTGATGAATCGGACAATTGTGAACACTCCTGTAGTTGACCATTGAATTGGCTGTAGAAACGGGCAATAAAGGGTCGTTTACGACTTCTCATCTTTGAAGAATACAATGTATAGTGTATTCACACGAAGTATATCCACAACTGTTGCGGAACATCAATAAGCATTGTTGGGGCCCCAATTCTATTATTACTACATAAGAATCATTTTAAAACGACGAAAGCCTGTAAAACATTTAACATTTTCCCAAACAATGCAGGATACTTTATCCTCTTCCTCTTCATTTAAGAAAAAAAAATCCTGCACATATATTCTTTGTATAAACAAATATTTCAAATAAATATATATTAAAAAGGAATCTTTAAAAATATCGTTTAATATTTATAGAGTTGCACGTCAATTTTACATAATTTGACGTTTAACCTCTTTGCTCCCGAAAAAATCCTGCATATATATTTCTTATAAATATATATTTCAAACAGTTATATATTCAAAAATATGTTTTGCAAGAAATTTTAAATAAGTTAAGTTTAATATTTACTAAAAGTTACGCCAATTAAGTAGAATTTTTTGTTTTGAGGGTTAAAAAAGCATATTTTTTATGTGATATGAATATACCAACACTTCCTGGCAGTTTTTGTAATTAATAGTCCATTCTAACATTTATTTTAATGCAAAATGTCGTATAAATTTACCGCAGAAGAAACTTTTTTGCAAGCTCTCCGAAATGGGGGTGGCCTTCTTGCTACGTCATTCTTTTTATACAATTAGTAAATCAATTTCTTTGGTATTGGTATTTTTAAACAAGTAGGTTTGTTACAGAATCTGTCACTGAAACCGCTTCCACACAACATTTGTGCTCAACAGGAAACTATTCATACACCTCAGAAAGAAATTCGACAAACAGAGCCTTTAGCAAGTTGTAATTCAAACTTTTAAACGCCAAAATTAACTTTCATTAATCTTCTTTCTCAGATTTAATAATTAGACTTTATCGTTTGCTAAATTTGTTTGAAGTTTGAAGAATAATGATGTAATCTTTTTTTAATAAATATCTTTGTGTCGCCACAATTTCCCATTTACATTTCTTTCGAAAATTCAGTTATTTATCGTTTGTTAAATTAATTTACATTTCGAAATATATGTAATTAGTACAATTGATGCTTTACAAATAAAAGCGAAACTTTGCATATTTTTTATGCCAAGTTAGAATTCTCTATGCATCTTTCTTCATACATATATAATGAACCATCAAAAGAACCCTATTGTGATATTACAACAATCCAAACTGAATTATATCACATAAATAAATATTCTTTCAAAAGTTTTTATTTTTATTTAAAATAAAGTTTCTTGTACGTTTAACAAAATGGCAACAGTGAAAATATTGAATAAAAATGGAATCATCAATAAAAAAAATTAACCTCTCAGTTCAGGGTTCGGCTAAAAATCGGGGTTTGGCGGCCTGACTATATTGCATTACAATCATTACGTACCTCTCAACAGATGATTTTTTAACTGTACGGTATAGCCCCGACCCCCTGGGAAATTTCGTACAAGGTAACTTTTTTTAATCACCATTTTTTATATATAAAAAGTGCAATAGTTCCAAAATGTTTATGTATGATCAGTAGCTAAATAATCAAATTATATATTTCTTTTGTTCATATAAACTTTACTTTGTAATTTCCTATTTATCGACGAATCTCCCTTATGTGTACGTTATAGCCCCGCTCTCTCCTATATATATCATCCGCTACTAAGATAAACTATCGTCTGTTTTAATACATAGCTACACATTGTGAGGCTATAGCCGCATTGTAAATGTAAGTTTTTTAATCTGCCCGAAAGTTTTTAAATCTGCCATTATCACGCAAAATATGAATATTAAAATATGAAATAGAGACATTTTTTGAACTTCGGTGCCCTTACACCACCGCATTCGGAATATTATATAAGTATTTCGTATTATAGAAATGTCTAGGGCTAAAAGTATCGGTGTTCCTGCAGTTAACAGGCAAAAGAAGTCTAATTAAAGCAGTTCCTATCAACATATCCAATTCAAAAGCATAATGAACGAATTATGAAAAATATAACATTATGAACAAAAAATTGGTGCAGAGTGGTAATTTTAAAAGAGACTTCAAAACGCAATTTGTTATTCGTTTTGTGACCTTTATAACTGTTAACCGGTATTAATGTGAAACTGGTACGTGGCAGGTATTTACAGTACAAAACCAAACAGTAAAATAAATGAGGTCACTTATAGACGTTTTATATTTCAACCTTTTCATTGGATAAATATTTCTTTTGAAAAACAAGTTATTTACATTGAACAATGATATTTTTTCCATTAATATATGTGTACTTGGAATCTTCAGAATCTTACAAGATGCAGATTTAGCCAACTGGGAAATTTCATATCAAAGCCACAGTACCGTGACGTGATGTCAATTCATCCCGCAATATCAGTTGACTCAACCTTCATTTTATTGAACCAATTTTGGAGCTCCCACAATGTACCATAAATTTCACCCGAGCTCAACCGTTATGCGAAAAATTCTTGTAGTTTTTTTTGTTTGTTTTGACTTTCTTTTTGTCTGAGTTATTATAGCAGGCAACTTGAACAAATTGGAAGGTGATATTCAGTAAAAGGGATAAAAAAAATCTATCCTATAAGCTCTTTAAGACGTTAACGCATCACTGCATAGAGCTGACCATTCAAAGTTCATAAGCCACGACTTATCTTCAAATCCAAGGATAAGTTTCAAGGTTAGTGTGTAGTTATTATATTAAGGAGTTGGACTAGAAAATGCAATTACTGTATTGTTCTCGGTGCTTGTCGATGTCTATCAGAATCGACAATTGACCGTCAACCGGAAAATAGGTGTTTTTTTTTTATTCTTATCTTGTGGCGGTGATTTGACGGCGACTAGGTAACGGTGGTTTGAGGGTAGCGGCAACACACATTCGCCACATCAATTTCTCTTTCTTTGAGAGATTAAGTAGGGTGGCTGTTGTGTTTCTTGAGAAGGATGTTAAAGAGTTTTTTTCATTTGACAGAACAAAGGGAAAGTGAAAAATTTCTAAATCACCTCAACTTTTTGACTTTCTATTATTCTATAAATAATGTAAAGTACGAAACTATTGTTTTGAGGTCAATTTCTCGTTCCACTATTTAAATATATTATTTTATGAAGGGTGTTTTATCTAAAAAATACAGACGACACCAAAAAAGTTTTCAACGGAATGGAAACTTTCATATTTGATTTTTTAACAAATAATTTTAATTGCTAAAATTGAAATCCCGCCCTGCACAAAAGGATAATATAGTTGTAACTAAAATTCATTTATAATACTTTTAAAACACACACACACATGCTTCTAACTTTTACTACAAGACGTTACTCCGGCAATTTTGTTCAAACAGGTGTATTCAAAATGTACTTTTACCTTGTACAGTCTTTACGAGTTATGACTTCTTTAAAGTATGGGGATACAACTTTTCTAAACAGTACGAAACCCGTTTATTACTCACCCCATCCCGAATTTTGAAATTGTATATTTTATTTTTAACGACTATCAAACGTTTGATCTAAATTTATCCCTTAAAACTAATAGCAGCATTGTTGCTTCTAACTTTATGGTGTAAAGCTGTTCTAACCTTATGGAATTTGACTCGTTAACTTTTTACTTACAGTGTCAACTGATTGGCTTGTTGAGTAACATTTATTTGACCGTGACCAATACTTAGTTTTTCTTTTTGTAACAAGTCAAATGACTATTTTGGTATATCAGATAACTCCGTTGAATGAGTCAACTGATACTTTTACTGAGTCAAAAGTTTTGGACTTTTTGTGTGTTTATGTGAAAAAAAATTCAAATTACATGGTTGGCTTACTCCAGAATTTGTGTGACTACTTGTATTAATCATGAGAAACTAACACAAAATGGAATTAGTCTGGGGAATTTAATTTAAAATTGATGTTAAGATTTATTTGCGAGTGTTCATGTTCAATAAGAGATCAATTAAAACCATATCATTTGTACAATTACCTTTTTTTTTGGAAAAAAATATTTAATAAAATTTCCTCTAGTAAATAACTTCCTATTTTAATTTTTTAGACTCTGGTGATGAGGGGATTGATCCCTGTTTTCTTTTTTAGATTTTAATTTGTAAGATATCGAAAACTCTGATTTAGAAAGATTTAGAAAACAAGTTTAGTCATTATTAAAGCATCCCATGTCTTCTTTCTTGTACCATTTTTTTAGTTTTTAAATATCATTAAAAATGAATAGCAATTTTTTTTAATTTAAAAAAGGAGATCAAAAGTCGCATTGTAAAAGATGGTATAGTATTACGCTCCGTAAACCCGCTGAAGTTACTGAACTTTACTCCTTTAATACGGTGACACCGTGCTAAAAACCTCATTAAGCAGTCGGCAATCATAAAAAACTTAATTTAACTTAATGTATCGTAGTTTATGTAGCTTCCATAAAATGTTTTCGACTGTGGTTCCATGCATCTGCTAAAGAGTAGGCGGAATATGACCAACCTTTATGAAGTAATCTGCAATAGTCCCTATCAACCTGAATGAATCAAAAGACACAGCAATAACTAGAATTCAAACTTCTTTTAAACGTATAAATGAGAAAGGTAGGTTCATCGTTTAAAAATACTCGCCCACAAATGACTAATACTTTTCATCAGTTGCGTTATGTAGGTGACCTTTTTGAATTGTTTTGGGCTGACAATGGTGAAAACCTACTGACAACTTTTAAGTATAAACTGCAGTAAATAAAATAACCTCTTGGAATACTCCCGAACTTAATTATCTGGGACCCATACCTCTCTTACATAGTTTACTGTAACCTTCATCTCACATTTTTTATTGCTATTTTTTAATGTGGGTTCACCCAAGACAGTTAAACACGAACGAAGAAAAAATCGTAATACTTAACTTCTCAAGAATATTTACTAATGAAGATTTTTAGTATTGTTTTGTCCCAATGTAAATTATATACATAATACTCTTTCAAGAACTTTTACTAAACAAAGTGAATTTTAAGGAAATATTTTATTTATGAATAAAGATAAGTGTTCGTGTTAACTAGTGATTGCTATTTAAAACAGAGAATTACGCAAAACTATGACTAACCTAATTGAAAAAGGATTAATGTAATTTAAAGACAGACTCTTCAAATATTACCGAGTAATAGGAAGTTTTACTATTGCACAATATAAAAACACCATAGGTCAAGAATGTTGAGTAAACTATTCTTCAAAGAATCACGACTATTTATAAAACAACTGGAGAACTCAAGCAAACATAACAAACCAGTTTACGTCAATTAAAGCTTATTGATTTCTTTTTCAATGGTTACTTTGGCGTCTTTAAGAAGCAAACCTTTGCTAATCGAATAACTACATTTTATTTCCTCGTGTACATTCCACTAACTATTAACGATAGTCATATACTTCTAAACTATCCCATAAACTCTATAATAAAGGTCACCACACAAAAGTTGTTGCCTTCATGACTCAGACGTATTGCCCACCATGAAATGAATTGGCCTTCGGAGGGTTTTCCATTTCCAAAGTATTATCAATCTCCAATTTTCCATTAAACGGAATTCAATCTTATTAGCAATTCGTGATCTAATCCCCGAAATGAGAGGGTTCCTCATGGCATCGTTGAAGGATGATGTTCATCGCACAATCAAAATGATCTCATGTGTCTCACTTAACCTTTAGCACTCGGGAATCAAAGGAACAAAGCATTGGCTAAAATGTGGTTCTTCTATCCAACCAAGCCAATTATAGGGCTGAAGAAAGACATGGACGAACTAAGCTACTTGTCCGTGATCCCTGCGCTGTAACAAGGCCATGGTCAGTCTGGTGGGGGAGGGCACGTGACCTTCTTTTACAGTAAGTAGTAGTTAGGAAGATGAAATTGACGACAAATCTCTCTGATTTCAAAAGACAGAATGTTTTGGATAAACATAAGGTTTTGACATGGTGTTTCCATACACGTAGTTGATAACACGAGGGACTAACTTTTCTATTAATTCATTTCTATTATATTGGTTAACGCAAAGCAATAATACAAATGTAAGTAAATTCTGCTACTATTTAACAATTGAAGATCTTTGGAGAATAGGATGTGTTGTAAAAAACTTTTGGTACATTTTTAAATTTCCCCTTGCTAGATATCGCCTGCTAACCCTAAAATCTGTGTACTTCAAACATAAATAATAACTTAAGTTAAGAACAATTTTGTTTGCCAATTTTAAACTTCCAACTATCACGTTAAGAAATCTATTCTGACGCCATTTTAAACTAATTTATATTTCGAAAAGTAAAATACAAAAATTCATAAAATGCTGAACAGGTTAGAGTGTAATAATATTAAATAATAAAAACTTATTTTTGAATTGTTTTTACTAATTTATATTTAAATACATGGTTAATCAAAGAAAAGAATTGATCACACTGCATATTCAATGACATAATATCGCACAGTGCGTGGAAAAGTGACCTATCTCGAAAAAGACTATTTTTCAGTAAGCCGTTTTTTGTATATATTTACTGTAATAAATTCCTCAAAGCATAGCTTCTGGAATGGGTTTTCCTAAATGATCATTTCAAATAAACAAATAAATAACCGGACTACAGCCTTTCCAATTCTGCACTTTAAATTTAACTTGATTGCCGCCGCAGCTTCGAACACATATCGTACAATCGCCAGATGCAAAATATGTCTCTTCTGCTCACTTTCATCCAAAAACAAGCGCATAAGTGACCTATCTATTAATTGCAGACAAACTAGAGCTTGGATCGCTAGGTGATTGCAACAATCGAAATGTTGCATCCTATAGTAGTGTAAACTCAAAAACTCAATTTTGGCCGATCGGTCACTTTTCCGCTCACGGTGCGATATGGTGTACTACTTTGTATCGATCGTAAAAGGAAATTTTTCAATGGTGTTGATTGAGTTTTATCGTTTTCCCACCTAAGAAATCCGAATATCCAATGTTTTAAAAATATGGGTGAAATAAAGCAGGTGGCTAGGTCGTAATGACATATGGAATGTTTTCCCTTAAACTTTAAAAAATGTTGAACCACTAATTATTTAAAAAAATATCTTCTTTTCTAAGCAATTCCATAAATTAAAAAAAACACTATCCCTACTTTGAAGGATGCGTCATCAATTGAATAAAATCTGCGAGTTTAATTCAAACTCAATTTGCTCACAGTCCACCATCAAACCGAAAGTAATTTGGAAGAGCACCGATTGCAGAAACTCTGTAATAATAAATCCAGACTGATTCTCGAATACCATTTCGCAATTTGCAATGCAGGAAAGTATCCGTCAAACGGTGTTTGAGAAAAGTCTTTAGAAACATTTAATCAACAAGAAAAGAAGTTTCTAAAAAGTATTCCTATTCGTTCATCGAGCCTTCCTTGTGGATGGATGTCGCCCTGAACTTTGGCCATTTCCTTGTAATTCGGGTTAAGCTGTTGTTTTGAAAGTGAAATGACCTTGCGAATGAATCCCCGTTTGGGGGAAATCTGATTAGCATCGCAAGAACAAAAGAATCAATGACGTAGCTGGAGCACCTAACAAAGAGGATGCAACACTGTTATATGTCTTGTACTTAAAATAGTAGATACATACGATGGGATTCCAATTGATTTCAATGGGGTTATCAACAATTTAGTTGCTAAGACTTCTTTAGAATTTGACGATTTTAGGCCAAATCTTTTTTAAAAAAAAGTTGGGGAGACCGAGGCTAGATTTCCAGGGTTTTATTATTTTTATTTTTTGCTTAAATATATATTTATGTCTATTTTGAGGGAAACTTAAAATTAATAAATTTAATAAACATTTATCTACAAAATCGCACCATTATTTCTCCAAAAAGCAAAAAAAGTTTTTGACTGTACACTACGTGATTAAATCTAAACATTTGAGTTGAAAAATGTGGCACACTACCAGAAATAGCAAATCCGTGCGATCTCGCACACTTTATAGAAGACACACTTTTCTAGTGGGGGGGTAAAAATCTTTTTCCTTTCTCCTGCTATGTTAAGGTTCTCTCGAGGAGTTGTGTTGAATAAAGCAGCACTATAATTCCACTTTTTTATGATTTTATATAAGAATCTATGGCTAGAAGGTTGTTGAATTTTTTGGAACGTAGATGCAACTTTTGATTCCTAAACCAGGACAATTTTTTGGTATTTCTATTTCTATTCAACGATTTTTTTTATGCGTCAAACGCAATTTTTTTCAATAAACATTTACAAATGGCCTGCAATTCAACTGTACCACAGTTTTTTACAACTCTCCTTTTTAAAAATAAATTATTGAACATATTAAAATTCCTATGTCGTATTCGTATTAAATGTTTAATTAAATATTAATTATAAATATTTTTTAGTGACTGATAATTTAAAAATACAGTAAAATGTGCTTTTAAAGATACGTTCAAAAAATAAAGTTGCGTTAATTCCATTATGTTTTATTCTTTCAACTACTATACTTAATTACTGGACATTTATAAGTTTTAATTAATTAAAATTGAGTTTTTGACAGAAAATATAATTGAATAATAAAAATTTTGACATTAAGAACTACCTAGAACTAAAAAGCTATCCTAGTTTATGAATCACAAAAGTTTAATCAACATTTAAAAAATTCAAAAAGCTACTAGCCATAATATCTGAATCTATATAGATTCAGATATTAAAGCTTCTGAAAAAGAGCTCAATTTAGTACTGTTTTATTCTCAAAACTCCTCAAGCGGACCTCAACAAGGCTACCACGTGGGCTAAAAATCCCCTCTTAGTTCTTCATTACGTGTCTCACCTAGAAAGAGTGTTACTATCTATATGGTAACATTCTTCCTTCCAATGCAAAAGTTTTATTTAATGCAGAAATAAGGTACTATATGCGTAGTTTTAGGTAAAGTTAATTAATGTTGGTTCCTTTTTAAACCATTATTATTTCGACAGATTATATATGTATTCGTTGACATTAATAACAAATCGTTTATATTAATAGACTAATTGCCTACTTGCCTTTTAATCATTAGTTTATAAATTGAACATTTCTTAATTTATCAGTTTCTGGTTTTAAGCAATCGAGGGAATTTAGTCTGCAACTTTTAAATTAGTCCTCCCCCTACTCAAAATAAGTTCCTTTCAATCACTTGAGTTGGAGTGCTTCAACAACAGTAGCTGTAGTAATAAATTTCAAACCCTGAACCACAACACATGTTTCCAATCGATATTTATTTCGAATCAAGCTTGTTTTTTAGATCAAGGTTTAAGGCATGTGAAAGATATTTTTTTCTCCATCATTATCCAACGCTTGATCTTGAAAAGTAATGACAGCAATCAAATAATCATCTTAAAAAAAGCCACCCCGATTTGAGCATAATTCTTTAAAAAATACTTTGGGATGTACCGTCGGAAACACCAAATACACCAGAATCAATTTTTTTTAAAAGTAATAATCAAAAAATCATTTTACTTGTTAAGTAGTCTAGATATGATATAATTGAGATAAAACCGGACGTTTGCAGGATGAAGAATAAAAACGATCTAATGTAAAAAAGCCAAGGCCATCGCCTCAATTGAAATAAGCATTCCAGTAGTCAGAGACTGGGACCGAATTCTCATTAAATCTAAGAAGAGAGATTTTGTTCACGAATAAGTATGGAAAATAGATGCCCTTGTTACTTTAGTTCACGTAATTGGGGATAAATATAAAAAAGCCATATAGTATGAGAGCGCAAACAATGCTTGCCCAAGGTCAAGACTAAAAAAAGTCGCTGTGTGAAGCCCACAGAAATCGAATAATTAACTCTGTAAAGGAGATTAACAGCGCTACTGGACATTAAAGCGATGGTCAATAGAAGGAGTTTGGAGTGTCCTTCGACGCATGAAAGAGAGTTGTAAACATCTCTTGTTGCTTTCAAGACCTGCGCATGAAGTCATTGACAAATGATTTGTACACGCAACCCTGGTTATTGTCACACCGTCACTTGTGGCAAAAAATACTTATTTTAGCCATTCTTTTTTAAATTCACAAATACTTGAAAAAATTTAGTATGTTAAAAATGTATGTTTTCGTTCGTTATTATGAATGGCACAGCTTATCAGTTACTCCAGCTGGGAAATTTAATGATGAATAAAGAAATTTCATGCAGATAATTTTTATATAAAAATATTTTTTAAAAATATCGTTTTTCAAATGAAAAGTGTAGAAAATCATTTTTATAAAAAAATATGAACAAAAAACATTATAAATTGGTTGAAACTTTGATTTGTATTTTTCAGAAAAAAATTATAATTAGTACCCACTCAAAACACATTTTCCCATTAACGACTATTTTGTAAATACCATTAATACCTTCATTTCCGAATAAACACGTATTTTTTTACTTCATTATTCATGTAACCACAATTGTCCGACATAAATTGTTCAGGACTATAGTCTTCTTGTTCTTGAATTTTGTTATTTAGATAGCATAAATCTCACTGTGCAAATGTTCTTGTTAATCGTCATTAGTCGTTTAAATTGAACATATTTGAAAGAACATCGAAAGAAAACTAACCGTAGTAAGAAAGCGTAAATAACTTTAAAATCCTCTCCCCGTTCAGATATTTTCTACATTTCTCTCAGCATCATCTCAGCATGTCCTTAATCGATGCAGACCGTCAATCTCTCGCAATGATGCGTTGTGTGTGTGTGGAGCAAAAAAAATTCAAAGTCAAGGGTCGTACACTATCCCTGGCCTCATATTGGTTAATTAAAGGACCACTGCTAATTCATAATTATGAAAGGTGCAACTTTAAAAAGTCAAAATCTATTTATAATCTATTTCTGAAGATTAAGTATATTTTTATCGATAGAAACATCATAGCATGACGGGAACTGCTATATTGTTTTGACTCACTGTTCAAACAGGTTTAAAGAAACTAAATGACAGTAACCAATTTGAAGTTGGGAAACATCTTCACATTGTCCGAACACAAGGACAATTTTGAAGACACGAATATGCTACATTTGCCACAATTTTCCTCTCTACTAGCTCTTTTTACACAATCGTGCCTATTCTGCATAAGGCTTTTGTTAGACTACAAATGATGGACCTACAAAATGGAACGCCAAGAGTAAATTTTATTATAGACTACAAATGATGGACCTACAAAATGGAACGCCAAGAGTAAATTTTATTATGGACTACAAATGATGGACCTACAAAATGGAACGCCAAGAGTAAATTTTATTATAGACTACAAATGATGGACCTACAAAATGGAACGCCCAGAGTAAATTTTATTCCGTACATGTTATTTAATTTTAAAAGTAATTAAAGTTTTCAAAACTGTCTGTAATATGGCTTATGTATCTCTTTTCTATTTTGTTATAGTTGTAAAAATGACATTTAGGTTTCATCTCATTTGAATTTTCCATTAAAATTAAATTATATCTTAAAATTTTTAATTCACTTGCCTTTACTAAAACATTTCCAAATATTTAAACTATGCAATTTTCTTAAAAATGACACCATCTATTTTAACGACTTTTAAAAAGTTCAAATTTAATTACGAAATTCAAAATCCATTTACCTAACATATTAAAAAAGTGTAGATGATAAAATGCAAACAGGAAAGACATAATTTAAAATAATATTTATATTTAGTCAGATTGTACAGTTACAGTAGAACTCCAATTATTTGAATCAATTTGGACTGGACACCATTTGGATAATCAAATATTATGCTAATTTCATCTTTTTCTTTGACATCATGATAGAACTGCAATTTGTGACAAAATGTTAACGTCCCGGAGGTGTGGATGGGGAGAACGACTAACAGATGTATTCAGATTGCATATATGATCCGATTCACAATGGATCTCTTTTTATTAAAATTATTTTTTATTAAAATTATTTTTAATTCAAAATTATTTTTAATTAATATTATTTTTTTACATTTTTTAAATGGTAAATAGTTTTTTAATATTAACTAGGGGCTGGCGCCCCTAGGCGAGCAAGCTCGCACATCACTGGATTAAAGAATGTCACATTATTAAAATTAGGCTGCATAAATTAATTACGCATTAATGCAAACGAAACTTAATTATAAATCACTAATCAATTAACACGCTTTGAAAAGAAAAATATTACATAGATACAAACGAATAAAAATTAATGCAAACGAAACTTATTATAAAACACTAATTAACTAACACGCCCTGAAAAGGAAAAATATTACATACATACAAATGAATAAAAATTAATGCAAACGAAACTTAATTGTAAAACACTAATTAATTAACGCGCCCTGAAAAGAAAAAAAAATTACATAGATACAAACGAATAAAAATTAATGCAAACGAAACTTAATTATTAACTAAATTATGAACTCTTAACTCTAAAAATTCTTCTTTTCTTTTCCAAATTTTCTGCTTAGTAACGGCTTCTTCAACTATTAAAAACAGCAATAATTGCCTGATATAAATAATTGAGGAAATGGCCGCTTATGTTAAATGCCGATATATAAAAAGGTAAAACACAAGTGTTGCCATTTCAGTTTACAAAATGTCTACAGTAGTTTGGCTTTGCCTATAGGCGTAATATTTAAAAGAAAATGCAATTTTAAATTTGATAAATAAATTTTTTGGACTTAAAATGACCCTTAAAAATGACCCTTAATACGCGACTTTTATCTACTAAAATTTCAAAATAGTTTTGTCATAAATTATTCTAAAATTTTTAAGTTGTATTACTTTTTTAAGTAATAAAACTTATTAAATTTATATTACTTAAAAAATGATACTTCCGATCGGATTTTTTATTTTACGTTCATTATTATGTATTTTATTTATATTTGCCTGAATTCTTCTACGTGTAAAGCAACTTTTGTAAAAAATAATAGGTTAAAGAACTGTTCTTTTTAAAAGAACAGAGCAGAGAGCAACTGTTCTTTAAAAAGATCATAAATATAACATCTCAAATCACCCATTTCTGTGGCAGACGGTGCGTCGCCTTTTATGTTCTCCCGTGATGTTATGCAGAAAAGAACCACGTTTTCATTTTCGTGTAATTTATTTTAATTTTTTAATTAAAAAACTAATTATGGAAATTTGTAAAAAAGAAAATTTCGTCCCGAGATACAAGGGAGACACACATTCCGGAAAAATAACGGAGTTCTAAGATGAATATTTCATCCGCTTATGGCTCCGGACGTTTTAAAAGGCTATACTTTAACATAGAGAGAGACTAATATAAATTTTTAATTAAAAAACTAATTGGAAATTTGAAAAAAAAGAAAATTTTGTCACGAGATACAAGGGAGGCACACATTCCAGAAAAAGAATGGAGTTCTAAGATGAATATTTCATCCGCTTATGGTTCCGGACGTTTTAAAAGAGATGACTTTTTTTAATATAGAGAGATTTATTATTACTAACTTTATGAACATTTTTAATTTTTATTTAACCTAACAAGGTTTTGTATTTTTAATTAATAATTTTTATTAACAAAATTAAGTTAACTTTATCTGAAATAATCAATTAATTATCGAATATTTTGTTAAAAATTTAACTAGTTAGTTAATGGGAATGTTTCAGATGATGTAACTCTCTTGCTTTTTTTAAATTTTTCTCTGTACTGCGATTTCTTCGGTTGCTTTGGTTATCTTTCTCAAAATTGACCGATGTAGATGAAAAGAAACTTTCTATGCAAGCTCTCCTTAACAAATGTTTTGAACAACCAACAGCACAGCAAGCAGTTGGCATTCAAAAAAGACCTTAACATATTAACGAAGCCATTGTATTACAAAGGGTAAACTCATAAAACGTCTGAGGATTATTTTCATTAAAGTCTTAAAACAAGGAATACATGCCCTTAAAGTGGCCATCCCATGTATTTATAGCTCGAAACCTAAAATTGTTTTTTAACCTTAAAAAAACATGCAAATCCGAAGCTGCCCACGCGTATTTCTCGAACTGAGTGACATCGTTCCAGTAGCAGCCCTCCACACATAGTCTCATGCATCACCAAATCCAATAGCAAGCAAATCATACGCTTTATGCGTGAAGCAATAAAGGAGATTTAGGTTACAAATTTATTCGGATGGGGTGTAAAGTTCAACAGGGTCTGAGACATAAGTGTAGAGTCGACTTTAGAAGCAACGAATATTTTTACATAGCTCAAACACTTTAGACAAGATAGCACATAACCTTTATTTTCTAAAAAATACGATCAGTGCTTAGTATTATAAAAAGTATCTTAGGTATTTTTTGTTGTTGACTTTTTCAGTTGTTGAAAATCATTAAAAAAATAGACAGGTTTTTTTTTTAAAAGGGATCTCCATTTGAAAGAAGAAGTGAACTTATATCTGGCCAAAATGACGCCGCTTAATTTACTAGATTTTGTTCTACCTCAAATGTCTGAATACTATTGTGTATGTATTTCTAAACTATTATTCATTTTTATTTCTAAACTGGAGTTTGAATGAGATTCCACAAAAGTCCGTCGAGTCCTATTGACGTGTTTTTAGGTCAATTTCAAAGTGGCTTTTTAGAAGCAATTTGTCAGTAGTATAACAAGCGAGGAAGACATTTTTTGACCAGCCAACCAAAACCACCCAACCCAAGAAATTGTAATTTGACTTCTGAATTGGGGGCTAATGGCTTGACTTGTTTGTAGTAACTCTGGTCATATTGGGCTTCGTATCGATGCAGTAGACGTGTCAATGCAGTAGTGCGTTGATAAAATACTTACAGTTGTTTCAAGAGAGATATTTCCAGCAATGTGTTTCCAGAAAGCCAAACTGCATACATATTTTAAGAGTTAGAAAGTTTAAGACATTTACTTCCTGCATTTGGGGTTTACTAAAACGAATAGAACTCTTTGTTAGCTTTTTTTGCAAGTAGAAATTTTGAAACTAGAAAGTTAGTACTTTAGCTGTATTTTCTTATGGTTTAATAGTTTCAAATATAAATAAAATTGCAACTATTATTTCAAATACAATTATTATTTTCTCCAAGAGAGTTCACTTTTCAAATTGCTTTATTACAATTAGTTTTTTGCAAAATCGAGGACATTGTGTTTTAACGTAAACAGCAAAAACGCTATACACATAGTTTCTCATTTACTTTCTGTCTAATGTTTTCCATTAATATTTTATTGAGTATTTTATGTACTTTTCAATAAGGAGGATACAATTGATTCAGTCAGTTTTGTTTTTCTCAACCTCTACAAATGGTTAAAGGACATTAAAATATCAAAACTCGTCTGCTCTATCGCTTTCTTTTAGGGTGAATTAATCAATTTAATTTGTGTTCCTTCATTTGATTTTTCTGAAAATGCGATTCATGTTATCTCTCGCTCTCTTTAAGGGAAAATAGGGAAATATTTAGTGTTCTTGTAGTATTGTAAACAACTGCCTTAGGAGTACGAGTATGGCATATTGTAGGATTGCTGTGTACATAATAAAGTTGCCTATATAATAACTTTATTTGTTACCGGATACCTAATCATAGTTTTTATACCGAGGCACGTTATGTTTCGTACAATAAAATGGGGTGAATTGGCATAAATTTTTAACTTATTTATCCCTCTGTTTCGATTCACCCTATTTTTTTGCAACATCATATATGATTCAAGCCGATTCTAGATGTCAATCAGACATAGAGCCATATTTATTATCAAACAAAATCATCCATCTGCCCTTCAGAGATGTTGGGCGGATAAAATTATGGTTTAGGTAGGGGTTAATGTGTGATAGTAAACTGATATTCTGATAATTGCTATATGCTAATTTATACGTTCCCGATATGGCCAAGTCGTATAGTGGTTAACATAGTACATTGCGTTACAATTTAATAATGAAGACCTTATAATATTAATTACTTCCATAATTAAATAACTAAATCATAAAATATTAAGAACTATATCAATTACTCAATTCTACCGCAATATCCCTGGACAGCAAATGAGAAGACAATTGGTCAACAAATTAAACATTTATTAACATACACAAGTACAACCGCGCTTCATATTAACAATAATAGTAATATATAAATACTGAATATAATGACACAGTATGCATTGAAAATAAGGCCCTAACATAATCGCCGATTACATTTAATTAAACCTATCCTGGAGAGATCAGAATTATCAACTCACCCCTTTACAGCTACTTGAAGACACATAGAACAAGGACACTGTTGGTGTCGGATATAGAGTTCTGCCAACCATCTCTACAACACCAATTAATATCACACTTCATAATACTTGATTTGAGAACACAAAATAATCGGGATTGAATGTTGACCTCGAAATGGATGAATGGTGTTTCACTATCGATACAGATTGCAAGTTCCGGGTTAATCAATTAGATTCAATACATATTTCCATAGTGTGCAAGTTTAGGGTTAATCAATTAGATTCAATACATATTTCCATAGTGTGCAATTTTAGAGAATAGCCTCATACGGGGCAAGTCAGGCCATAGGAAGTCAACCGCGTACCCAAGGGGCACCTCGCGGACAGTCGGGCACAGGGCCCAACGGGCCCAGCCCCTTGTTCACAATTGATGTTTTTTCTCTCTGGATCTACTTTCAACTCCGCTCAGATCTAGCGGTACAAGCCGACGAAATCTCAAAAGCTCCACCCATGTAAAAGTTGTCCAATTACATAATTTTGAACATCCCCCTTAGCACAAACTCCCACCTTCGATTTTAAATTGCGCTCGGACAGTGGTCAGGATAGTACAATTACAGGAACCCCATAGGATATTAAAATCCTCTGAAGTCATAACTGAGTGCCTGAAGACATAACTCCATGTTCCCCCTGCAATAAAACTTCCTGACACTGCCTTTGTGGTGTAACGTCATGTCCAACAAAACTCTTTATGCTGGACATCGACGCTGTGGCGCCAGGTAGGAATACATGCGTCTGAGGAAAATCTGTAACAATGAAGTTTGGCCCCCCAACACACCTGGATCGAGACCCAATTGAGGGACCGAGGAGCGGTCATTGCAGAAAAGAATGTTGGCTATGAAATCAGCCCAGCAAGAGAATATTCTGACCAAATCAAGTAAATCATCCATCCATGATACTTACATAATTCAGCTCCCATTGAGTCTATAATTCTTTCCTATTCCACTTCATATTCGTAGTTATTACTTAATGTAAATCGTCAGCCGGCCATTCTGCCAGAATTCTTGCCTAATCCTCCCACCGGACATCCAGTGAAGAGTCTCACATAACTTCTTTTTAAAGAAGCAGACAATAAAAAACTATTTAATATTTTTACCAGTTCTAACTGAAACGAAAATATTCCTCTAATTAAACGATACTTTTTAAAACTGTGTTTGTTCTAATTTTGATTTTTTTTCTCTTAGGTTACATTACCGTCGGTGCGGGTAACTTTGGCTCAAGCGTCAGAAAAAGATATGCGTCTTAATTTCTCTTCATAAAATGATCCCATCTTAAATTGATTTATATTTTTGGAAAGGTGGCAATATTGTCTTTCATTTTGTGTAAAAAAAGTTCTCATTCTAATTAAAAAATACCACAAATAACGTTTGTATTCTTACCGAGCATTAAATAACAAAAATCTATTTAAACTTTTTGTCTGGATAATATCTAAAAATATATTGAAAATAGCTACAGAAAACACTCCGTATTGTTATTTTATTCATAGCGATGAATATTACACCATTTGTTTTAATCTAAGTTGAATACTTTTTATGCTTTATTTAATTGATGGTCACCGATGAATGAGGGTAACGATGAATGATTGTAGCTTTGTCCTAAGATGTAAGCATTTCTTTATGGAACTTTGCACTTTCAAAAGTGTATGATAAAGTGTATTATGTTTAACTACTTTTGATGAAGTCTTACTCTTACGATTATCTATTTTCGATATATAATAAAAAGATAAACATACAATAAAAAGATAAAGATAAAAAAAAACAAGAAAATTACAACATTCAAAATCGCTAATGTCAAAATATAAACATTTTTAAATTCCTAATTACGAATATATTATTGTTTTCCTTTAATAATAAAATCTTTTGCGTTTTATTTAGATATTTTTATTAAATCTTACGTAAAAAAAAATTGATTTCCCGTACTAAAATTTAAGAAAATATTTTTTTCTTTTACGCGGTGTTTATAGTGTAATGTCATTCTACGATGCAATATAATGTACTTGTTAGGCTATAAACCATTATTAGTAACTTTGTAACTTATAACTGTGTCATTTTTATGTTTTTACATTTTAATATTACTAATTCTTAGCCTTTAAGATTGGTAAAAAGTATGTTTCTTATGTATTTCATGCTTGGGCTCGCCCGGATTCTAACCGAGTCCTAATTTTTTTATAATAACCATTTTTTTTAATTCAAATAAAAAAATGCTTACAAATTATTTCTTAAAGTTCAATACTTAAAATCTATGGTTATTTTAAAGTGTTTAAATAGGTTTTGTAGCTTAATTTTTTCTTCTCTTGTAAAAAAGCTAAGATTTTGGACTCAAGCTGTATGTTACCAATGTTTAAAACGCCAATAAAATATGTGTGTTGCTTAAAAAGAACGTCTTTTCCAGGAAAAGCGCAGCAGAACACCGTTGTCCCAAAGATATACTTTCACACTGACCAGAAAAAGGGAAAGCAAACTTGAACGGCACGCTCTGATTCTCGCAACCCTTCTTCACAAAGGTCTTACCGATCCAAGTTTTGCAATGTTACCAATGGATGGAATGCATTGGGGATAAAACGGTCAGCAACTTTGGGAGACATTCCTAAACGCCTTTATCAGTAAAGTTGGTACAAACATTGGTTGGATGGTAAAGAAGAGGAGGGTATTATGATATACCAAAGTTTAGCCCTCTCTCGTGCTTCCATCATGTGGGAATGCCATGAAAGACAACAGAAATCGCCCATGATACAGTGCACAAAGAGTTAACTTGTTGTTGTTACCGTCGCTGCGCTGCAAGCAAAAGTGTGTTTTGGGATTTTTGAAAGTTTTTGCCGGGAAGTGTTCAAACATTTTAATCTACCAGTAATCACGAGACTTTAATTTTGTTGTTAGGAATAATGGATACTAAAAGAATAGTCGTTTTTTATGCTATAGTCGCTTTTTTTGCTATCAATGTTTTATCCGTCAGTAAAACGGCTCATAATCTAAGATGGCTTGTCGGGTATTATGGAATGCTAGGTTTTCCATATAACACGACGAAAATAGAGGAAGGATAGTTGTATCTTCTTCTATAATAACCTACTCCCCATATGAAGAAAGGAGTTGAAGGATAATATTAGGAAAAAAGATAAGAATGATATTAGAAAATTAAAGTCAGAAGCTTCCAAGCAACCAAGAAATAAACATTAAGGTATCCGACTACGTTTGACACTGATTTTTTAAAATAAATTTTAATACTTATATTTTATGTATTTTTATGTTCACCAACACAACTAATAATAATAATGAGTGACAATTTTTATTTTAAATAAATATATTTTTTGTAATTTAAGATTTTGTAGGTAAATTTTGAGGTTTTTCGCCTTTACGATAGACTTTCTAACTAAAATTATATTTAAGATTTCTTTAAAAACAACTATAAATTAATCAATCTTAATTTGATACCTAGGGAATAGACTACAATCTAAGATATTTATTGCAACAATAAAAAGTTATGAGTTGTCGAAGTTAAAGATTTTTATGTATTTTTTTCTACTATTTATGATAGTGTTGTATTTTCTATAATAATGCTTTAAATTACTAGTCTGTAATCTATTCCCTAGATAATAGTATAATAAATATTCACAAAAAATTTGAAAACATTCGGTTAAGTACTTTTTGAGAAATATGGTTTGTCGAGAAGAAGAAATGTTCAAAAATTTCATTTTGCAGAAAATCAATTTAAAGTAAACAAACAGTATAAAGAAGAAAACGCGTCATAATTTTTACCTTTAACAGTTTCCACTTTCATAGGTTATATTTTCAGCTTTTTCCAGTTTTGAGGATTTGTTTTTTCTTGTTTCCCTTTTAAGTTTTTGGGCAGTTTTTGCTGATTGCAACGAATGGCGCCTAGCATCGTTGAGGCGCGTAACGTCTATCAATTTATATCCGTTTACAGTGTTTTGGCAAGGAGTGATGTTTAGGTAAGTACTTTTAACAGTCCCATAAAAACACCATTAAAATTGCTGATGGCAATATGGGCGGCAAGACTGATTGTTTTTAACTCGACAAAAGTTTCTTTTGGGGCGACATTCCACAACAAGCCATTGTAGCTCTCATTAGCATTCTGCGTTTTCCCATGTAAGCACTTCTTCAATAGTGCTTGGTTGCACAATTGCATATATACTGGTTTTCCCAGCAAAAAAAATCAGCATAAAAACTTGAAGGAAAAGTGAAGTTTTTTTTGTTCCAAATTCAGGCATGTTTCCTTCATTAAAAATCAGCATGTTTCCTTCATTAAAAATCAGCATGTTTCCTTCATTAAAAATCAGCATGTTTCCTTCATTAAAAATCAGCATGTTTCCTACATTTCAGAAAACTGCAGGAAGCATGCTGATTTTTTATGCAGGAAAAATGCCTGAACTTGGAACAAAAAAACTGCATTTTTCCTTCATTTTTAAATGAAGATTTTTTGCTGATTTTAATAGGCATTTAAAATGAAGGAAAAATGCAGTTTTCATGCATGAAAAATGCCTGAATTTGGAACGGAAAACTGCATTTTTCCTTCATTTTTACATGAAGATTTTTTGCTGATTTTAATATGAAGGGAAAATGCAGTTTTTATGCATGAAAAATGCTGGAATTTGAAACTAAAAAACTGCATGTTTCCTTCATTTTTAAGTGAAGATTTTTTGCTGATTTTATTAAGCGTAAAATGAAGGAAAAATGCAGTTTTTATGCATGAAAAATGCATGAATATGGAACAGAAAAACTGCATTTTTCCTTCATTTTTTTGCTAAGTTTTTAAAACAAATGAAATAAATGAAGAATGCTCATTTTTAATAAAGGAAAATCCCTGAATTTCTAAAATTAACTGCATTTGTCTAAATTTTTCTACAGAATTTTTGATGATTTCATACTTAAATTTGCCTGTCAGTGAATTTGATAAACCACAACAAATAAAATTTACAAAATGAACATGCACAAAAGTAAATATTACAGAATTTATTTACAATAAAGTTTTTTATATAAATAGTTATAATATACAAAGTGTAAAAACCTTTTTTTTGTCATCAAATATCCAAAATTTAAATTAAAAGTTATGTTAGTTTTTTTTTAATTAAACATGTGCCACTTTCTTAATAAACAATATCAGAAAACTCATTGTAATAAACAAAAACATGTTATGACATCATATTTAAATGATAATAACAGCATTAAATTATACTTTTCAAATTATTTTAAGGGAACCGGGAAGTGAGCGATAGCTGTAGGACGAAATAGAAGCTTGAAAATAAAGATTCGCAAAATTATTTTATTTTAGACATAGGAGTTTAATTTTTTTTATATGTTGCTAATCACATTTTCATCGAATAGGAATTTTCTATTTGATGAAAATGTGATTAGCAATACAAAAAAAAATTTAACTTCTTTTTGTCTAGAATAAATATATTTCGTGAAGCTTTATTCTCAGGCTTCTATTTCGTCGTTTTCAGCTATCGCTCACTTCCTAGTTCCCTTAAATAGGTTTGTTGTGGATCATTTAAATGGGCATTAAAATTTTAAAAATATATTCTTATCTAAATTTTTTTAATAAAATTTGGAATTTAATTGAATTTTTGCTTAAAATTGACATGCCTATAGAATTGGTTTAAAAAAATATCGGCAAATGAAAGTTGGAATTTTAGTTTTTAGACATTTGCCTTTTAAAAAACCTAAGATTTATTACGATACGAACTACTTTTTTGAAAAAAAAACAAAACAGAAAAGCCAAAAAGGTGGCATTCTGCGTTTTCCCATGTAAGCACTTCTTCAATAGTGCTTGGTTGCACAATTGCATATATACTGGTTTTAATGTTGAAAATGTTCCGAGGAAGGCCCGTTTGCTTCTCAATGTATGTCTCTTGCTTTGCCATTGCTCTTTGGTACCTGCACCAACTATCTTCGCCTAAGGGGCATTGTCCATGCATTGATGCTGTTTATTGGAGCAGCAGTGGCACAGAGCAGCTATAACAGCACTTTGCATTTTTTCGAGCTCATTAACGTTGCTTCGCACAGCAATTCCTTAGTAATTTTGAATCCGATCAATTAGCTTATCAGTTAATTTTCCAGCTCCACCAATGCCTTTAGTCCGTGCCTTGAACTTCCGAAGACGACTGCCAACACAACACGCTTTTGAATGTGGCCAATACACTCGTATTTAGAGACAACCCCTGGGCCATAAATATCTTTGACTGAATTGTAACCCTGGGAATCCCCATCGTCATAGTTGACGATTGGTTTTAGAACGTTCGAATATTCTATATACCCCGACTTGTTCCATGCTTGAAGCAGAACCAGTATGATTGTGAGTGCAGTTATGGTTTGGTTTCTTATTTTTTCTTTCGCAGTTACGGCACATTCTTGACATTACCTGAATGTCCAGAACTTTTCCAGTATCGATTGACAGGACAGCCACGCATCCATTTAATGAAGAATGTCCTCGTCTCTGCCATATCCCATCGATGGAAACACCGCAGTCTGCACCTTCTGTTATTCCCGTGCTCGTTTCTGGTTCTGAAGCTTTCATTTGATTTATTTCTTTCGAAGCATTTTCCATAGACATTTCTGCGACTTTTTGAGTAGCTACACTTAGCTTGTTTTCGCAAGCCCTATGGGCACTCTTGGAGAGATAAGGTAACTCCAATGTGGTACACAATTTCTTCGACGCGGCTTTTGCCAATGAGGCGCATGCCAAACACAAACTGCAAGTGTACAAGGCTTTGTTGGTTGTTCTTTTCACTTGTGGAAAAAGCATGCACAAAATTGAAGTTGCTTCAATTTAGATTGATGTTGGAAGACAAACCAAACTTAGAATTCTCTGGCATTTTCAAACAATTACTGGTGTTACATTCAGGGAAACAAAGAATAGACACATTTTATAAAATTTGAATATTTACTATTCTGTTTCCACAAAATTAACCGTATTAGTAATATCTTTAGTAAATGATGCATCGCAAAGCTTTATTTCACTGGAACATAATACTTTAGGTTTTGGCTCCGAAGACTTCTTGAATCGATTGTAGTAATACTTTCTTTTTATTGACTTATTCGTGGAATTTTTAGAGTTACCCATAGTTCAATAAGTAGACACTAAAATATCTCCTGCTTATTAAAACTAATCTTCAAAGAAAACTTCCAATATTGTAAATTAAAAGTAACAAAAAATGATTACAACGTTTTCAATTGTTTCATCTAACACATTACAAAAAAAGCAGTTGTTTTCTAAAAGTGCTGCCATTTTATTTTAACAAAATGTTGCTGAAAAATAAATTACTTGTGGCTTTAATGTAGATCACAAAACAAATATTTAAAAAGGTCAAAAACCCATTATTTATAAAGAAATAATCATAAAACTACGACGAAATCATTACTTTTAGTTTCTCTCTAGGAGTGAAATAAAACAGCTGTCGCTTGTTATTAAAACTGTCATAACTTCCGTTATATTTTGTGCAGAGTCAATATAGAGACAGTTTTGGATTCTGTTTTATTTCACCATTGGCATCTTCATTACCATCAGTTATAGTATGTAATTAAAATGTTGGTGTTTACTTTAATTTAAAATGGTTATTCTTAAAAATATAAATTATATTCATAATACCCTCCTCTCCTCTACAAAATAATTTTGATACGATGTGATTGTCAGAAATGGTAATTTAATTGTGGGTATAAGTTAATATGTGTGTCAACTATGACGATCATGAGCTTGATACTGATTTAGTTAATTGTAGTAGTTATCTGCTTTGCTGCAACTTAGTTCCCAACCCGTGATATGGTTTTGAATGGAGGAGTGGAGGTGGAATGGGGTGGGAACTGAAAACGATGGTAGCACGTAAAAATTAGAAATGTTCAATTAAGTTCGGTATAGCATAAAACATTATTCATATTTTAAGGGGTTTTCAGTGCATTTAATTTTAATGAAAACACTTTAAACCTCTTTATAAAAAAATCTAAAATGGTACTGCTTATATTTTATGACAGGTTATTTTTAGACCTTGGGCTGTTTTCAATTGTCTTTCAACCGTATTAAGCAACAAATTACCCATCAAACATAAGCACCGAAAAAGATACGTAATAAGTATTCAAGTTTTCCTGCTTTTATTTCTGAATGATTTCGTGACTTTATTTAAACATTTCCTTTTTAGCCTACCTAGTGGCACCCCATACAATATTTATACCAATCCTACTATTTGTTTGAATACAGTTGTTTGAACAGTTGTTTGTAACAGTTGGCGTTATTTTGTACAATATCTTAGTTTGGAAGTGAAGTCCGCACTTAATTATATTACCATAGCATGGCAAAGGTCTAATAAAAATTATTTGAAATAAAGTTCAATAAAAAATTTTACCATTATTTAAACATGTTTTTTAACAATTTTTAAGGATAGCATACGAATAATTAAATCAAAATTCATTCAAGTTTTGAATTTGCAAAATATACGTTCAAAAAATATCACCAATGTAAAACCGTACCAATTGAAATCAGTTTATCAATTGGCCTTCGCACTAAAGAAAAACCGTATAATATGAAAAAATGCATTATGATCAGAAATAAAAAGCATAACCAGTTCTGAATTCTTAATTACAATTTCACAAATTTTACTTCAAATATATTTACTATGCATATAGTTTGAAGTAGTAAATAAATTGACGATTTTTGCACGCATTAGAAACTCAAATGCAAGCCTTCCAACCTAATTGTGACGAATAGTTAGTTGGACTGTCATTTATGCGTCTATCAATGTCTGCGTGTGACCACATGCACGTCATTTCAAATTGATGCCCTAAAACTATTGTTTCGGTAATCAATTACATCACTTTCGATCAATATCATTTTGAAATAAATTGATAGTAACCTGCCTGCTGCATTTACAATTCGAAAAATAAACTTTTTTTAAAATGAAGCGTTATCTCAAACAATGGTCTATCGTGTCCGAATTAGTATTCAAAACATCAATTATTATCCTAGAAGAATTTGATAAGTTACATGACTTGTGTCTTCTCGTGTTATCGCTTTTCCTTCAAATTTACAGTTTATCCTTCAAAAGCGACGCAAATTGAAGACGCAGATTGGATCACTTTCCTCCAAACAAGTGGATTAAAAGTATTTACACGGCTTCCTTGTTGGTCACATTCAAAGAGGATTTCATTGACAAGAACACTATTCAACGAAATTATTATTTTTCAATGATAAAATAACACACTTAAAAATCGTTTTGAAACTGTTCCGATTCATGCCTCAGAGAGAGAGAATAAAAAAAAATACATTTATATGAAAAGTTTTTTAGAGGTTAAATTCTTTTCAAAAACGTATATTCCAGATAAAATGTTAGCATGCGTAGGGATTTATGTAAAGGGTATCTAGCAAAATTATAAATGCATATTTTTGAATGTGTAGCATTGAAAACAAGATTTGATAATGTATACCTTACTAAGTATTATTGCAATTTTATAATGTGTCTATTAGCACTTTGAGTCATTAATCTCAGACATTTTTCAATCAATACTGTTAGTGTTCAGGTTGAGTTTTAATTCTCTAATTTAGTGGATGAACCAAGCGGACTCCACTATTAGTGGACTCCTGCATTTTCTCCTTTAGCGGACGCCAATATTTTCTTGGACGAACTGGGTAATTAATCTTGGCGACTAGGAAATCATTCGCAACTTTACACCCGCCGCCATTCCCTTTTGAAAGGGAAAACACGAAAGTAAAGAAAAAAATGATATTAGAATATTAGAATATCTTGTCATAGGTCAAGCTTTGTGTAAGGACAATTGAGTCTAACACACTCTTGTTCTAGGTGTCGATTATATTAAAGCACCATTTCGTTTCGTTTTCTTTTATTATTCTTTTTGTTACCCTTCAAATTTCCTTGAGTTTATCGTAATACCTACTAATAGAAACTCCAGCGGAAGCTATTGTAACAGTTGCAAATGGGGTTTATTCCGAAACAGTCGTAGCCCGTATGGCTAATTGCCGGAAACTCTTGTCCGACGGCATCTCATATCTAACGTGGCTGAGACAAAGCATTGGAAAGAGCGAAAGCAATGGCTAGATCGTGACAAAAGAACCTGACTTATTGATGGCGTGCTGTGATTTTCGAGCGTTGCACAACAGATAACATCGCTTGACTCATACGATTGCCAAGGTCGGCCCTTTTACCTCACATTTTTAGGAGAAGACTTTTTTTTAGGCTACTTCGGAAAAATACGACAACTTGCGGTTTGCCTTCGAGCAGATTCAGAATTGTTTCCAGTAGTCATAGTTTTCCTTAGGGCTGGGGAACCCAGTCGGTTAAGCATTCGCTTAGCATGCGAAAGGTCCCAGGTTCGGGCCCTGGCATCGCCAAAATAATTGCCGACCTATAAACGGCCCGTGCAGCCAAAAATGTCCGACGAATAATACCCGGTGTAGAGGGAGTGCACGTTAAATATCCTTCAAAGTCCTAATACTGCGTGCGATGTCGCCCTCAACGGTTGCGTTGGGTGCCTACTCAGGTGTCGGCTCGTCACTTGACTGTGGTTCTAAAATACGACGCCCGTCGCCAATAGCCCTCGTGTAGCTCTAGTGCGAAAATAATTCAAACTAAACTAAACCAAACCATAGTTTTCCTTAAATCAAAGAGACGGTGGGTATTAAAATTCGAGAATCCTTGATTTCACTTTTGTTGTCTATGGTCTAGATTTTAATACATTTCGTTAAAATATTGAAAATGAATTCATTAGAGTGAAAAGTAAAAAGCGACATGCAAACAATATTATGAATATCAACTAAAAATTTTTTTAATTAACAATTTTATCTTTAAATATAAAAAAAATACTACTACTTTTTCAAATTTTCGATGCGCAACAATGTTTTGTTGGGTTGACGTAAACCTTTTAAAGATGGTTTTATACTTATTAACAAAAAATTAAACTTTCAAACAATTGAACTTTTTAAAAAATAATATGGTGCAATTTTTGTTTCCTTAAACCTACGGTTCTTTTAAACTTATATTTTATAGGATACAATAAAAATAATGAGGAAGTTACAGTTTGGTGTTTTTGATTGACGATTTTTTTTTTTGGTAGGACAAAGATGTACAATTTGATGAAAACAGTTTATTGTTTTATTGGATTGTGAGTTGATTTATTAAAGGGCACCGGGCCACTCAAACACAATTAATTTTTGCATATTTTTTAAATAAAGCTTTGTTTTCCTTTTCACAGCGAAATGAAATTCAGAATATATCCATAATGCTACATCCTCAGCCTTCCCCGCTGAACTACGGTCTCCAAACCAAAGTGCCTCAGTGTTAATTCAATGAAGAAAAAAATATTTTCTAAGCCGCATTTCTCCGGCTGTATTGAATAGTTTTACAATCGGGGTTTTTTATATGATAAATGTAGCTTACAGGTCCCGAAAATCCAACTTTTTGAAATTGGTTCGAATATTTTTTTTATTTTCAATAAATAATTTTACACAAAATATTCGAAGAAATTTCAAAAAGTGTGATTATTGAGAATTGTAAGTTTGTAAGTTATTTACATTTATCATTTTTCTTAAAAAAAGTAAAAATATTCAACACAGCCGGAGAAACGTTGCTTATAAAATAATTGTTTCCCATTGGATTAGCCCTAAGGCCTTTTGGTTTGGAAACTTGTGGTCCAGCGGGCTCTTAAGCTTCTTAAGCCTTAAAATCCCAGACACTTCCCCCCTCTCCCCCACACACAGAAAATTTTAAATAGACTTGTCTAATATTATTTAGTTGTGAACCCATGGTTCGAACGTTACTCCGGCACTTCCTTTTCCTCGAAAATATAGTATATCTCCTTAGCTCTGCAGCATAAAAATTTAGTTCAAATAATTGACACCAGGAGAAATCTGGCTCTAAAAATAGAAAAAAAACATTTATGAAACATTTTGATAAATTAGTTGATAGAATATGTTTCATTTGGGCCCCATTAATATCTTTATCCATTCCTATACTTTGAAAAAAAAACGTTTTAGATAAGTTATAATTTAGTTATGCTAGTTATATATTCTGCTTTGAAAGCATAATTTAGTCTTATTTATTCGTAGTAAGTATTACAAGCGAGGCTCTTATCTATCCGTTAGCTCTAGCTCTATCAGTGAGAAGGTTTCGGAGTTTTAAAAATTTGTGTTGTTCTATTTTCAAATATATTATTTTAATTCTTCCGTTTAAAAATATAACTAATTAAACCGTCTCTTTTTAGGACATTCTTCAGTGTGTTATCGAGTTTGATTTGAAGTCATTTCTATTTGACTTGTTTTCAGAAAGATAGCGGAACTGTTCGAACAATTCTAACATGAATCCCATGATGCACGCATTTCAATGAGAAACACAACGTAGCCACTGGGATGCAAAAGTTGAGACAATCACTTGATTTAGCTGGAAAATTTAAAATTGGGATAGTAGAATTACAAAAAAAACATATTAAAAAAATATTTTGAAATGCTATAATTGAAACATAATTGTTTGATTTGCTATAACAATAAATTTTTGCATAAAACAAAAATTTGTATGTTGCAAAAGTTTAGACATAAATAAAAGATTATGCTAATTTAAAGTAGAAAATGGCCTAATTTCGCATTTTTATTGATGAATTGTATTTTTTTATATGATAAATTAAAAAACACGATATCCGGTGAACTCAGCAGATTTAATAACAATATTGGTTTAATTTTAAACCAAACAGACAATATAGCAATTTTAAATCTTTATTCAAATCATATTTGCATTAAGTGTACAATTTAACATCTCTAAATACGAACCGAATGCCTACCAGTCCATCGCCTTAAAGTTTTGTCACGAATTCTTGGATTTGGAGGCATACATTAGCCGATTTTCTTGATGAAACGTGCAGTCTTTCTCATATAAAATCACAAAATAGCGACATATTGTTCTTTTTTGTACTTTAGTACAATGCAGAGATAGTCACCTCTTCAAAAACGGCAAAAAAGTCTTGCTCGTCAACGTAATTCCTTCCACACAACCAAGATATCTACAACCAAGAATTGTTCATTTTCTGAAAACTATATACACTTTTTGACAGCGAGTGGTTAAATGCAAGCACGTTGAGTTGGAAAATGTGGCCCGTATACGGGATACATTTTCTCACACTGCCAAAACTTAATGGGGAAATTTTACATTACTTAAAATATTTACCACACATAAAAACATTTTTTATGTGAATTTTATTGTAAACTAAAATAGCCTAAAATATTAAAGGGGGAACTAGGGACATTTGACCCATAAGGACACATGATTTTTCTCAGCATTGAAAAAGTTTTATGAGTTGGAAGTGGCATCACTTTTTCCTTTCATTCAGTTGATCACATGGTGAAAACAACCAGCTGAATCATTGCGTACGTGTTTAGCTATACGAAAAAAAATACGTTTTCATGCACTGAAAGTAAACTTTTGGTGCCGTTAGATTTTTCGGTCTACTTTTTTAGTTTAAAGGAAAGATTTTTTTCTAATAGTTACTTGTTTTGTTCATGATGTTAGCTGCAATTACGTGCATAATAGTGCTAATGTAATAATTCGCAAATGTCTTTGTTTTGGGGTTAATAAAAAAAAAGTGCAACTAGGGATACTTGACCCAAACCAATAAGGGATACGTGACCCAAGTAAATAACACAAAAGTAGACAGAAGTAGACCAAGTATTTTTTTTTAAAAAATCACGGTAGTCCCAAATGTAAATGCTGGTTTCTTAACGGAATACCAGGTTTGTTGGGAAAGTACAAGGGATTTTTTTAACGAGCTTACACTCTTAAAACAAAAGAGTGAAATTCACTCCTATAGGAGAAGTGCATTTTCGGCACCGGAAAAGAGTGGAAATTAACTCAGACTGAGTTAAAACCGCTCGTTTTAAGAGTATAGGTCGCAGATTGTTTTCTTTTATTTCTTTTACCCACTCCGAAAAAGAGTGAAATTCACTCCTATAGGAGAAGTGCATTTTCGGCACGGAAAGGAGTGGAAATTAACTCAGACTGAGTTAAAACCGCTCGTTTGTTTTAAGAGTGTACAATTCATTATGCAGAAAGAATCAATGAAAAATGTTTTAAATGGCCTGAAATGGATAATACATCCCAAGTTGATATTGATCAAATAGAGCACCTGTGTTTTCTCTGCAAAATAAAAAAAAATCCCCAGTTTTGTATATAGACAAGATTTTACGTTTAAATTTGATAAGTTCGTTAATATAAGCATAATTAATGTGATTAAAATAAGAAGTAATAATTTTGTCTTAAAAAACTGTAAAATCTAATTAACCTTTATAATATGATGTTAGTTTTGTTATTAGGTAAAAGTATTTTGATAATTTAAAAAAGTCTTACTATCAAATTTTTGGGTTGGGTCACGTATCCCTAATGGGTGGGTCATGTATCCCTATGCATTGGGATTGCATGACCCAAAACTAAAGTTTCAAAATTTTTATATTTTACTAATATTACAGTTAATACATCAGAACAATACTAATATATATATATTGTGTAATACTTATTAAAGTATAAACTAGCTGCATTTGCACATCCATAAATAGTGCTTTTAAAAGTTACAAGCCAAAAACTACAAGTTGGGCCATGTGTCTCTAGTTCCCCCTACCCAGAATATAGGTAGAATTGTAAAAATATAAAAGCCAGTATATAATACCAAATTGTTATATGAAGGTCAGTATCATCGGGATCTCTTTAAAATCAAGCAAATTGTGTAAGTTCCCTTTTTGTGTAGCTATAGTTTGGTGCTCTTTTGTAGGTGTTGTCTAAAGAATTGCTAAAAATTGCCCAAAAAAAAAATCCTATCACATGCACTGAAGCCAATTACTCCAAAGTTTTGGATGCTACGTGATATTTTAATATTTTATAGTGGAATTATTCACGATCTATAAGTATATTTAGTTCTTGGGGATATTTAAGTTCTTGGATGCTTTTTACGCTACTAAATCCATTCTTGAAAGCTTAGAGCAACGTCTATCACTTCAGAATTGTACGATTTCTGTCAGCTTTTTTTTATCACTATGTAGACAATTTTTAATCGGAAACAAACTTTTTACATTCAGAACTTAAAGTATGCTTAAATTACTTGGTCATACATTAAAAAATAATTGCATTTTTTGAAATGTTATAAAGGTTGGAGTACTATTTTCTAAAATGCATTGTTGGAATTCTTGCCCCGTGAAATTTTGGAAAACCTGCCACGTCGCCATATTTTAACTATAATAGTGCCTTGACGATTAGAGGCTTAAGTTATTTTGAAAAAAAAACATATTTAATTAGAGAGAGGAACCACCTTTTATTATACGCAATGATAAAACTGTAAGTTAAATGAAAGTACGTTTAATTTAGGTTTGAATGTAAGCATAAAAATCACTCAACTTTGAAAAAATCATAAAAACAGCTCTAACGAAAGTATTACAACACCAACTGAACAAAGATTCTTGTGACTGATATAAGCCGTGTTGCTTCATAAACCAAGCAGACAGTTGGCGCCCCTACACGGCTCATTTACAATATAAGGCCTGGTGGAAAACTTACCCCATGGAAAAACTAGCCCCGGTCTCCCATACTCTAATTTTTATAATTATAAAATTTATAATTTTTTGAAAAATATGTCTGTTCCTGGAAAATATGTCACTCGAGTGACGTCATTCGATCAACTTATATCCTAAATTTGTTTACAGAAGATATATTTCTAAATCATCATCAATATTGAAAAAAGTCGTTAAAAGCCCGAGCGTACTCCCGGGGTTAAATACGATTCGTATTTCCAGATGAGGAGATAATCTAAAAATACAGATAATAGACAGGCTATTTGTGGTTACCACCTTAAAGTTGACATTGCTAGATAGCTCTCAATTCGAAGAAATCATTAGTTTGGTTGCATAAGAGCCTTTTCATCTGCTTCACTTCCTTTGAATGATGTATATTTCAATAATTTTAGCTTCTTGTTTTAAATCCAAATACCAATTTTAGAGGACAAGTTTTTTTTTATCCATGATATTCTACGAAATTATATTGTTTCTTGTAAACTTTTATAATATACAGTTTTGAGAAGTGAATAGCTTCATGGCAACGACTGAAACCGCTGTAACAAGGCCTTTGCAACAAGAAAAAGTATTTATTTTTTTTTGTCTTTGGCTGAATAAGGTACTGACCCTCTACTTACATTCCTTCTCTATTGGTAACACCTAGATTATCTCCACTGCAGCTTAAGATTCGGTTTGGTTTATGTGAATTAACGTCACATATTTGCAGCGCTGAGGTCAATTGACATGTGTTGCCAATTGGTTCGTGATTCCTGTCTAGCACATGGATAGCCCCCAAAATGATCCGATTTCTATGAATATCTATGTCGGTGTGCCCCATGTCCTGCGTTTAGCTTTGAGTGCTTCAGATGTGAGCTGTGTCTTTGTTTTCCATATACCCTCACCTCCAATTAAGTGGTCTAACAAAGGAATTGCGGTATGGAGCTCCGGTAAAGAAAGTGAAAAGAATGGACGGAAACTTAACGAGATACGCATCGAATGCTACTAAGAAACTCATATAATCTCCCGTAAGCAGAAGGTCGGATTTTTGAAGGTCGCCATTTTTTACGGAAGCGAGGCATTGAAAGCGCCACAAAACTCACTTTTCTCTTTGTTAGGTGAGCATCGAAGAAAAGAACCTTCGCGTCTTTTACCTAGAAATTTTCGGGATATTTTTCGAGTTCGCTTCTTACATAAGGTGTTGGCCGAGATTAAAAAAAAACAGCTTCGCCTTAAAGAGGAATGAGACAAACAGAAGACTTCCCTAACCGATGGTTTCTCTCTGTATAAGTTAAGATACTCGAAAGATAATTCTTGGAGTCAAATGACTCCATCGATAATGGATATTTTTTACAGACATTATTTTTATATGATAAATTTGGCTTAAATGGCTCGAGAATTCAATTTTTTGAAATTAGTTCAAGGAATTTGACAATTTCTTTCAAACATAGCAAACTCAAAAAATCCTAGAAAACAAGTTTGACAGATTATTGAGAAATATTTTTTGCACTATTATGCAAAATCATCAGAATCTAAAACAATACTTTATATTGGTAGTTGGTATTGTGTTTTTTTATATTGGTAGAGTTTCGGACGACTAGTCTATAAATTTCCCCTAGTATCAAACTATAGGGAAATTATTTTATTTAAATAACTGTTACAAATAAAGATATTTACACAATGAACGGCTTTCTACAAAATAACCAAATATTTTTTGCTAAATTAATAAATGCAAATTAAGTAAAAGATGGAACTTGAATCGTTATTTTTTTACCCTAGAAAGTTTTTCAGTTCCCAAATATTATTATGGTTATCTACAAGTACTGATTCAAAAATGTATGATTGGCTTGAGTTTATCAAAAGTATAATTGAATCGAATCAATGAATATATATGGGTGTTGTTATATTCTTCAAGGAGCAACCCTTCGTTAGATCGCGCTTCCGGGAAGAAAAGCAAAAGGTAAGATAATACCGTGATATAACGAGCAACTTAGGAACATTTTATACTTTAGCTGGATTACATGCTGTAGTGACGTTTCAGCTCGCGGGAGTACCCAAACACTTTGCAGTAGTTGAATACCGTCCTGCACAGGACAGTTTAGACTGTAGGGCAACGCGGATCTTCGACGTTCCGGACGAGGAGTTCTCTATAAGCGTAGGTGGTGTTCGGTGAAGTCGAGTAGATGAAAGTGCTACTACTAGAGTCAATACAGAACTTCAATTTTAACACTTTGATTTATTTAGTAAAAGGTCGTGCACATGCTTTTTACAATTTGATCAGGAAAACTCAATAATCATATCTAATTTCATCCGACCTGCGAGCCACAAAGAACAATCAGCAAGCTCACACATCAACTGCCAAGCGAACACCCAGCAGCAGGCTCCAACCGCCGTTCCTCACACGTTGCCACTCCCGAAAGGCTAAAATCAAAGCGGGTTTTTTTAGTTCCAAACAAGGGCTACTTATTTACAGCCCCGCGGAAGGACAACGCATGAGGACGGCAACGTCACATATGTTCTCTAAAAAAATTTGGGCTCAAACACAGTATAGAACAGTAAAGGTATATATTTTAGAATAAAATTATGGTAAAAAAAGCAAACAAGACTGATATTATTTACTGTAACATGATACATTATACATTTTTTATTCAATTACACTCATTTTCTATTAATTACTCATCTAAAGTAAGCTGTTTTAATTTTTCTAAAGAAACTTGTTTCAAATTAAATATCAAAGGTTAAAATTGGAAGGTGAAGATGTGGCTTTCGGAAAAATAAAATATTTATTATAAAATGGAAAAAAAATGGGAGACATAACTTCGATATATCCGAATGCGTGATATAACGAAGGGGTATTTACTGCAAAAAATACCCGAACCAACAAAATCAATAATATTTCTTTAACAGCACAACTTGAAAACAAGTTTTCCCTTTAATATCTTTCAAGAGATAACGGTAAAAAAATAATTCTCTCAGTTCGAAAAAATATTTAGTAGGTTTATGCTAATTGTTTTTTAGTGGTAGGTTCAAAATATATTTCTTCTTAAAAATTGGCGTGTTTCTATGATACATATAACATAAGGCTCTAATTTAATGTAGTTTTGGAAATTTTCGGTGGTTCATACAAATGCGAAAGAGTGATATAAAACGCATGTTCAATTGAAGAGCTTAGTGGAAGAACGTGCGAAGTGACATTTTTGATAAAAAAATAGATTTCGATTTTTGTGTCCAACATACAATTTCCATATACAATTTTGTGTCCAATGAACATATTACTAACTTCTTTACGTAACAAGTTTACATAACAAGTTCCCCATTTTTCATAAACTTAGTATATTTTAGTATATTTTTTTATGCTTTACATAAGTTCCGTTTTCACCAGATCTGAGTGCAAACGATAAACTTTACAGCTCATATTCTCGTTTTCATCTTTTTGTCACTTAGCACGTTTTTCCACTAAGTTCTTCAATTATGAGTTCAAAAAAGGTACTTGAAGCAGTTCTATTTGTCGACTGACTAGATCAGTGTTTCTGCTTATTTTGACAATTCGAAGGATGGGTGTTCCCTCCATTTTGACTCCATTTAGTCCAGTAACCAGGTAGTGCATGTTTTCAGGAAAAAAATACAATTTTTTTCTCAAACGGTTTTATATGTTTTCGAAGGTGCTGAATCCGAATATTAACTTTGAGGACAAACACGGGCATTGGAACATTAAAAAAAATCGGAAAAATCCCGAATTTTACCCCTTTTTGTTTTTTTCCTTATAGCAGAAAAAGTAGTGACTTCTCAACAAAAACGTCAATGAAAAAGTTAAAGTGCTCTAAACAAGCTAAATAAAGGTCAATTACATAATTTATGTCAGACTAATAATTTAACTGCTACAGCGCGCTGAAAATCAGGCAAATTCCGCCCGAAAGTAAAAAATCCAAAATTTTCACCTGCAGCGCGCGCTCGAAAAATAGTACAGTCGAAATAGAGTTTGGGGTGGAATTAATTAAAACACAAACTATTCTTGTTGCAAATAGTAGGAAACATGCTTCTAATGAACTTACTAAAAATCGCAATCCGAAATTTAGCGCAAAACACGGTTTTTGGCCGTCATCTTGAAGAAACGTCATTTTTTTTTAAAAAATAACAAGAGACCATACTAAGTCAAGTTTGATATCACATTAAAGGAAATTTTATGCTGGCAACGAATATCTTATTGGTTTTAAAAATTAAATATTTAGGAAGAAGATTTTGGAGGGAAACGATGTGAAAACGGCCTAAAAATGTCACTGCATGCGACGGAACAATCCCGTGTCATTATTGAGATGTCCAACAAAAATGTACTACTTTGCGACTCAAAATCATGCTTCAGTAAAAAACAAACATGGAGTCCCCAATAATAAGCAATATAGAACAAACCCTTATGAAATGTACTAAATGAATGGAGAAGGAATGACTGAAAGTCAACAAGGAACTCGGATTTTAAATTCAGTGAAATAACTTATGCAATGAGTTTGCTGACCAGTGTTTCCCGTTGATCTAACTCATGCAAGAGCAGAGATTATGGCAGATTGCATGTAACAAGTATTCTACAATAATGGTGTGGAAGGTAGCATTAAAATATCGGTATCATCAACTACTACAGTTACTTGCCTTTATTGGGCTAGTTTAAGGCTTCTGTGACGATTATTGTATTTGTATCACATTCCGCATGAACAACAGAATGACCACTTTCTTTTAAATGGCTTTCCAAAATACTGAAAAAGCGTTGTGTAAGCAATTGGAAAAAAAATTGTCTTTCTTCACATTTATAGGTGAATTTTCATCAAATAAAATAATATATTCCTTTTTTAATATTTTATTATATCCATATATAATTTTTCTATATATTTTAGGTTTGGTTTTTCATACCCTATCAAAAACTTTTGCAGCTTTTTCATAAATTCGGTTGACATTATACTAGTATTGCCTTGTGACATCCCCAAATGTTGTAGAACTGGTCCAGAGGAATTAATGCACCATTATCAAGATCGTTTGAAGTACTTTGCTGGGAACAAGGAGAATGTTGAATTTTATTTTTATTAATTTAATCTAATGAGTTTGCAAAATATTTGTCCGTTTTCCTCATTTGCCGATTGCTATGGTCAAATAATGAAGTTGGTAATGTATAGATAACTCGTAATTGAAATTTATTTGTTTCATCCTGTACTATATTATCCAAGGAGATGCAAGCACGCATCATCTGTGCTAAAATACGTTAATTTATGATGAGTTTCAAAAGCAATGACTAGTCACTTTACCATAGTTTCATCGTAACTGCTTAGTCAGTTTTCAATAAAGTTCCTTCCCTAAATAGTACAGTCGAAATAGAGTTAGGGGTAGAACAAATTGGAACATAAACTATTCTTGTTGCAAATGGTAGGTAACATACTTCTAATGAACATACTAAAAATCGCAACCCATACTGTCGCGACAAATATGTTTTTTTGGCCGCCATCTTGAAAAAACATCGATTTTTTTTTCAAAAATCACAATAAACCATAATAAGTCGAGTTTGGTATCAAATTAAAGGAAATTTTAGGCTGACAAAGAATATGATATTTGTTTTAAAACTAAAAATATTTACATACATGATTTTGGAAGGAAACGATGAGAAAATGCCCGAAAAATATCACTGCAAGCGATGGAACCAGCCCTTGTTATTATTGAGATGTCCAACTAAAGTTTGCTACTTTGCGACTCAAAGCCATGATTAAAAGAATGGAGTCCCTCATAATAAGCAATTTTGAACAAACCCTCATGAAATGTACTAAAAGAATGGACAAAGAATCACTGAAAGTCAACATGGAACCTGGATTTTAAATCATTCGAAATGCAGTGAACTAACTTTAGCAATGAGTTTGCCGACCAGTGTTTTTCATTGATATAACTAATGCAAGGATGACGAAAGATTTTGTCAATTTTTTAGATCACAATCCACTTACTAACTCTTCAAGTGTTTTGTGGAATATATTTAAATAAAATAACAGATAGTGCAGACAAGGCCAACGTGACATGATTGGACGAGATATTCAAAATAAACTAACAAACTTTTTAGAGATGGAACTTTATTGAAAACCGACTAAGCAGTTACGATGAAACTATGGAAAAAAAGACTAGTTATTGCGGTGAAACTCATCGTATAAATTAGCAGAGAGGATGAATGCTTGCATCTCCTTGGATAATATAGTTCAAGAAAAAAAAGTTTTTTCAATTACGAGTTATCTATATATCACAAACTTCATTATTTGACCCTAACACTCGGCAAATGAGGAAAACGGACAAATATTTTGCAAATTTATTAGATTCCATTGATAACAATAAAATTCTACAGTCTCCTTGTGCCCAGCAAAGTACTTCCTACGTTCTTGATAATTGTGCATTAATTACTCTGGACCACTTCTACAACATTTGGGGATGTCTCAAGGCAATACTAGTATAATGTCAACATAATTTATTAAAAAGTTGTAATAGTTTTTGATTGGTATAAAAAACAAACAAAATGTATGGTGCAGCCTCATCTTTAAATTATGCATAAATAAGGCATATGTTGTAATTGTATTTAATGAAAAATCACATATAAATGTGAAGAAATATACACTTAATTCCAATTGCTAAAACGACGCTTTTGCAATTATTAGAGAAAGCTATTTGAAAGAAAGTGGTCATTCTCTCTCCGTTGTTCATGCAGAATGTGATACAAATACAATAACCGTCAAGGAAGAATTAAAAAAAGCACAAGAAAAGCAAGTAACTGTAGTAGCTGATGATGCGGATATTTTAATGCCACCTTTCACCCATTCTACTAAGAATACCTTTTACATGCAATCTGCCATAAAATATTATAAAGTTCGGGATATTCAAGCTTTTCAAATATCTAATACGGGTGGAAGCTTTTAAAACTTTAGTAGTCCTTGTCTAGCCCTAGTGCGACGGTTATTCATCGACGATTATTCGCTATTTGAAAAAAGTAAATTTTCGGCTTTCAAGAGTATAATAAGATCAAAAACGTTACGCGATAGGCTTGCAAATTTGGGTCATCCGCCGATATTGGTAAAGAATATTTGGTAGATATTAGTTGTAAATTTATTGTGGTACTTTATGAAGGTAACACCAACTAAAAGCAAACGAAATATGCTGCGTTTCAGCTAAGAAAGGATTTGATATAGCTCGGTTACCCCCAACACAAAATGCAGCAAAATATCACCTGCATCGAATGCATTTGTATAATTATTTGCAAAAAAAACTTTAATATGCCATTCCCTAATCCCACACTGCCGTCGATACGGACATCCATGCTTAGTAGTTTACAAAAACAGTTGAAGAGCTTAGTGGAAGAACGTGCTAAGTGACAAAAAGGTGAAAACGAGATAATGAGCTTCAAAGTTTTTAGTTTGCAACTTTTCTGTCATTCACAAAATCAGTTTTTTTTTTGCATGATATTTTAGTTTGGTTCTTCAAAATGCTTGGTGGCTTTTGGCTTAGCCGTAATTTACGTCATAACGCGTCCTTTACAAAACGCGCTTGACACCTCATGCACTTGGCACGTTCTACCTCCGAAGTGCTTCAGATTTTGGCCAGTCGCTTAGTGGAAGAACGTGCTAAGTGACATTTTTTAGGTAAATTTGATCCATACCCGTTTCATAATTTCTGTACTAACCTTCCGATTTTCAAAATTATTTTTCTGTTTGGAAGATAGGACTTCACAAATCTCTTTTATACTTATTAATCGTTTGCCTGTCCGTCCATCATTTTGTCCGTCCGTCCATATCCCCTTCAATATCCGATCCAAAGTTCCTGATTTTGAAAATTCTTTTTTTTTTGGTTCTAAAGTAAAAAATTAGATGACTACAATGTATAGTGTTTGGCCACCTGCCTGTACGTCTGTTTTTTTGTTTCTGTCCGTACGTCCTACTAACCCCCCCCCCCAACTTCCTTTGTACCCGTCCAATTTTTAAAGTTATTACTTTCAATTACCTAATATAAAATATAAGGTAATAAAATTATTGCGATAGGGGTCAATAATCCAAAATGAAGATTTTGTGCTTTCTACAATTTTTTTTTTCTACATTTTTTTTTTCTACATTTTTTTTAGGAGGGTGCTCATTCTAAATTTTTTTTTACATTGATCCGTCTGTCTGAAACTACTTTACAGTTTAAAATAAAGGAGCTACGGACTTCAAATTTAGTACACTTGTTCCTAGTTCCTGTTGGACGTCATAATAAGGTTTTCAAGAAAATTGCGCATGCGCAATTAGAAGCTGCTATAAACTTCTTTTGGTTTTAAAGGTATTGCTGAACAACGTTAATAGATACAGACTTCTAATTTGATGCACGTGTTCCCTGTACTAGTCGGACGTCAAAATAAAGTTTTCTACAATATTGTGCATGTGCAAGGAGTAGCTGCCATAGAACTTTTTAGGTTTGAAAGTTATTGAAAATATTTTATAAGATATATATAACTTTTAAATGAGCGTATTGATATATAGTGTTACACATCCCTAGTTTTTTTTAAGATATCAGTCACCTATCTTATACTTTTTGTTCGTCCGTCTGTCCCTACTATAAGGATTTCTTTGAGTATTTAAGTTAAAAGAAAGTAGGTTATCTAAGTTATTTTAGAACTTCTTGCTTAATGTTAGATGAGTAAGTTTTTAATTGAAAATATTTTTTTAAAAATACCATTATCACTGAAATTATAAACTAAATACTTTGAAGAATAACAAGACAAATCAACTTAATAAAAAGTATACAAAAAGATAATTAATAAATATTAAATTTAAAAGACTTATAAAAACAGATTATAATGCAAGATGTAAGTTTTCGCAAAATAATTTTTTTAATAGTTTTTAGATAAGAATAATCGAATTTAAAAAAAAACTATGATATTAAAAAAAGTAAAAATAAGTTGTATGGTAAGATATAGATCCTAAGGTTATTTACGTTTTCCTTTCTCCTTTTCAATTAAGGGTTTAATCAATTTTAAGAAAGCTACTTTAATTTACAGCATTTCTGCAACGGTCGAACATGATCGTTTAAACAAATTATTTTTACAATCGTGATGCATAGTACTTTTTTAAAGTCATCGATATTTTAATAAATATTAAGAACTTATAACGTTTTATACTTTGTCACTTTATTTTTACATCAATTATTATAAAAATATTTTAGTTTTACATAACAAAGCAATATCTCGATTAAATTTGTACTTACCGTAAAGCTTTTATTCACACTTTCAAGCAAAAATTCAGCTTTCCGCTTGCTTCTTAATTCCATTTTAATAATTTTAGGAGTTTAGGACATTGCACGAAATGCGTTCGATAGCTTAATCGATTCCATTCTTAATTCCATTTTAATAATTTTAGGAGTTTAGAACATTGCACGAAATGCGTTCGATAGATAATCTCTAAAGATCAAACGTAAAATGGCTTTAAAACGATTTTTGTACCCATAATTCAGTTTTTTAAACAAACCAGATGCTTTGAATGTTCGGTGCAATGTTGTTTTAACGCGAACTGCCATCTCCATAGAGCAGGTGCAACTTTTTTTTAATTATACCATCTGTTCGCTGCTAAATTTTCTATGTTTATTACAATAAAAATCAGACGACATTTTATAAAATGTTAAAACCTTTAACTCCGTTTAAATTTAAAATCAAAATGCATTTTTTTCCTATTTTGCTAAATGCACTCAAAACCCAGTTTTACGCAATATAAATTTAATTTCATTGATTATATTTAATAATTAAAGTTAATTAGGAAATATTAATTACATTTCGTTGAATTCTTTTTGATTAAAACTACAAAAGAACCATTTGTTTTGCTATTAATGCAAGCGAAAGTCTGAAAATTTTCCGCAAACGTGTCACTTAGCACGTTCTTCCACTAAACGATCGTTCAGGAATCGGGCGATTTCGGTGGAAGAACGTGTCAAGGATCCTTAGCACTTTTTTCTATTGAATAAGTGACGAAAACGCGTGCACCTACCAACTTCGTATGCGAAAAATATACGAAATCGAATGTTTTCTAAAAAATTGAAAGCTGTTATGTTTAAACAGGTAATAACATGATCGTTTACACAAAAATCTCAATTTTTTCAAAAATGTCACTTCGCACGTTCTTCCACTCAGCTCTTCATTGTGGAAAGGACTGTGCAAACTCTGGATACAATTTTGATTTAGATAACAATGAGCATGAGGTTTAATTTTAATTAAATTAACTTTATTTTAAAAACCAATGATATAACTTTCAACTTTTATATATTATGGTTTAATGTACATTAAAGTTTAAATAATAATTTTTTTAAAAATTTATTTTATTTTTTAAAAACCAAATTTTTAACTAACAAGATTTTAAAACTAATGAGTTTGTAAACGGATATTTGTACGTTTACCTGATTTGTTGACGGTTTTGATTAAATAATGAAGTTCGTAATGTAGATAACTCGTAATTGAAAAAAAATTACAGTTTGTATTATATTATTCAATGGAACACAAAAAAGTCTTCTATGTTAAAAGACGCGTATCTATATGATGAGTTTTACCAGCAATAAGTAGTCCTTTTCTTCAATATTTTCATCATAACTGCAGTTCCAGTCAGTTTTCAATAAAGTTTCATCGCTAGAAGAATATAAGTTTATTTTAAATATATCTTTCAATCATATCACGTTAGCTTTGTCTGCACTATCTGTTATTCCATTAAAAAATTCCACAAGAATCAGTAAATTTACTGTGGTCTATAAAAAATTGCATTGCCTTGTTTAGATCTACAAAATATTTCGTCATCCCTGCATCAGTTATATCACGGAAAACTCTGGTCATCGTCAGCAAACTCATTGCATAAGTTAGTTCACTGCATTTCGAATGATTTAGATTAGAGAATTCCAGGTTCCATGTTGAATTTCAGTCATTCTTTGTCCATTCTTTTAGTACATTTCATGAGGGTTTGTTCAAAATTGCTTATTATGAGGGACTCCATTCTTTTAATCATGGCTTTGAGTCGCAAACTTTTGTTGGACATCTCAATAATAACAAGGGGTGGTTCCGTCGCTTGCAGTGATATTTTTCGGACGTTTCTCATCGTTTCCTTCCAAAATCATGATTGTAAATATTTTTAGTTTTAAAACCAATATCATATTCTTTTTCAGCATAAAATTTCCTTTAATTTGATACCAAACTCGACTTATTATGGTTTATTGTGATTTTTGAAAAAGATTTGATGTTTTTTCAAGATGGTGGCCAAAAAAACATATTTGTCGCGACAGTACGGGCGAATTTTAGTATGTTCATTAGAAGCATGTTACCTACCATTTGCAACAAGAATAGTTTATGTTCCAATTTGTTCTAGGTTAAGGGTTTTTTTCGCTTATTTCTACTGCACTATAAAATGTATGTTAGTTTATTTTGAATATCTCTCCCAATCATGTCACGTTAGCCTTCTATACACTATCTGTTATTCCATTAACAAAATTCCACAAAGCACTTGAAAAATCAATAAATGGACTGTGGTCTATAAAGAATTGCATTTCCTTGTTTAGATCTACAAAATCTTTCGTCATTCTTGCATGAGTTAGGTCAACGGGAAACACTGGTCAGCAAACTCATTGCATAAGTTATTTCACTGCATTTCGAATGGTCCTGGTTCCATGTTAACTTTCAGTCTTTCCTTCTGCACTCATTTAGTACATTTCATAAGGGTTTGTTCAATATTGCTTATTATTGGGGACTTCATGTTTGTTATTTATTGAAGCATGGCTTTGAGTCGCAAAGTAGCACACTTTTGTTGGACATCTCAATAATGACACGGGGTGGTTCCGACGCGTGCAGTGAAATTTTTAGGCCGTTTTCTCATCGTTCCCTAAAAAATCATCCTTGTAAATATTTAAGTTTTAAAACCAATAGTATATTCGTTGCCAGCATAAAATTTCCTTTAATTTGATATCAAATTCAACTTATTATGGTCTCCTGTTATTTAAAAAAAAAAAAAAAAATTGACGTTTTTTCAAGATGGCGGCCAAAAACCGTATTTTGCTCGAAATTTCGGATTGCGATTTTTAGTATGTTCATTAGAAGCATGTTTTCTACTATTTCCAACAAGAATAGTTTGTGTTCCAATAATTCTACCCCAAACTCTATTTCGACTGTACTATTTTTCGAGCGCGTGCTGCAAGTGAAAATTTTGGATTTTCCACTTTCGGGCGGAATTTGCCTGATTTTCAGCGAGCTCTAGCAACTACACTATTAGTCTGACATAAGTGATGTAATTGACTTTTATTTAGCTTGTTTAAAGCACTTTAACTTTTGCTTTGATTTTTTAGTTGAGAAATCAATACTTTTTCTGCTACAAGGAAAAAACCAAAGAAAGGGGTAAAATTTCGGGATTTTTCCAATTTTTTTTAATGTTCTCATACCCGTATTTGTTCACAAAGTTGATATTCACATTCAGCACCCTCGAAAACATATAAACCGTTGAGGAAAAAAAAGTTCTGTATTTTTTTCCTGAAACGCCCCTTTTTGACTACCTGGTTACTGGACTAATTCTATCGGTTTCGAAGAGGATCTTTCCGAATGATGCTCTCATTTCTCCCCATTGGAATGACCTGACGGTCGGCATTTTACCGGGCGGCCAATGAGGATCCGGAGGGGTGTGATGACGTCACCTCGGAGCCAATCGCGGCGTGACCTGGCGGGGGCGGGATGCTCTCTTGATCTCGGCGTGATCGGGATCGGCTCCACAGCGACAACACAACTCTAAGAAGAGGAGTTTCAAATCTACAAACATACTATGTTGGTAAAAGAAATAGTGTTATAATTCGTCAATGGCAACAAAGCACCTGAGTACGAGACAGAGTTTCAATTAAAATATAAATAGAAAAAAGTTTCGTATCAGGTTTTTCCTTACTATGACAATAAAAAATGGATACCAGTTTTTCGCATTTGCTTTAAAAAATTAATCAAACTGTATTCATAAGCAGAAAATAGTATACCATCTGCTGTAGGATAACGCCTTTGCTATTATTCCGTCCTATCATTAACAATAACTTAAATACGAAATGGTTATCGTAATTCCCTCATAAAAACCAGTGGAATCATATATTTAGTACGTCATTAACATATAAGCTTAGTTTTTTTAAATGCAGTTCCTTCTTTGGTTAATTTTAAATTATGGACAACCCAGTATATCACGCACCCTTTTGAAAACAACAATCTTCGCCGATATCAACATGTAACGGCCATCGTAATTTCTTCCATAACCACAGTGGAACAATAACTGTAAAATAATGTTATTCCAATTTAAAATTTCAATTACGTGGTACAAAATTGACTAGTTTTATTTTGATAACAAATTTGGCAAGAAATTGAAAATCACTACAAAAGGCTCCTAGTTATGGATAATCTAGTTTGAGGTAACATATTGTTTTATTTTATAAAATTAATAAATTATAAGGCATTGTGACGGGTGTGTTAGAGTGATAGCTATCAACGAGTATGTATTGGTCATTCAGAGGTTTTTAACTACCAATATTTCTCGGTAATTTTCAATTAAAATTACTTTTTTTCAAGTTAGGCCTATTACTCACATACAAGTGTTACTATGTCAGTTTTCTGCAGCTAAGAGTAATCACTTTTTTTAGATTTTGATTATATCGTCTTTTATGCACTTCACATTTTTCGGTGTTTAGCTTATAATGTATATTGTAATATTTAAAGTTAAAAATGACTTTACATATACATCATTTCAAGCTTTATAAATTGAAATTTATTGACTGAATATTTTGTCAGAGGATATCGCTAATATTTATGTCTGTTCAAACGAACGGATATCCGTTCCAAATATCACATGGAATGGATGTCACTTCAAGTAGCATCAGTTCAAGTTAACTGATGTCCGTTCTAAATATCGCATGAAATGTATATCACTTCAAATGATGTTTTGAAGGAACTGCCATCTGCTCAACTGATGTGTACTGAATTTTCGACCAGGGGACTTCCAAAAAATCAACCAGTATAACTAAATAAAATTAAAGAAAAAAATGTAGTATTGTTAAAACTTGATATATATATATATAAACAGTGAAATAAAGTTGTGACTTCAAGTTCTGGACAGGGTAATATAGCAGTGGTATTTTATACTCTTTTATGTCAACAAATCAAAATTATTCACTTAAAATTAATTTTATACATACATATTACAAATACATATTTTCTGCTGAATCTAGAGAATCATTCATTATTATAAAACTATTGTCTCACATACCTTTAAATGAGTATGTGAGCATGGCTTTTATACACTTACACTCGTTCCTGAAGCCGAATAGGTACCTAGTAAACAGTGAACTGTTGGCCCAGCAGTTGATTAACTGCTGGAAGTGATGGTGTAGTGCTTGTGCAGGCATATTTCTGCTGGAAAGTGCACCTTTACGTTGCTGGCATAAGTGTGCTGATTATCTGTTGGCAAATTGTTGGTGGGCTGCTGCCGGTCTACGATATGCTGGATTAGTGCTGCCGTATTTCTGCTGAGCCAGTGGTGGCAAACATCAGTTAGAGTGTAGTTGTGTAGTTGAGTGTAGTTGAGCATGCGCAGAAAAGTATTAATGTTTTGTTAAAGATTTTCGAAAGATTTCCTTAGTTTACGGTTTTTAATAAAAACATTTTTTTAATACTTTCATCTTCAGATTAGTGGATATGAACAACATTGACAGGTAATTATAAACCTTTTATTAGTAGTATTTTTATGTGTTTGGGTTATCAATATTCAACTTTGAACATTGCGTTATGCACATTAACCTCACTTTTTAAATAAGAAGTAAGTAGTGTTCAAAGTAGAAATTTAACCAGTATAGTTTTAAACGTAGAATTAGATTAGATTAATTTCATTTTGTGTTAGTTTGCTTTTCACTGTATTGATTGTATTTCCTTAAGTAAATACACTGTTAGGGTTATCATAAAGTTGGAAGCCTGCCATATATGTTTCAGTGTCTAGATTTTAAATTATGAAATCATCATAAAATTACCATAAATAATGCTTTATTTAAGTTTTTTTTCTTTTCTGAAAACTATAACAAACAAAACGGATATCTATTTGGGTAATTTTTGATAGTAGGGTTTCCCGGTAGTAGAAAAACAAATTTCCTATAGTAGAAAAACAAACTAAGTGGGTACATATATGGTATAATGGCCGGTACGACAGTTGACGAGCTGGAAAATTCAGCATAGGGTTATTATACTTATCGAGTTGAATGAAATATGAATTGAAATGTTTTCCACATTTTTGCATTTTCGTTGCTTGGCAACATAACTCGAATCACCAAATCGAGACCGGCCATAATATCATAGTTTTTCTAAAATTGAGATTATATACACTGGGGATTATTGTTAAACTATTGCTGCATCTGGCACACATTTAAAGTTTACCTTATTCTTGTTACAAATTTAACAAGTAAGTTTTCATGTTTATGATATAATACAATTGTTTTTATAGGCAAGATACCTAGGACAATATGGAAGACGGAAGTGAACGACTGAAGAAAGTTAGGATGAAGACCCTCACAAATGGCAGTTCGTTGCTCTGGTAAAATATATTTCGCTTCGTATAGATTAATTACTTTAATCCATCTGATTGCAAGGCAAAGCATTGAGAACACTTTTTTTTGTTTCCTCATTGGGTGGTTTTCCAGGAATTGGCCTGATAGTAGTCGCTGTTCTAAGCCTATCTTGTTTGAGACTCTGCTGTAAGGTTTAATAGCAATTTGAACTTTAAAAACACATATTGGGATCTGGCATGTTGGGATGTGGCAACCCTACGTATTTCTGGATCTGGACGGTTGCTGAAAGTATTTACTGTTTTAGCATTTTAAAACGGGGCTTTTTTTGGACATGGCGATGCTTGATGTTTTTGATATTTTGAGATATACCGTTATAGTAGACCGGCTATCAGATGGCGCTGATTTAAGTTTATAAGACTAAATTTTAGAGTTTTACCGAAAAAAAAAGCCTTAAACAGCATCAATGCTAGAAACTCCTTAAAAACAAAGTAATTTTTTATACAAATAACGAATGGTACAAGTCAGCTGCTTCGGTATTGATATTTTTGAAGAGCTTGAACCTTCTCTTGTATACCCGCACGATCGTGATAGCTCGGTCTTAAAGGGATAGAGCTTCGAAACATTTTTTTTTTCAAGTGAAGACAATTGATATTTTGAGACGTGCCGTTATGGCAACCCAGTGAATTTCTGGACTTTGTCGGTTACTGAACGCACTAAATTTTCTAGCGTTTCAAATTAGGAATTTTTAGGATATTCCGATACTTGATGTTTTTAATGTCTTAAGATGTGTCTTTATGGCAACCCTATATATTTCTGAACTTTGTCGGTTACTGAACACGTAAACTTTTCTAGCTTTTTAAAACGGGGCTTTTTTCTTGGACGTGGGGACAGTTGATATTTTGAGGCGTGCCGTTATGGCAACCCAGTGTATTTCTGGACTTTGGCGGTTGCTGAACGCACAGAATTTTCTAGTGTTTCAAAATAGGTCTTTTTTGGGTATTCCAATATTTGATGTTTTAAGACGTGTCTTTATGGCAACCCTATATATTTCTGAAGGGTTCCGGACACAATCCCGAAAGCCAAAATCCCGACAAGCCAGAATCCCGAACGCCGAAATCCCGAAAGGCCATAATCCCGACTGGGACGAAATCCCGAATGGGTCCCCGAAGGTCGAATTATTATTGTGTGAGTGGAGTGAGTGGAGTGGAGTGGAGTGGAGTGAGTGGAGTGCGTGAGTGGAGTGCGTGGGAGTGGAGTGGTGCGTGAGTGGAGTGAGTGAGTGGAGCGAGTGAGTGGAGAGAGTCACTCACTCCACTCACTCAATTCACTCACTCACTCATTTCATCACTCACTCATTCCTCACTCACCACATAATCTGTAATATTTAAAAAAATCGAGAAATGGACAAAAAATCTATTTTCGGGATTTCGACCCATTCGGGATTTTGGCTTGTCGGGATTTCGGCTTTCGGGATTAGGTCCCAGACCCATTTCTGAAATTTATCGTTTACTTTGTGTAAGTAAACTAATTAGTTTTTTAAGAAGCTAATATTTTTAAAAGAAGATTTTATGCTCTAGTAAATAGTTGCATTGTTATGTACGAGGGCTGTTTTTTTTTCAACCTCCGATGGGCTATAGCAAAAAGACGGGTCAAGATACAAAAAAGAATTTTTTTACCAAAAGTAAAGTACAATACTGTTTATTTCTCCATATAATCATCTTGACGATTAAAGCATTTGTCATATCTGAAAACAAGCTTTGAAATACCCTCTTCATAAAATGTAGCCGCCAATGATTTGAAGGTAGTTTTGATGGTTTCTTTGAGCTTAACGTCAACTTGGAAGAGCTACAATCCAAGCCACTATGCTTATCAATAATTCACTTATGATAAACCTTCGAGTTTTCCCAATTACTTGGTCAACTCGCTGAACAATACTGATGTTCATGAAGAAGGGGACCAAGGAAGCAAGTCTGTCGCTACAGACGGTATTGTTCAACGAGTTGACCAAGTGTTTAGGGAAACTCAAAGGTTTATCATAAGTGAATTATGGACTAGTAGTGGCTTGGAGGGCAGAAAAAATTGACGTTAAGCTTCCAAATTTACTTTTTTAAACGAAACCGTCACAACTTCCTCCCAATCATTGGCGGCTACATTTTATGAAGAGGGTATTTCAAAGCTTGTTTACAGGTATAACAAATGCCTTAATCGCCAAGATGATTATATGGAGAAATAAGCAGTATTGTACTTTACTTTTGGTAAAAAAAACCTTTTTTGTTTATTGACCCGTCTTTTTGCTATAGCCCATCGGAGGTTGAAAAAAAACCAGCCCTCGTATTAACCTTATATATATGGTGCAGGGTTTCTAGATTTGGCGATAAAATTCTGTCAAATTAGCTGAAAATATATATGCTGGTGTTTCAAAAATGTATGTATTCTGTGATTGTTGTTATACGGATTTGTAGTGATATGATCGTTTTAATACCCAGTGTGTAGGGTATTTAAAGATTGGGTATTTACCCTTGCCCTGGGTAAATATCCACATTTTGGTATTTATTACTTTAAATTATTTATATGTATAAAATATATTTAAAGTTCTTCTTAATTATCTTCTGTTCAATAATTTCTCAATTTTACCCTATTAAATATAGCATTTTAAGTTACCCTAGTTTACCCTAGTTACCCTAGTTTACCCTAGTTACCCTAGTTTACCCTAGTTACCTAGTTTAATTTATCCTATTATATAGCATTTATAGCGTTTTAACTTAAAACATGGGGGGAAATTCTAGAAACTTATAAATACTTGGATATTTTATTGTGTATACTCTTATTTATAAATACCCAGGTATTTTATATCACTACTGACTCGTTGACTCATTTGGATTACTTAATTATAGTATTTATATGAAGAAGTGATTTTTTGTGTGTATCAAATTGCTCACCTGTATTTTATAAATAAACAATATAGCTAAATATCCTTTAAATATATATATCCTTTAAACAATATAGCTAAAGATCCTTTTTCATATTTGTATATTATAATGGATCCTTTGGCAATTTTTAAAAATTATGTAGCAAAAAGCTGAGGTTATTTTTAGGACATTAGTCATAAACTATCCCTATCGTGGAATACAATTCTTGCATGAAAAGTGCTCACTAGATTTTGTTTGACGCACTTTTTTGGCTGTTATTTATCTATAATTAATTTTATGTAATTAAAAACTTATTTGCTTATTTCCATACCTAATTTTTAAACAAATATTGTTTAATAACAATAGTTGTTGTCCCTCATAGAAATACTAAATAATTTAGTAAATTGTCAGGAGATAAAAATATTTTACATAATTACCGCCCTATATAAATTTTGCCTACTTTTTCGAAATTAATTGAGAAAATCATGTCAAACAGAATTTATCAATTTCTAAACAATTCCCATTTTTTTGCTGAGAATCCATGTGGTTTTTTTTTGAAAAATCGTAGTGCTACAGATGCTCTCTTGCACTTTTCAAACTTTATCTACAATAGTATTAATAATAATAAGAAAACTCTTGCAGTATATCTAGATATTACTAAGGCTTTTGATAGTGTTAATCATAATTTATTAATTCAAAAACTTCAAGCTGCTGGTATAAGGGAAATTTGTAAAAACTGGTTTATTTCATACTTATCAAATCGAAAGCAAAGGGTTAAGGTTGGAAATAGTTTTATTCAATATTCTGATATAGATAAAGGTGTTCCGCAAGGATCAACTTTAGGTCCACTTCTGTTTTTGGTTTTTATTAATGATTTATGTAAACTTAATTTAAATGGTAAAATGATTACATATGCAGATAGGGGCTGGGGAGCCCAGTCGGTTAGGCACTCGCCTAGCATGCGAAAGGTCCCAGGTTCGGGTCCGGGCATCGCCAAAATAACTGCCGACCTATAAACGGCCCGTGCAGCCAAAAATGTCCGACAAATAATACCCCGTGTAAGGGAGTACACGTTAAATATCCTTCAAAGTCCTAACGCTGCGTACGATGTCGCCCTTAACGGTTGCGTTGGGCGCCTATTCAGGTGTCGGCTCGTCACTTGACTGTGGTTCTAAAATACGACGCCCGTCGCCAATAGCCCTCGTGTAGCTCTAGTGCGACGATAATTCAAACCTAATCAAACCTAACTAACATATGCAGATGATTCAGTTCTCCTGTAATCTAGTCATGACTTTGATTCCCTAAAAAGATATGTAGAGTAAGATCTAATGACAATTGAAGAGCTTAGTGGAAGAACGTGCTAAGTGACATTTTTGAAAAAATGGAGATTTTTGTGTCAATGAACATATTACTAATTTCTTTAACGATAAAACTCTTCCCCATTTTCCTAAACTATAAGTTTAGTTTATTTTTACGCTTTACAAGTACCGATTTTAACAGATTTGAGTGCAAACGAAAAACTTTAAACCTAATTTTCTCGTTTTCACCTTTTTGTCACTTAGCACGTTCTTCCACTAAGCTCTTCAATTAGCAATTGGTTTTCTATAAATGATTTAATCTTAAACTTAAATAAATGTAAATTTGTTTTTCAGTTTAAAAAATTTAGATTTAAATTTTTCTCTTAAATATCATTTAACAACATGTAGACAAAATATTGACTGTTCTTGTAAAAGTTTAAACTCTACAAATAGTATAAAATATCTTGGACTGTATATAGGTTATAATCTGAAATGGAAAACTCATGTTTCCGAGTTATTAAAAAAACTCCGTTCTATATTGTACAAATTTTATTACCCAAGAAAAAAAGTTTCAATAGACTTTCTTTTTAATTTATATTATTCCTGGTTCCATACCATCATTAATTATGGTAGTATTGTATGGGGAGGAGGTTATAAAAGCAATATTAATCCGTTGATTTCAGTTCAAAACAAATGTTTTAAAATTGAAAGGACATCTTTATTCGAACATCCCCATTTTTAAATTTACTACCGATTCGACATGTTATTTTTCGAATGATTTTATATTTACATCGTAATAATTCTTTTTGTAATTTAAAAGTAAATATATCAGCTAGACGTTTAAATGAAATTCATCAAATCCCGTTTAAACATAAAGAAATTTTTCGAAAACGTTTTTCATATTTAGCCCCAAAAGTATTAAAAAAACTACCTACTGAACTTACAAAATATCCCTTCTTTATGCAGGTTTAGAAATTCTTTATTTAAATTTATTTTGTCAATAGACGATATTGATGTATTTTTTAATTTATAGAAGCGAACTGTTTGTTTTCATATATATTTCCCGATGACCAGAATTTTGGCATTTTGTTTTGATTTTATAGCATTGCCACATTTTTCTTTTTGTGTATATTTATGTATTTAAATTTATTATTATTTTTTTTAAATTTAAACTTATAAGTTTCTTATTATTGTCTTATCAATTATAATTATGTTTATTTAGTCACATATACGGGGTTTCTTTAACCCCCTTGTGATGAGCAAATATTTTTTCTGTAATGTTTGTTTTGTGTAAATAAAGTGTTTGTTAAAATAAAATTGAATAAAATAAATATGCATTATGTTTATATTTTCTTTTATTGAGATTTCTTTTTCTTTCAGTTGGTGTTCGTAAAACTCAAATAGATTCAAAGCATAGATTGATGTAGAATTGATAAGAAGAAAATTTTTATTGAAAATTGTCAAAAATAATTTTTTTTAAATATAGAATTGAATCTTGTGCTAATTTTTTAGTTAAAATTAATTATAATTAACGTCACTTTTGTCAGAAGCTAATTGTTTGGAATAATTTTATTGTACCTTTGAAATAAAGATTGCCTATTTAAAAGAACTGCATTATGAGATTAAAAAATTAAATAAATAGGAAGGCATTTGTTTTGGGCAGGTTGCAGGGAAAAAACGCTGAATTGCTGTAGTATTGCTGCCATTATTTAGCAGTTTTCTGAAAAGGCTGCAGGAAAAATACTGCTAAATTGCCACAATATTGCAGTTGTCATACAGCAGCATCCTGCTGGGGGGGGGGGGGGGGGGCTTACTAGAAAAGTGCTCATAAATCGCACTTGCTGCTGGCCCACTGCTAAATTACTGCTGGAAAACAGCAGTAACGGTTGGGTAACTGCCTTTTCACTGCTGGAGAAAATGCAGCTGTCTGGAAATAAGTGATGGATCGCAGCTGGCCAGCACTGCTGGATAGTCACTTTTCCCGCGGACACTTTATTGACTTTTAAGTACACTTTTTCCCGGCACCGAATCAGCAGTTCGGCTGCTGGAAGACAGCAGTTTCCCGCTGCTGTCCCAGCAGATTTTTTTTATCGGGTATAGATAGCTGCCTGAGGTGTCAACAAACAGATCAGATGTTGTCCTAGTCTCGCCTCATGTCGGAGGTATAGTTTCATGCCCTTTGCTTTGAGATAGGTCCTTTGCCGTTCTGCATTTTGTGGCCGACTCACCGCAACGTGCGGGGGCGTGCGTGAGACGCGAATTAAGACGCTTCACAGGAGGAATTAAGATAGCATCCCCAAATTACACACTCCATCCCTATAACGACTGGTAATAAATTGCAGCACGCGAAACTATTTTCTCATCTTGCGATCGGATGACCAAACCTGGGCAGATGCCGGTGGATCACGCAGCATTAGATCTTATCGCATTCAAGGATCCCAGGTCATCAGGTTGTTCTTATAATATTGACCCGTAAGCATTTTTTCAACAGGTATGAGAATCGTCATAATAGCAAAATAAAACAAATTTTGATGGGAAATATCTCATCTGGTTATTTTATAATTAATTTTACAGTTTAAAATACCCCAAAATATTATATTATTATAAGAAGGCGACATTATTTTAGATAGAGTACATTGTGTTAAGCAGACTCTATTCTAGCAGCGTTTAAATAAGTGTACCGTGCATACATTATTTTTTTAAAGAATACTTGGTTTAAAATAATTTATGTATTTGCATGTTACATTTATAAATAATATTGGGGTTGTTTCGAATCTTTATTCCTGTTCACTAATATATTATGGAACACATTACCCTTACCTACCCCTACCACAGATATAAAATCAGCCCATTCTTAAGCATTAAAGTTAGGTGCACGACTTATAATATTTCAACCATTCTAGCAAGGCCTTTTACGCCCCTACACGCAATTATAAGGTGTTTTCCTACAAAAGAATATATTTTTGGTTATTAACCCATCCCTTTTATTAATCTAAGTATGTTTCTCCCGCAGGTGCTCGCCTACATTGAAATGTTACTTGTCATAACGAATCTAGCCTTGATGCAATGGGCTCCTTTGTAAGTCATCCAGATTGTCCCTAACCCACGACCTCCCTTCATTTGAAGTCCTAACCATTCGTTGGTGCGACCCGAGATCACCAATAATGGCGGGTTGCTTCGAAGCTCTCTACAGGGACATGCTCATCAGAGGAGCGTCCCACAAATAAGGAACATAAATTGAGACACGTTTTGTTTTGGAAACAATGTCTCACTTTTACGAGAGATGTATACATTATTCCGTTTTCTTTTCTGGAACAATATGTTTTTTATTTATTTATCTAAAATGCACACAACAGAAAGAATCCAATTAAAGTGTGATATTAACAAAGAACAAGAACAAGACTAAGTCCACAGAAAAGCAATTCAAATAAAAATGCATATTACAAATAATTACTTTAAAAATTTTAATACATTTAGATTAAAACTTAAAGCAATAAAAGTATCAAACTCAGTGAAACCATTAAAAATTCTATAAAATTTAAGAGGCTGAAGTCATAGAGATGTTTATTGTAAAAACATTTAAACAGATATTTATATCTTAGAGATTATTTGACTGCATTCAGTAACCAATCGAATTATTATGACTTAAAACACAGCAAATCGTCGGATTTTAAATCAATGTTGCATTGTTTACCGAATTCTGTAATCTCTTCCATATTCAAATCTTGTTCTGTGAATTGTTCTTTTTTGTGTTTGGTCTGGTATATAATTATATCCTAGCTTTGTATTGGCATTACTTAAAGCATTGTTAATTAACCAGTTTATGAGTCGATCGTTAACTCTTTTACCTAAATTCTTTCACCGTTATTTCTTTATCAAAATAATGATTTTTTTTTACAATTTTGTCCTTTATTTTGGTCGTGATCAATTTTTGCTTTCTTTATTAGTGCATTTAAAAAAAATACACAGCCAAATTTGTTTTTTGTTAACGTGATGTTTCTTCAAGAATAGCTATCAAAATGTTCGTCGTAAATAAAAAACAAGCATTTCTTTAAAATTTTACTTTATATGTTACGAGTAGCCTCTTCTGTTTCATTTCAAACATGCTCTTTTATTGAAAAAAAGGTATACATCTAGGATTCTACTTCCAGATATAATGAAATATTTGAATATAAATGCCCCCTTCGGTTTTTTAAGAGCAATGCGTGCACTGTGGGGGCGTCATATAAATTTGAAATGGAAAACGCCTTATTTGCCCTCTAAGGTATAAAAGAATTGTGAGTCAGCAAATTCGGTAATTTATTGAATATCTCTTCTAAGCGGTTTTTTTTCCTAATAGGGCTGCATTATCAACGGTCAAGCCTTTTCAGACTCGGCATTCGCAGAACTGAGAGCATTTTGGCACCACTAGCGACCTCGCTACCAATTTGGACGCTCAATACAGTGATAGAGCTCTCTGGGATTTAAATTATGCCGAGATTTTTTTTCGACGAGAGAACCCAAGACAATTGGGTACTCCAGGGATCTTTTACATGCCAAATAATCATGTGACATGCTTGCCCACGATTTTCCCATTAAAAAAATCTGATGACTCAGCCGGGGATCGAACCCTTAAACTTGGGCTCTCAAATTCGTGCTTTTATTTTTATGGAACTTGAAATGTTTTCCTGGATGTTATCAAGAGAGTTATAGCCCGCCTGTCACTTTTTGACATCTCAAATATTTTGATTGAAAAAGATTCCACTTTGAAAACAGGTAGAGATTATAAAGGAGGAAGGGTTGCCAATATCATGGTTTTTGGTGAGTATAGGGGATTGTTGGGTTAGTTTGGTTGGAAATAATGTGCCACACTAAAAACCTATACATGGGTTCATGGTGAAGGAGGTAAGTAATTGCTGATGTCTCATCCATTGCACGTACAATTTATTTTCTATCTGACTTGGCAATAGATTGCCATCAGTAATATATTTGACTCATTCAGCAATACTCGGGTAACGCTATAAGAAAATATAGCTATGCAATAAACAGTGAACCCGATGCAAGTTGACTACCTTCTTGGAAATGTTTCTAAACCTTAAAGAAATTGGCCTACATGAACAATGATCGCCAATTAGTAACTGACTTAACAAATCTTCCTTACCCCTTTTTGTTTTACGAATGATAGTTTCGACTCTTCTAAAATACACGTCACTGATGCTAAGAAGTGATAGGAGGAGTATATTAGTGTAGTCTATTCGTTAGTTCCTTTTGTGTTCCTTTTAGTTTTGGTTGGGTTGCAGTCACACCATCTATATTTACTGGGAAACATACTCATCATAATGGGTATCCCACTGACGGTACATTGCCATTCACCCCTGGGGGTGCCAAGTGTCACCTTCAGTTTACACAACGCAGTAACCTAATCTTGTATGGGTATGTTGTGTTCCACATTTCATTTTTGGCTATTATTTTTTCTTATCATTTTTCAAATTGGTTCAAAACTTGTATAGGTAGTTATGTGGGTAGCTTGATGTTTGTGCTATAACCCTAGAAATTCAAAACCTTTTATTAACTTTGAACTACAAACTGGTGTAAATATGTCCAAAACCCGACATGGTTCAAACCCGACCGGGTCAAAATATCCGGACTATAAAAATGCATTTTAAAGAATATATAAACTGTTTGTTTTAAAAATTGTTGTGTACTATTAAATATTTGAATTTAGCGCGAAAAACACCATTGACTTACTACATTGCATATTAAAAGAAATATGTGCATCGAGACTAGACCACTTAACAAATAAGTTCAAATTTTAAAACGAAAACACTACAAAAATAAACGAAAACATGGACTATCAAAAATACTCCGATTATTTCCGCATGTGATTTCCATATAAAATGCAGGTCGAATCTAACACAACTTTTTCAAATCAAAAGTATTATATACTTTCATAATAATAAAAGAAAAATCCATCTTTCTCAATGCAAAAATTTTAATGCAAATATTCGTAATTAGATTTTCCTTGCAATTGAGCATAACGGCATTACTTTATTGATTTGTTGGGTTTTCGTACCTGTCAGGTTTCAGCTGTCGGGATTATGTCCGGAGCCACCGAAAATGATGCGCGTGAAAACTAAAAATAAAAACGTAAATTACCTTGATCAGAAATAAAGAGGGGCTACGAAACTTCTTCAATTTTTTTTTATGTTATTCCAAGTTTTATAGGATAACTAAAAAATGCGTAGCTTTCTCCTCAAAATTACGAAACGTACATCGGCATCCGGCCGGAAGCCCCGCACTTGAAGGAATGTTGGCTCAAATGAGCAGCCTTGACAGGTCACCAAATGACCAACTGGAGCAATGTCAAGGCAGGGTGTGGCCGTTGATTGCTTTCAAGGTTACTCAACCCGTAACCATAGAACTGAGATAACTGAGAAATCGCATTCAAACCTCTCGAAAAAAAGACAACAAAGATTTTTTTGAATGTTAATCATAGGTTTGACATGTTGCAGAATTTATCATGGGTTGAAATTTTTAAAAACAATTCTTTGCTTTTAATATCGATTGAATTCTAAATCACCATGTTAAGGGCTCAAGACATACTTCTAATGCTCTTAAACTTTAAACTTAAGTATAGGAATACTTGTAGAACATTTTCTACCTTATTAAACACAATATTTTTTTCTTTCGTTTCCGAATTCTCAAGCATTTTCGCCATTTCAGCGACAAGCTATTTTTAGAATCATTATTGCAAGCTTCAAATGCATTTTTCTGGAACTCTTTTCATTAATTTTTTAATATTTTTACTGTTTAGAATATTTTAGAGCATTTTAAAAATTAAAAGTTAATAATTTACCCTAAAAACACACTTTTTTTAACTACAAACCAGAGTAAATATTAACCCCTCGGATTTTTTACTTGTGCAATCGTTCTGAATCAGCAATTTGACTCGTTAAGTATGAGTTTCTTTCTTTTTTCATGCCGAAGATCAATTTGAGGAGCAATTTTATTGTATTAAAGTTTGTAAAAAATCGATTGAAATAGTGGTCGATATGTTATTGGCCAGCTTAGGAATGTCGTTCAAAGTTTCAATGGGGGGAAAACAAATATCCTGGTTTGAGAAAATGTTTACTTCTTTAAAGGCATTAACCCTTTCACTTCTAAAACGGCCTAGGCGACCGTACAACTAAGGATTTGATAATGATATTCCTATCACATATTACGCGGAAACAAAAATCATGCGTAGCGAAAGTGAAAGATTTCAATAAAAATTTAGTTATTTTTTAAGTTAAAATTTTCTCCCTAAATTTTAATTATCATTTGTAAAATGACTCTACTTTTTAGAATCGAGTCTCCCTTGGATTTGAGGTATTTGATTCTACTTTATTTAATATTAAAAAACTATTTTTTATTGATTAAATGATGTTATTTTTAGTCGCCCAGTCGGTATGGTGGTTTCAATCCTCGCTTGTCAGGCGAATGGGCCGCAAGATAATCTGGTCGCCGGATCCATAAACAGGATTTATTGATTTCACACATCGTGAGTAACTTTTATTATTATTTTATATTTTGTATAACGTGGTGGTTTAATCTTCTTGAAGGCTCTCGTTAGTACTACTTAATAAGCCATGTTTGAAGTTATTTTGAATCCTATTTGGGTTTTTTTTTTTTTCAAAAATTTACTCTTTCGTGCAAGAACGCGTTTTAAGAATTTACCTGATGTGCTGTTCCTTGGGACAGTATTTAGGTTGTACCCAGGGAAGTCCCTAGGTACAGCAGATTTCTTTTACTGCACTGCATTTTGTTGCGAATTGTACCTACTACTGTTTTTTCGATTTCTCAAATGTCCTCAAGTTAAGATCAGAGGCCAAAGCCCTGCTCTTCTGTATCTCTCGAAGAAATTTGACCACTTCCAAAACATCTTCTACGAAAGCAAACCAAGAGAGGCAGACCTAAAGAGAAATCTCTCATTTTTACCGATGCTCCAGAAGAAGAAAAACAGAAAACGATCAAAAGCAAAAAGTCTGCTCCAAGTATAAAGAAAGCAAAAATACAATGAAGGATGTTGAATGTGGGAACTTAATTGAAAAAAAAAAATGTTTGAAATTGATTTGGAACTAAATTCGCTGAATGAATCAACAAATAATGATGAACTTCAAATAGGGGACTTTGTTTTAGTGAGGTTTCTGGATAAAACCACTGTCAATTATAACATGGCCACTATTATTGAAATGCATGGTAATGAATTTATTGTAGAATACCTTAAAAATATTGAAAATTCGAATAAATTTACTAAAACTGAAAAAGATGCTGAAAAATTTGAAGTTGATAGAGATAATATAATTCTAAAATTTCCTGAACCAAATGTTGTTGGCCGAGGCACAAGACATGGACAGCAGTTGTCTTTTCCTATGTCTTTTGATGGTTATAATCTTGAGTAGATTTAATTATTTGTTTTTTCGCTGTTTGCAAATTATGTTATTGAAAAAAAGTTATTAAAAATTAGAAACTTACTCTATTTCCGGTTCTTGGTAACATTAATTTTTTTATCAATAAAAAAACATTTGGAAAGTGTATTCGTCAATTGTATAAAATACATTTTGAAAAACTTTTCGAATTAAGAAAAAAGGAAAAGTACGACATTTTTAAGAATGACTGTATTAATCATCAAACTGTTCTGTATTAATCATGTAGATGAGTGTTCAATTAATACGCTAGCTTGAAGTAACAACATTTATTAAATTAACATTTGTAAATATCAGAGTGTATAACAATTAAGAGGGATTGCCAGTCCCATAGAGCTAATGTATTAGTTTTGAAATCGTAACTTCCGCAGAAGTATTTCTTTGCCATGTTAGCCCTTTTTCCCCAGGTATGGAAATCAATATAACATCAAAATGAAACAAATTTGAAACGAAAATGTTATCTAGCTATTTAATTATATATTTTTGAAGTTTTAAACTGCCAAAAATTACAGCAGATGGCGACACTATTTTAAAATTTTATCAATTAATAATTAAATAACCGGATGTTATTTTCTTTTCAATTTTGTTTTAAACGGATGTTATGATGATTCCCATACCTGGTGAGAATGGGATAACATGGCAAAGCACTACTTTTGCCAAAGTTGTGATTTCAAAACTAATGCATTAGCTCTATGGGACTGACAGTCCCTCTTAAACAATTAAGGTAACATAAAATGAACAATAAATAGCGGCTGCGACGCTCGATCAACGAGCGATCCCGGGGCGGCAGCGTTGCCGAAGAGAAGAGAGAGGGTTGGTTGGTTGGTAGACTTATATTTTCAGGCTTGGGAAGAGAGAGTTCGTAAGCAAGCAGTAAGTTTTCATACGTCCAGTACTGGTATTGTCACATTTAGCTAATAAACGTGGTTGGAAGATGTTGTCGAACAAGCACTGCATCTACAAGTAGCGCAATGCCGCCACAGTACTTACTAAAAAGACTGTAAAGATGTCACTCTATACAAAGTCAAAAAATTTAATTGGCTTCGTATTTTTACGACAGAATTGTGTTCTAGCCAATTTTGAACATTGTCCTCAGGTTCATCATTGAAGTCGTACCTGAGGACAGTGGATGTCAATTCGCCCGTTTAGCAGTCAATCAAAATCATTCTAGTTCGTTTAAAGTTTAACAACATCCTTTGAAAGAATTGTGCCGCTTTTTAGTTTGTTGCCAACGTGTTGTTAACAGCATAATTAGTAGTTTAATTTTTTTTTTAAATTTTAAACGGCTTTTATTAATTTAAATGATGGAATATAAATGTGACTAAGAATGAGTTAGAAAAATTTGAAGGTGCACCATGATTTCTTTTTTTTTATGAAGCAAGGAAATTGGGATTTTCTTTAAACATAACATTTATGCCAGACTATGAGCTACATCATATCGTCGGTCAATTGACAAAACCACGAATGTGCAGATTCTTGGGATTTGCGGTTTTTGAAAAATAAAACAGCTTCTCGGTTAAATCGGTTCATTTTTTTCCTCCGGCTTTAAACGGGCGAAAAGTTAAAAGTAACTAAAAACCGGTCCTTTGAAAAACCGGTTTTAGTTGCTTAGTTGGTGGAACGACTCCGAATGTCTATTTAGGTTAGGAATATCGTCGCAATAGAGCTACAAGAGGGCTATTGGTGACGTGCGTCGTAATTTAGAACCACAATCATGTGACGAGTCGACACCTGAGTGCAGGGTCACCAACTCAGCTTTTAATGGTGACATCGTATGCAGCGTCGGGACTTTGGAGCATTAAGTGTACTAACGGTACTGTAACGTGTACTAAGATGTACTACACTAAGGCTTTGGCGACGGGAATCGTAATTTAGAACGCTAATCATGTAACGAACCGATACCGATTTCTCTACTTAGAAAAATATCTTGAAGTTATGATTTACGAATACTTCCTGAAAAACATAAAAAATTGCAAAAACGCCTTATCATGTTGATTATCAAGAAATAATTTATATTAAGACCCCATTTTACATTTATAAACTATGAAATTTAAGTTAAAAGTTACGCCGGATTTTTAATTAAAAAATAGCACTTCATGTGCCTTTTTCTGAAAATGTTTGTTGTCGCGTAATGTGTCATAGGAATAGCATTACTGGTAGCATAGTTCGTGATGCATTATTCGCAGCGCGAGTGGTAATAAATAATGAACGCGTATCATACAAATCCATTATGATATATTTTATAAAGCCACATAATTCATTGATTTATCTAACTGCATTAAATTTTTCATTCAGTTTAGGGGCTCGTCACTTGACTGTGGTTCTTAATTACGACGCCCGTCACCAACTGCCTTCGTGTAGCTCTGGAGCGAATATAATGCACACTAATAAATCTTCAATTTAGCCGGTTAAAATTTTTATTCAAACCGGTTCTTCAGTTTTAACCGGTTCAGCTAAATAATTTTTTTTGCCCATTTAACCGAAGTCAAAAACCGGTTTAACTGTTCCCGGTTTTCCATCCCTTTGCACATTTGTGTTTTTGCACATTCGTCGTTTTGTCATTTTACAGACGATATCATGAATATTGTTACCTTTGAATGATTGGTGAATGACTAGAACATAGTGACCCAACTTTTTCAACTAATCACTTCTATTCAAACTTAAGGATACATACATCCTCCCCCTTAAAAATATGGATGGTTTTAACTATAACATTCAAATCACATAAGTTAATTTTATCACAATAAGCATATCTGTAAACAAAAATGACAATGTCAACAAACAAAAATGTTTGAACGAGTAATTTTCTTAAAAATAAAAATAAATACTTTTAAGGTGTTTTTAAAACTCTACTCCTCCTATAGTTTTAAGGATTTATTATTAGTTTTTAATAAATAATGTTTCTTCAACTTTTTGGACAAATGTGGATATATTATAAAATTGCAATAAAATACGAATTTTTTTAAAGGTTTATTTGCAAAAGTGCAGAAAGAATTATATTTTTGGAATTGTTTTGAAACATATAAAAAGCTGCAAACAGTATACCTTATGTTATCCACAGTATTTCCGAATGCAGAATGCAGGAATGTCAATGCAGGAAAAATATCGGAGGCCCAGCTTATGTTTGTCTTATTTAAAAGCTGTAGGGATGTAAGCATCACAACAAATGAAAAGATTGAAACTGTCACTGATCATTTTTTCATTCCTCTAATGCTAAGGCAGCGAAATAACATCGATAATTTTTCGCAAATCTTTTTCTAATTTCAAAAGATATAAACTTTGCATCAATGTTCACAAAAAGCAACTTGACAAAATTCGTAAAAAACGAAACATTAAAGTTTTTGATAATTTTGCTACTGTGTCCTCCTAAGTAATTTTATTTCAAATTAAAGAAACAAATATTAACATGGAACAATTTAGGAAATAGTAGCTATTTGATTGTTTTATTATTGCTGTTTCAAACTCACTCTTTTTACACCTGTTATAGGTTCAAAGGTCAAGCAAACCAAATTAAGGTTAACAAATTTCAATCAGATAACTTAAGCATCATTAAAATATAGTAATGCAATTAGGAACTTATCTGATAAGGAAATTCTATGGCAAGGGATTTTACGATAATTCAAAATTTTGATAACCATCACATTTATTTAGAAATAAATTCTTGCATTTATCTTTGGCTTTATATGTGCGATACAATCATATTGATTTCACGGTCGCAAACAAATTAAGCTAATGATAGAATCAGTCTCACCTGGAGTTTACAAAATCGTGATTAACCTCAAAATATTTGATTTCCGCTTACTTAAATTTGTATGGATTTTTTTTGTCATCAGTTATTCACTAAAGTTTTATTCAAAGGAAACTATCTGAGACACAAATCTGGAAAAATTACCATTAAAAGGGAATAGAACCGAGAATCTCACGAAGGCTTCTCTCTGTGTTAATCCTATGGGGAAAAAAAAGCCACATTGGCCACCGGCTGTATTGAATATTTTTACAAACGGTTTTTTTATACGATACATGTAGCTGATTTGCAGGTCTCTATCTTCTCATTTTTTTAAAATTGGTTACACGGGGTATTATTCGTCGGACATTTTTGGCTGCACGGGCCGTTAATAGGTCAATTTCAAGAGTCTGCGCATTTTAACACGTCTGGTCTGTAAACTAAAGTTTCAATTCATTGTTGCTGTGTGTTTTTAGACGCTGATTTCGAAAATTCAAATGGATTTTTTACTATCGCGTCCAGTTTAAAAGTATTAAAAACTTCGAAGTAGCATTAATTTATTCTATTAGATTCTAATTCCTAATTAGTAAAAAGTTATTTTTAATTACTTCCAAGTCTATGATTTATTTAAAAGAACCTGGAAAATGTTTTGGGGACCTAAAGCTCTTAAAAATGCATTACAAAGTGTGAACAATTGCTCAAATTTCGGACTTATTTTGTCGAAATATTATTTAGTTTAATCCTAAAACTTGTATTATACATTACAAAGTTTTGTTGTTAATTTCCATTTCTGCTCAAAAATTTCGGACTTTTTTGTGTTGAACATTATTAAATGTTATAGTGGTTAAATCCGTGGAAAAGCACTATGGTTTTATTTATATACTTAAAGCTTTTGTTTTAATTTTTCATTTCTGTCAAAAAAGTATTTTTGAGTTACATTTTAAATCTGTTTGGGCATTGGGTAGCACTATTGGCTTGTTTTTTATTAGGTAACTCTTTTCATTTTTTTCATTTTTGACCTTACACGATTTCAATGGATGTTTCGGTTCCACTCTCATTGCGAGGTATTTTCATCTGTCGTGTTCTATTTTAGTTTAGTTAAGATAGTTTGAATTATCTTCGCATTAGTGCTACACGAGGGCTATTGGCGACGGGCGTCGTATTTTAGAACCACGGTCAAGTGACGAGACGACATCAGAGTAGACACCCAACGCAACCATTCAGGGAAACATCACACGCAGTGTTGGGACTTAGCATATTTAACGTGCACTCCCTACGCACTTGGTATTATTCGTCGGACATTTTTGGCTGCACGATTGGTTTATAAGTCGGCGGTTATTTTGGCGATGCCCAGACCGAGCCTCGGACATTTCACATACAAGGCAAACGCCTTCACCGACTGTGCTGTTCTGTTTTCTTAATGTGCAACATTTTCTTATTCCTACTATTCATTAAACCTTAGAGCTGCCTACTCGGCATAGTGGATAACGCGTCTAAATCCCAACCAGTAGTTCCCGCGTTCGAATCCTGGTTGGTACGCGCATGGATGTTTGTCTTGTCAATTATAAAGTTATTTGTCTATGTGTTGATCTTCGTATTTATTTGTGTAAAAAGAATTCCAACCTCTTCGGAAGCTCTGGCAACAATCTTCCATGGGATATCCATGATCACAACAACATGAAACCTTATCCAGTTTTAATTAGATTAAATTTCTCCTAACTCCTAGAAATAACTCATTATTCGAAGTAACATCCTTCCAATCTAGTTTGCCGAATTCTCTTCAACGAAAATTGCAATTTGGTTGTTTCAGATGACATAAGTTTAAAGTTTTCATTTTTGTCATTGGTGACTTCATTGATTGTTTCGGTTTTACCCTAAATGCGCTGAAAAAAACCCAGATCTTTAGTAAAGAGAGGATATATTCAGAAAATATCTTCAATTTTGAGCATGAAACATGAGAGGATTCACGAAAGAAACAACGTACACTGTTAAAAATTTGGTTCGACGTTAAACCAAATATCGGTTCCCATTTAGCTGCAACCAAAATTTGGTACTACATTTCACGAAATATTGGTGCGACAACAGACACCAACTTTTGGTGAGACGTTGAACCAAATTTCGCGTTTTCGTTTCCCCATTATTTGGTGAGACGTTGAACCAAATTTCGCGTTTTCGCTTCCCCATTATTTGGTGAGAGGTTGAATCAAATTTAACGTTTTAGTTTCTCCATTATTTGGTGAGAAGGTTTAACCACATTTTACGTTTTTATTACTCCAAATGTTAGAGAAAACTTGAACCACAAACTTTCGCGAATTCGTTACTCTAATTCTTAGAAAGTGTGAGTTGAGTTTGATTATATCATATATATAATTATATATTATATATTTTAATTTGGGGCGCTTCAGAAAATTGTGTTTTCTGCATGTTTACAGTTACAATGTTTAGTTATAGGACTTATTTTTTTTATATAAGAGACCTTGTGTAAAAAATATTGTACATTTAGGTTTCGATGTAGGAAATAGGCTTTTTTTTTTTTAAAAATATACTGAAAAGTAAAAAAAAAAGGGAACAAAGTAAAGCCTTTTCTTAAATGATGACACTTTTCTAACACAAAAATAATTCTTAGTTGTATTTAAAAATTAACTTATTTTATATGATAATTAAGTTTTTAAATGCTTGCGGTTTTAATGACTTAGTGCCTTTATAACTTAAATAATGGAAAATTGAAATCTATATCTATGGATCCCCAAATTGTGCATATTGACCAAGCAAATTTTTCATTTGATATTTCATTAAACACTTAACACAACACCTTTGAAATAAAAGTAATATTTCACAATACACAGTATAAAACAGTAACACCAAAACTTTGTTTTTATTAACAACAAATTACACATATTAATAAATAATATTAATATATTAATTAATATTATTTATTAATTAATATATTATATTAATTAATCCATTTATTTCCTCTTCATATTGTTATAACATCTGGTTGGCTATCAATAGATTCTCCCCTTGGTTGTAGGTTCAGACTAAATCCTGAAAAAAAAAGAACACTATGATAATATAATGTGACTGAATTCACACAATAGAATTGTTCTAATTTGGGACCAAACATGCAAATCAATAGTGCTAACTAGGTTCTAGGGCTCGACCGATGGGCAAAAATGAAATTGGCCTAAACTTTGATTGACAGTCCTGAAGTAGAACAAATAGATAATATTGAGGCGAACTAGGCTGCGAGGCGCCTAAGTTTGGAATACCTATGTTTTGCAAGGCCGATTTTTCTCGAAGTTGAAATTGGCACTGATTGCTATTTTTTTGAAACAACCCTGATGCATGTTTCTACTAGGTTTGAATGTATAGAAGTATGACACTTGCATTCCATGACTTGTTGATGGAGCCATTTTTAGGTCATGGATAAGTGACTTTAGAGTTTCCTAAGATTCTAAATTGTACCCAACATATACATGAAAAATCTCATAATCGACTCATTTATGTGGTATGTATTAAAATATAAAATTTCACATATATCCTAGTGCGCCCCATTTGAAAATTCCATGATTTTCAGGAGGTTGCCAAACTGGAAAAGTAGATGGACCACAAATAAGGATTTTCCCTAATTTCATATATAAAATATAGACAGGGCCTGTTTTTCCATAAGGCCCAAGCCTAGAGCCCCCAAATTTTAGGGGCTCCTAAATTTCAGTTTCTACTATGCTAAATGCTGTAAATCCCCAAAATATTAAACTAAAAAAAGTTCTGATACCCCACTTTGCTTTTTGCTTGATTTTGACTGAGAAATTGACCTAACGGGATTGTTTTGATCGATGTTTATAAGGAAGCCAATAAAATTGTAGCAAACATTTGATACATAGATAGCACCATCATTACTGGAAATCATACACAACATTTTCCCTGAAGGGGCCCCCAAAATAGGTTGTGCCTATAGTCCGAGTTTTCCTAGAACAGGCCCTGAATATGATTTTTTTTACATGAAATGAAAGGCAATGTTTCCACCTTTCTAAAAATGTAAAACATTTTACGATGGGATCATTTTATGAAGATAAATTAAGAAACAAATATTTTTCCGACGCGTGGACCAAAGTTACCCTCATGGCCAAAGATACCCGCTTTGACAGTACCTGTAAGTTTTATAATACTATGAATTTGTGAATAGACAAGCTATTATTTTTTAATAAGTAATAAGACTAATAAGTATAAATTCTTTGCATACAATCAGACTATACCTTGATTAACTAGAATTAAAAGTTGCAAATGCCCTAAAAAATATTATCTTTAAAAAAAAGCAAGAATTAAAAATATATACATAAAAATAGATATTAGTGTACTACTCATAAAAAAGTATATACAATCTAAATTCTTAGGCCGGTCACAACTAAGAATACAAATACAAAAAATGTCGACCAACAACAGGCCAGAGGCCCAGCAAGTTTGGTAAGTTACTTATTTTTATATAACATGGAAATATTTAATACAATATGTACAAAAGGTACATAAATTAAAAGAGGTACTTGAAAAAAATTAATAAGTATAAATTTTTAACAAAATATCAGACTGAATGTTGATTAACAAGTAGGGCTCGACCGATGACTCTTTTGGGCCGATGCCGATTCTTCAAAAATTACATTGGTCGAATATTTTTTTCTTATTATCGGCCAATTTAAGATGCCAACAAAAAATTTTACATGTTACGGCAAGTCTCAAACTTGCCTTCTTCAGAAAAATACACAACACAAACTCTTTTTGTATTTATGAATAGTTAGCATTATTTTTTATTTATCGTTTGCAGTAATTGTCATATCAGTAGTAATTTAAAAACCAGTTTGCCAAAGATTTGTTTATTCTAAAGTTAATCATATTTGCGATAGGTAGAATTTTCTTATTTGATTTTTTTACACAAGGGGCTGGCGCCCCTAGGCGAGCAAGCTCGCACATCACTGGATGAAAGAATGTCTCAATCTTGCGAATCACTATTCCTGAGATATCACCATTTCAAAAGTTGAAGTCGCATTTAACATACTATGCACACATTTCCGCATCACCTGTGAATGACCCTTAATACGCGAATCGTTCGTATGTAAACTAATTGCTAATTTTGTAAATTGACTTGTTGATTTTTTTAATTTACGCAGCGTTCGTTGAAGGTGTTAAATGACGCAGTGGCGCCTCCCTCCCCCCTCCGTGATGTTATGCAGAAGCATTTTGGTGTTCTACCTTTCAATTTTTTCTCAGTTACTACTCTCTGAATTTTTAAGGGTGTGAGCGGTATCCGAAGATTTTAAAATAGTTTTGTCATAAATTATTATAAAATGTTTTAGTTGTATTACTTTTTTAAGTAATAAATCTTATTAAAGATATATTACTTAAAAAATAATGATATTGTATTACTTTTTTAAGTAATAAATCTTATTAAAGATATATTACTTAAAAAAAATAATGATATTGTATTACTTTTTTAAGTAATAATTCGCCTACACCCGTTTATTTCGCAGAATTCGCCGTTAATTTCGCAGAATTAACCTAGCATGTTTTTACTCTTAGGTTCTTTTTAAAAACCCAATGGCTCACACAAAATTTTTAAGTTGTTAAGTAATAATTCCATTGGCGGCTTCGCGGCCTGCCCCCCTGCTCGCCAAACAACGAGAATTGCTGCGCAATTCCTATTGGCCGCCTCGCTGCCGGTTTGCTGATGAACCTAACTTTTCCAACCCAACTTTGCACAGGTCTATTCATATTTTACAATCCAGGTCTGTATCTATGACAAAATTAGGTCGAGCCTCGGTAATATAGAGGGATATTTTCAGCTTCTTTTTCAATAACATATGGTAAAAAAAAAGTTAAACTAACAATTTTCTAATAATCGTAAAAATTACATATTATTCACATAAATATCTTGAACGTATTTTTTAATCAATAATAGGGGGCTACGCCCGCTGCTCGCTATCGCTCGACAACCAAAGGGAATTGCTGCGCAATTCCCATTGGTTGACGAGTGATAGCGAGCATGGGGCGGCCGGCTCGCTGCGCTCGTTGGTGAACGTAATTTTTCCAACCCAATTTTGCACAAGCCTATGCATATTTTACAATCCAGGTCTGTATCTATGACAAAATTAGGTCGAGCCTCAGTTACCGCCATGCTAAGAGACACATTTGGACCCAAAACTCTTTGGGGACATATGGTGCCAAAACTTGGTGAAGAGATTTTTACAGCTTTAAAAAAACTTTACCCCACAAACTAAACTCTTTTCCAAGATTTTATCTATAACTTTAAAAAAAAAATAATAATAATTTTCCTTTGACTCCTTTTAAGGAAGTGGAGAATCTCTTCGTGTCCTTGATTTAATAATATTTATCTTTAAACAAACTTCTTACACATCCAAACAATTATGTGGAAATTTCTTCTTGCCATTGTGTTTAAAATAAACTACCCTTTATTATGCGAAAAATTTAGTAATAATTTAAAATCACCTGATTCCTTTATCTTTAAAATACAACATTTCGTAAAATTAGAATATGGGATTAACGACGATGTAAACAGCATTTTAAAAGCCCAATTCTTCGGCACTTGAACTATGAGTCCAGCTTTTTTTTTTATGCAAAGCAAATTTCCGATAATTTTTATTTCGGCCTTTTAAAAATACAAAATATAGTGTTAAATGAAATTAGTTATTTTTGTTCTTCTTAAACTTTTCCACCAAAAAAATTTTTGGTTGAAATTTTTTTCAGGTTCAGGTTTGTTCCGAAAGTGAGAAATAAAACATGTTTGCAACCAGATAAGTATATATATTTGGCCGTGCACAAATAGGTTTCGTACTTTTTCTTTGAAATTGCTTACATTCCGAACCGGTCGGATGGCGTGACGTCCAAAGAGCTTCTGTGACCTTAAAGTTGAGTTCACCATGGACAGATACTTAAAGGCAAAAATTTACGTATCATTTACGTAAACAAAAAATGGTGAAACGTAACACGTAGGGAGACCCTTGCAAAAACGCATCTCACAACGAACAAATAATATAACTAAAAAAACACCGTCTTGTTCAATATGTTGGCTATACAACAAATCATTAAAAAAATTTAAACAAGAGGAAAATTTCTAAATTTGCAAAGTGATTAACATGCTCATATCTTGATACTTCCATAATTAAAACATCTTCAAAAACTTTCTAAAAAAACAACAAGGAATATGTAACATATTCGAGTGTGCAAAGTTTATTTTATTCGCATCAATAAGAATACATTTTTCAGGATAAATAAAAAAATAAATAATCAAATACAAAGGAGCCATAGTGAAGAAGAAAGAGAAAGATACAAAAACGCAGACAAAAGGACGCATTCTTACCGAGGAAGATATAACAATTTGAAATTTTTTTATCAGTTCTGAAAAAAAAAACTTCGTAATCTTATATTCATTTTTTGAAAAAAAGGGAAATTTTGTGATTCCACCTTAGCAGAATTAACCCAATAATTGTTATAAAATATTTGTTTATTGGAACTGTTTATTAGAATAATTGTTATGTTTTGTTTATTTAAAATAGTTTTTTCATAAATTATTTTTTTTTATAATTTATAATGACGTCCTAGTTGAGTGCGTATTTAGGTGTCGGCTCGTCACTTGACTGTGGTTCGAAATTACGACGGCCGTTGCCAATAGCCCTCTTGTGCGAAGAGGATTAAAACCTAACCTATCATACAAAATATTTAAACTAAAAAATCTGTAAACCTGCTATCTTGCTACAATATATTTTAAGGTAAAATCATTTATAATAAAAAAATCTGTAAAACTTTTCTATTTATAAACACCAAAACCAAAAAAAAACCTTGTTCATTTTAATGAAGATATATTTATATTTGCCTGAATTCTTCCACGTGTAAAGTAACTTTCGTAAAAAGAACAAGTTAAAGAACTGTTCTTTTTAAAAGAACATAGCAGATAGCAACTGTTCTTTTTAAAAGAACAGAGCAGATAGCAACTGTTCTTTAAAAAGAACAAAAATATAACGGTGTGACGCCTTCCTATTTCCCCGTGATGTTATGCAAAAAAGAACCAAAATTTCATTTTCGTTTGCCTTAGTAATTTTAAATTAAAAAACTAATTGGAAATTTGAAGAAAAAAGGAATCGAGGTATAAGGGAGATACACATTCCAGAAAAAGAATGGAATGATTGAATGAATATTTCATGCTGTTATGGCTCCGTACGTTTTAAAAGCCTATACTTTAACATAGAGAGAGACTCATTTTTATTTTTAATTAAAAAACTAGTTGGAAATTTTAAAAAAAGGCATCGAGGTATAATGAAGACACACATTCCAGAAAAACAATGGAGTTCTAAGATGAATATTTCATGCTGTTATGGCTCCGTACGTTTTAAAAGAGCTTACTTTTTTATATAGAGAGAAAAAAACAATCATTCTTATAATTTGTAAGTATTTTAGTCAAATTCAAGTTATGCTACAATTATGTGTGAAAACGTAAAAATTAAGTATCAAATGGATAAATAGTCATTACCAATGCACTATTTTATATTTTAACTACTAATTGTGAAAAGAACTGTTGTGACTAAAATTAAGTATTAGAACTAAAAAATGTCGTTACGTTGAATAAGGAAATAACTCAACGGCTTTCTAAACCGATTCTAACGATTAAATTTTGTATCGAGTATTGTGGGTCGTATAGTATGTCTTTTGAAGCAAGGAAAAAGCGTTTATGAATCTTTATGCGTGGTTACGCATCCGTAATTGGCATTTATGACCAACCCGCATAGTACGACCTTCAATAAATACGTCTAAGTATATATGCCCATGTTAAATTAAAATAATTTTCCATTTGTTCATTTTTAAATGTAATTTAACTTTGCGATCCGGGGCATGCGCAGTAAAGAAAAATGACGTCATTTGGCGGTTTTTATAAACTTAACCGCCAAATTCAATTTTTTTAAATTAAAATTTAATTTTCGAACTAAATATAACTGGAAGTAACGATCTAATATCAACACACATCTACTTCTGCAATCGATACTGATGATGAGGATTGGTGAGCATGCGAAGAAATCAATCTTCGAATATATTAATTTTCGTTTATACATTTATTATCGTTTGCTAATAAAAATCAAATCGGGAGTTTTAATTTTACACTTCCACTAAACGAAAGACTTGGGAATAGCATTCATCATGTACGGAAGGGAAGTTAAATATTTTTATTGATTTTTTTGATTTTATTTTTTACGATTAAATAATTAATTATGAACTTTTCGAATAATTGTGTTCTATTTTAAAAGTTTATTTCTATCAGACAAATTTTTTTGGAAATGATTAAATTTCAAAACTTTTTTTTTCGTAAAAATCTTTTATTTCCTTTCATAGAACAAAAGATGATGCACAACGTTCAAATTTTCTTATGTTTAAATCTCTTATAGACTGCTCGAAAGTTATTATTTTAATTATTGTATTATTTTTAATTTCTCCAGTAAATCTAATTTGTGTTTTATCATAGTAACAGAAAAGTGAAAAATGGGCAATTCTTGAGCCCTGTGTCGGCGGACTTCACGGACAAATAAAAAGTTATTTAAGAAATTATTATTATTTATGAAGAATAATTTTCTTTTTTTACAATATTGTAAAAAAAAAATATTTAAAATTATTCATTTTATTTTTCAATTGAAACCAAATGTTTCCCTTTCTCCAAACACCGTCAATAACAACATGAATAAATGCTAATAATATAAATGCATTTTTGAAGGAGAATATAAAATTGTTTACAAAATACATTTTAACTTCTAAAAATAATACTTAAATTTCATATTGTTTACATTCGTTCACCACACCTTCCTCCAAATAAAATAAAGAATAGAAAAAATAACAGTCGCTAACATAGATCTGGCAGTGGCCTCATTTTCCTAAGTATTTTGGTCTATCTAGTAACATTTATAGATCGATGAAATCGCTGGAAGAATTGGAGCCAAGTAAAAGCGCCAAATTAGAAAAGAAGCCAAATAGTTTTCTTCCTAGATTTTGGCAACGGCCGCGTTTTTTTTGTCATTCAGTAGTACATTCATTATTATACATAGTTGAACCCAACGCAACCGTTAAGGGCGGCATCGTACGCAACATTGGGACTTTGGAGCATATATAACGTGCACTCTCTCTACACGGGGAATTATTCGTCGGACATTTTGGGCTGCACGGGCCGTTTATAGGTCGGCATTTATTTTGGCGATGCCCGGACCCGAATCTGGGACCTTCCGCATGCAAGGCGAACGCTTTAACCGACTGGGCTCCCCAGCCCTATGCATCTTTGATTAAACTATAAAAGAAACCAAGAATAGTAAAATAAAATTCTTCTCGGAGGTATAGCTGTAAACAAGTTGACCTTCAAACCCAGAGATCCGAGGATCGAATGTAGTCCTCCTATAAATTATAATATCAATCAAATATATACAGTCTAGAGAGAGAGAGGGTTTGTGCACGTTAAATCCATTGCGGTGCAACGGCCTATAGTCTTGTACGACTACGCGAATTGGTTCCCAGTCAGATATACACATCGTCTTTTTGACGGCATTTCAAAATTAAGAGGCACGTCGACAAAAATTCACGTATAGCTATTATGCGATGTTTAATTAATTTCTAATCTAAGTTCTAAAACCACGTACAGTGGAACTCCAATTATCCGTAGCGGGGCTGATTATCCGAATGTCAGAAAAAAATTACACCCGGCCTACCTAGCAATGTTTGTCTTTGTCTTTGTTGGATGTCATGTCCTATCTATTTGTACCGACCAAAAAAATTACTAGTCATGACATCCAACAGAGACTAATAGTAATAGGTAGGCGGGTACAAAAGTTTCAACCAACTGTAACTGCTTTGATTTTTTGCACTCATCTATTATTTATGCAAATTATCTTTTTTGAATATATATAGTGCAGTAAATTTTGGTATATATATCATTCACCATGGCTTCTAAAAGAAACCTACACATTTCAACATAAATTGAAAAATTATTACAAAAGCTATAATTCAATTTGCCAAACGACACTTTATGATTTGGATTTGGTTGGGTTGATGACGACGCAAGTGTAGCTTTAGTGCGACGTTATTCAATTAACCCGCAAACTAAGTGTGCCATCCTGTCTTCTCGAAGAGAGATACGTTGACAAGGGAGGTGCTTAGAAAAGGTAGTTACCAAGTGACCAATAGCATTACCTCCTACTAGATTAAAGCCGTACAACAGGAACGGTTTCCCTTCGTGACGTCATGACGTGAAGGCCAAATTTTTCTAAACTTTTCTCCTTTAAAAATGACTCGATAAATTTCAAAAAGTTAAAATTACTTGAAAACAAGTAAATTATTTTTACCACACACATTCCACAATTCACTCGTTGATTCACTTTACAGTAGGAGAAAAGTTGAGTCAAACTTGGCCTCCGCATCATGACGTTACGAAGGAAAAACGTTCCTGTTGTACGGCTTTAATCTAGTAGGAGGTAATGCCAATAGGCTCTTTATAGAAGGGTTGAAATCAGAGATAATCATAATGAAAATGTCAATCAATGAATTGAACATGGTGATTTGCTGGTCTCTAGGTTATCTGACCCTCCCTCTATAGCAGTTCCAATATCTTCACCAGATGCCGCTTTAGATTTTTAAGTAAAGCAAGGGTATTGAAGATTTAACGAGACTGAGCAATAACAGGCGAAATTATTTAAATATTGTAAAAAAATAATGAGCCAAAGCAGTTCACTTTGGTTCTCAAAAATGTTTGAGAATTTAGTAAAAAAAATTCCGACTGATAATAATACATTGCATGCATATATCAGTCGGAAAATAACATAGACCTTGTTTAACAAAACCCTCAACTAAAACACTAAATTTGAATAAATTCGAAATTTACTTTTTTTAAGTAAGGGGAAAGAGAATATGAAATATGATAAAAAAATATATATTTCAAGTTCATCACATTTTTATGGCCTAATAATGCAAAAAGGAATCTCTCAATTCTATAACAAAACTCCAAACAGACTACAAATGTTTTCAATTCAGATAATATTTGTTTGTGTTTTTTGTGAGAGATTTTGAAAAATTTCGCTAATTTGTACACCAATACTGAACAGATTATCTTAACAGTTTATGCATGATCCTACGTATGTTGTACGTAATTGATAGAATAACACATTCAAGTATTCTAGTTATAGCGAAACTGTCGTTTCATAGGTCACGGACAAAGATCAGAATTACGTCAGCGCCCTTGAAGATGATTTGAAAATTAAAACTTAAAGCGATATTACATGATTTAATTAGAGGTCAATTTATATACCTTCGATATTTTTTAAATTGAAGGCTGAAGGGTAAATTAGCATATTTTCGGTTGCTTTTTTTAAACTTAAATATGTAATTGTCGTCGATGTTTTGTAAACTAGTTTTGAAACTTTTTGAAACATGAAGAAAGGTTAATAATTATTTTATTATATTTCTACATTATTAATAACGCAAGTGAAATGAAATTTTAGCTTAATATTCCTATTAATAAAGGGTAGTCGGATCTTTTTATCCTATGGGACTTGATATCTATATACATAAAAGGCAACTTCCGTTTGTTTGTATAAGACACGAGATCTAAAGAACCACGCAACAGATCGTCACGAAATTTGGCACAAAAATTTATCTCATCTCCGGAACAAACATTGGTTAAGAATTTTTCGAATCAGACCATTCCTTCTATAGTTTTTGAACGTTTTTATTCGAATTTTCTGAAAAAACTACACCACTTTGGCTCAAATCCGATCTTTTTTTACTTTCCTGATGCCATCGGCTGAAAAAATTAAATAAAACTTTTAACGAAAACATTTAAAATTTAAAGTGTTTATTTTATTCTGTTGCTATTACCTTCAGAAACTAATTTCATTATTTGAAAAATAATTGACATGTTTCAAGTGACGTAATTCCGCCAGTCTCCATTCCCGGATTTTATTGTGGGTTTATTTGATGATTTTTTCATTGATTTTTTTGTTGACTGCATGTATGCATATTTAAGCAATAAATGTATAGTTAAGCTATTACTGAACTATGATGGTTAATAAAGGCCATCGTACTAGAGCTGCATATTAGTGTTTTATGTATTTATTTTTTCGCTAAATACGTTGCCAAACTCGCCAAATTATTAACTAAAACTCGCCAAATGGGCAATTTCTTTTATAAATAATTCATAATCTGGTCGGTTGTTCGAAAGTCATTGTGTTACAGCTGTATAATGGGTGTGTTTGTAGCTATATCTATTTTCTCACCAAATTATTTCCCAAAACGCACCAAATGAGCTAAAAGGTTTTATGTATTTATGAGGGAATTGTGATGACATTTATGAGTGCATTTTATAGCGTATTTTTCATTTTGGAATTTTAAGGTAATGAAAAGGGATTTTATATTTTATAACGAGCGGGAACAATAACATAAGTTTATTATCCTATAACAGGTTATATGGTACACATATTTGGAACGAGTTGATAATTTTTAATCCGTTTGAAGAAGGGTATAAATTTGCTAGCGTTATTACTGTATTTATTTTCATTCAATTATTGTACATATCTGCATTGATTTAGTACTGTATACATTTGCATTGAATTCTTAATTTTTCAGCATTTGTATTGAATTATGGTAGAAATTTGTACTGCCTATATTGTATTTATATCTACAAAGTGTCCAAAAAAAGTTACTTAATTTATTATAGAACTCCCTTGAATTGCGTTAAAATAAATGTTTGAGACCCTTTTAAGATTTAGCTGTTTTTCCATTTTTAATTCTTACTGATTATTTTTTACTGAAATATGTATTCTTTTTACTCTGAGCTTCTTATCAAAGGTATTTTTGAAATTAATATTAATCATTACTATATGCAAGTTGGGTAATTAAATGGAAAATTACTGGGTAATCTTCATATCTTATGTAACTAAAATGAAGGAAAAAATAGTTAAATTGACTGTTAAATTATTTTTCCACCTCTACCCGTGCAACGTCGGGTATAACAGCTAGTCTAAATCTAAAACAAGATATACACTTTTATTTTTTGAAACAACGTTGATAAAGTGGTTTACAAGATTCAGTTCCTTCCTTTTGAATTATTAGAAAACTAGAGTGTAAATACAGAATGGCGCAAATAAAAGTGGCCCAAAATAAGAATATAAAAATAAGAATAAGACAGAATTGTTGCCAAGTCAAAAACTAATGCAAAAACAGGTTTGCTAAGTGAAGATATTGAGCGCTTCAATATTAAGACCAAACAAACGCTTGGTGAATTATTTTCGGCAACATAGCTACAGTAGCGCTCATAAGTATTTTGACAAACTCAATTATCTTATTTTAAAACGATTTGTTAATATCACAAAGTTTTTCATACTCTTAGCTGTAAGATAATGGGTGAAGGGACGTTGAATAGGTCGCTAGAAAAAAGTACACGAAGATTTTTTTGTATCAAACATACAAAATGAATTTTATTGGAACTTACTGCGCTCAAAAGTAATTTGACACTTCTATAAACGAGGGTAAAACCCATTTTCTTTTGTAAACCTGTGACAAAACAAAAACAAATTGTTACTTCTTGTAACCTGAGTAGCTAATACTTGGTTGCATAGCCCTTAGACCTAAGAACAGCTTGGCATCGAGCTGGCATATAGAGTCAATCAGTTTTTCAATGGCACTGAGAGGAATTTGGGCCCATTCCTCACGCAGTGCTTGAAGTAAGGCTGCTTTGCTGGTGATTTCACGTCGCCTTATCCTCTTGTCCAACTGATTCTACATGTGTTCAATTGGATTTAAGTCAGGACTTTGAATTGGCCAATCCAACATGAGAACATTATTTTGAGCAAGAAAGCCTTTAACATGTTTGGAGGCATGTTTTGGGTCGTTGTCATGCTGAAAAAGCCATTCACCCTCAAAAACTTCTTCAGCGTGGTTTAACATGTTTTCTTCTAGAATCTGAGCATATTTGGAGCGGTCCATGATGCCTTCAATGTGGACCAAAGGACCAACACCGGCCCGTGAAAAGCAACCGCAGACCATAACATGGCCTCCACCATGCTTTACGGTGGGGACTTGGTGACGAACATCGTACCGAGTGTTCACAGGGCGTCTAACATACCGTATACCGTCTGACGAAAATATATTAAATTTACTTTCATCGCTAAATAGAACTTTCGCCCAATCCTTCTTAGTCCAAAACTTGTGCTTTTCGGCAAATGCAGGTCTGGCCTTTCGGTTCTTCACTGAAATTAATGGCTTCTTTCTGGGACGTCGGCCATTCAAACCGTGGTCCGAGAGGCGACGTTTGACGGTGGATACATGAACATCTACACCATGTGATGCTTTTAAATCGCGCGTTATATCGACAGCAGTGAGGCGATTTGCAACCGATCTCCGTCGAATAAGCCTATCAACCCTTTCTGTTCTTTTTTAAGGCCTGCCTGACCTTTGTTTACTATTAACTGTGCCTCGGGATTCAAATTGAAGCTTCCATACACTCAAAATTTGTCTTGAGAGGTTAAAGTCTCTGGCTACGCTTGCTTGTGACCGACCATCTTGTAATGCCGCAATTGCAGCCTCTTTGAGATCAGTAGAGTATTCTCTCACCTTGGGCATGTTTTTATTTACATTCTGGGATGTCAACACAAACGTAAACCACACTGAAAACACAATAAAATGGCTGTTAATTTACTGGGTAGCAAAAACACACACTTGTCAAAATACTTTTGAACCCATTGTTTTCTAAAAAATAGGGTTTTACTACCTGTGCTTACCTTGACAGCTTTCTTCAGCGGGGGTTAGATGTCAACTACTGCGCTTTGCTCACAAGACTGAAATGTGACGGATCTTTCACAAGATTGCGCCCTTTAGTGGCGAAAACTGTTTTGTCAAAATACTTATGAGCGCTACTGTATAGTTTGACAAGCTATATTTGAAATGCAATATAAACTCAAGGTTTGTACAGTTGTGCAAAAAAAGTTCCTACTGTAGTGATTATTTCGGCCGTTATTTATCCAAGAGAATCGGAAATTTGTATTTTTGTTAATACAAAACATTCTAAATTGATTGCAAGACATAAAATTTGCATATAAGGGGACGTTTTCATATGATACGCACTAAAATATCAGAACTCGCCAATAGTCCATGAGTAGCTCTAATGTGATGCTAACCCAATCCAAGCAATGCAAACACTGGTTTGCCAAGTTAAGCCATTGCACGCTTGACTAATCTTTTATTTCGTATTGTAGGCTTTCAGGCGTCTTTAATTGCCAAGCAACTCAATGCATCTCTACGCCGGGGCCACTTTTGTTTGCGCCATCCTGTATTATGTCCCCCTGAGACTTAGCAAAATCTAACTCTTTATTTGAACACATTTTTTTAAACAAATGAACTTTGAAAACTATGTTTGGTGAGGAGTTAAAGAAATGTCATCTTTTTATTTTCTAATTTCAGTAGCACTAAGCGAGATAGTTTAGTTTAGTTTGAATTATCGTCGCACTAGAGCTACACGAGGGCTATTGGCGACGGGCGTCGTATTTTACTAAGCGAGATAGAGGGTCTGTTAAGTTTACCCTTTTCGCGCGCGTACTAATATGTTTGTTCGACAACTACGAGATTTAACATTAAAGGATGGCTAAAGCTTAAATGTTTTTATTTCCTTTCAGAAACGAAATAATTTTAAAACTTATATTTAGATAATAGGTTATTTCTAAACTAAAATTTTCTGAAACTTTGCTTTATTAAAAAATATAATTGATCAAAAAACATGATTTTTGATTATTTCGGATGTAATTTTAGCCCCTAATTTTAGAATAAAGGAAACTTATATAAAATACAATTGTGTCGTATCAATTTCTTCCTATTTCGCTTATCATGTACCCCAAAAGCCCTACTCTAGTTAAAATTTTCAAACAGTGTTATTGATGATACTAACATGTATGACATGATATGATAAGTAAACATACAGGGTGAAGCAAATAAAAGCGGCCCCAACGTGGAGATAAGAATACGACAGAAATGTTGCCAAGTCAAAAACCAATACAAAAACAGGTTTGCTACACTCTTAAAACAAAAGAGTGAAATTCACTCCTATAGGAGAAGTGCATTTTCGGCACCGGAAAGGAGTGAAAATTAACTCAGACTGAGTTAAAACCGCTCGTTTTAAGAGTGTAGGACGCAGATTGTTTTATTTTATTTCTTTTACCCACTCCGAAAAAGAGTGAAATTCATTCCTATAGGAGAAGTGCATTTTCGGCACGGAAAGGAGTGGACATTAACTCAGACTGAGTTAAAACCGCTCGTTTGTTTTAAGAGTGTAACATGAAGCCATTGATCGCTTCAATATTAAGCCCAAACAAACGCTTGGCATCCTATTTGCCGGCAACTACGCTATGGTTTGACAAGCTAGTTGAAATGAAATATAAACAAGGTTTGTAGAGCTGATCAAAAAAAGTTCTCACTAGTGATTATTTCGGTTGTTATTTATCGTAGAGAATCGGACCTTTTTGTTTTTGTTACTACAAAACATTCTAAATTGATTGCAAGACAAAAAAATTGCATAAGAAGCCGTCTTCATACAATACACACTACGATCTGAACTGGCCAATAGTCCATGAGTAGCTCTAATGTGATGCTAATCCAATCGAACCAATGATAAAACAGGTTTGTCAAGTGAAACCATTGCACGCTTGAATAATCGAATAATCTTTTATTTCCACTTGAAAGCTTTCAGGCGGCTTCAAGAGTTTTTCTCGCCAAGCATTTCAACGTATTCCTATCTCTAGACCGGGGCCGCTTTTATTTGCCTCACGCTGTACATCCCCTTGAAAACTCGAAAAGATTTTCTTGAGGGATTGATGCGGGGGCTAGAACAAGCGGGACTGCATTTTGCTAAGATTGTTAAGTAACCCGAAAATCCCTTTAATACTACAGGTGGTAGAAAATGAAATGCTTTCTCTAATCACCGATCAAATGAAACAAAATGTTACTTTTAGAAAATAGAAGGAAGATTGAAAACATTTTAAGCAGGTAATAAGTATGAAAATTTTATCTAACTGTTTTGGACTTCCTTTTTAGTGAGGAAGGACCATTTTTTATATCGAGGTCATCTAAAAGAAGCAACTTAATTGGCAACGCAAGGTCATGATGAAGTCAAACATTATTGAGTGGGTATCAATACATTACATAATTATCCAATTAATTAAAGCCATAATAAACATTAAATTTGTACGAAACTATTTTAAGGTTCAAAAGAAAGAAATATGTAGACAAAGAGTAGAAATTGTGGATTGTAGAGGATGGGGTGCAAAGGTATGGAAACATGCGGGTATAATGGAAACCTAATAGTCCAGTAACCAGGTAGTCAAAAAGGGGCGCTTCAGGAAAAAAATACATAATTTTTTTCTCAACGGTTTTATATGTTTTCGAGGATACTAAATCCGAATATCAACTTTGTGAACAAATTCAGGCATGGGAACATTAAAAAATTGAAAAATTCCTAAAATTTTACCCCTTTTTTGTTTTTTTCCTTCTAGCATTAAAAATATTGATTTCTCAACAAAAATGTCAACACAAAAGTTAAAGTACTCTAAAAAAGCTAAATAAAAGGCACTTAATTTATGTCAGACTAATAGTTTAGTTGCTACAGCGCGCTGAAAATCAGGCAAATTCCGCCCGAATATAGAAAGTCCAAAATTTTCACTTGCAGCGCGCTCTCGAAAAATAGTATAGTCGAAATAGAGTTAGGGGTGGAATTCATAAGAACACTAACTATTCTTGTTGGAAATGGGAGGAAACATGCTTCGAATGAACGTACTAAATATCGCAACCCGAAATGTCGCGCAAAATACGTTTTTTGGCCGCTATCTTAAAAAAGGATCAATTATTTTTTTTTTTAATTACAAAACACCATAATAAGTCGAGTTTTTTATAATATTAAAGGAAATTTTATGCTAACAAAGAATGTACTATTGGTTTTAAATTTTAAGTATTTACAAAAATGATTTTGGAAGGAAACGATGAAAAAATGCCCGCTAAATTTCACTGCACACGACGGAACCACCCCTTGTATATTTTAAAATGTCCAACAAAAGTTTGATGCTTTGTGACTCAAAGTTGGTGTGTGCATTTGAAAATAAAACTAGTTATAAAAAAACTGGAACAAATGTACAATTTATTTAAACAACTAAAAAGTAAAATTTTCACTCCGCTTAGGCCACAGTGCTAAAGGTAAGCTTACTGAGCGGGACTGCCGACACATAGGCAGTGCACGCTTATATAAAGAATCAAATACATCAAAATTTGCATATAACAGAACACGTTAGATAACAGATAATATATGACATATCGTAATTGTTCGCTTTGCTTGGGAGGACCTTCACGGACTTTAGTTGAGATAGTTCATTTCGGCACCACAGTTTCCTTCCAAAATCATATTTGTAACGATTTAAGTTTTAAAACCAATAGCATATTTTTGACAGCATAAAACTTCCATTAATTTGATGCCAAAATCGACTTATTATGGTTTTTGTTATTTTTTAAAAAAAGAATTACGTTTTCTTCAAGGTTGAGGCCAAACAACATATTTTGTGCGACATTTCGGGTTGCGAATTTTAGTATGTTCATTAAAAGTATGTGTGTGTGTTTAATATCATTTGCAACAAGAATAGTTTGTGTTCTAATGAATTCCACCCCTAAATTTTATTTCGACCATACTATTTTTCGAGCTGCAAGTGAAAATTTTGGACTCTCTACATTCGGGCGGAATTTGCCTGATTTTCAGCGCGCTGTAGCAACTAAACTATTAGTTTGACATAAATAATGTAAATGACCTATTTAGCTTATTTAGAGTTCTTTAACTTTTGTATTGACATTTTTATTAAGAAATCAACATTTTTCCTGCTAGAAGGAAAAAAAACAAAAAAAGGGGGTATAATTTCGGGATTTTTTCAATTTTTTTTATGTTCCCATGCCCGAATTTGTTCACAAAGTTGATATTCGGATTCAGCATCCTCGAAAACATAAAACCGTTGAGAAAAAAAAGTACTGTATTTTTTTCCTGAATGAACTACCTGGTTACTGGACTATAAGGGATTTCCACTGTAGGGAGCTTCTCCCTAGAACTGACTGCCGTAAACACTAAACAACCACTCTCGTCTCCATTTGTCACTTTTAAACTAGGAATCAGGCGGGAGTTGTAGTTAAAAGTTGTGTGCCATTTTGTGCTTTGACATTTTCGTAAAGTTTTGGGGGGTAATTTTGTAGTACATTTTTAGTCTAACGTATAATAGAGATAGAGAAATTTATTTCACGGGATTAAAAAATAAGCAATAGGGCAAGCATTTTTGAATTTCAATGAATAAATGTAGATGAAGGTAATGTGGAGATTTACACAACGATAACTTAACAATGATATTGTAAAGCGGGCATTTGCTTTCTCGTACCATTGTAATATTTAAACTTTTATCCCTATTTGATTTTTCCAAATCTATGGTGTTTTCAAATGATCCTTTTAGATCCCTTCTGTGAAGAGAAATATCATTTGCACCTTCATTCACTGACTCGGTCCGCGATTGACAGCAGCATGCGCTCTTGATGGAGAGGAAAGAAACGACGACCTTGAAGGCGTTTTTTAGAAAGAACAGTTAAAAGACTTTTTTTATCTTCAGTGTCTGGTTTTTTAATAAAATAAGTTTTTTCCCGACTTCCAAAGGTCCAGTTGATCTTTGAAATAAAATAAAATTTTTTGTTTCATTTATATCTCTTATAGAAAGGTGACATTGGAACCTGGAAGGCATTTTTTACATACATGCAAACCAAAAAGCAATGTTCCCAATACTCAACTTAAAGCTTAAGAATAAATAGCATTTTAAATTTAAAACTTCAATTCCTATAAAACGATTGAGCTAATTAGACATGGACCGGATGACTGTACTTAAGCATCATTATAACTTTTTGTTATACTGTACCGATAAACATATTTCTTAAAAATCTTATTTAAATATGAATGCGACAGTTAATAATTCGAATTGTATAGTTGTGTGAATTTGCTTTTTTTAAAAATTCTCTCCTAATGAACAAATATCCGTTTTCTATCGTTGGACATAACTTTTGTTAATTTTAACCCATTAACAGCGATTGGTAAGAAAATTTACCAAGCGAAAAAAAGCTTTCTTCTTACGTTTATCGAAATAAAAGAAATGTTAGATAAATGCAGACCATAACACTGAATAATGTACGTAGGACAAATTAAGTTCTAATAAAAGCGATTATAAAAAAACTTAAGTAAAAAAACCTTAAAGTTAACTTTTTTATTCGGAAATGAAGCTGTAAATGGTATTCCCAAATGAGTCGTTGAGGGGTTAATTCCAAGGGTAAATGAATAATTGAAACTGTCCACTAAAAATATGTGAATTTAGCTCGAGAAATTTTGAAACTACTGTTTTAGAACCTTTGTTTCAATGTTGTAGAACAGATAAAGAACAACATTGATATCCTCTCATTCCCCCCTCGACACGACAATTTCTTTCGTCCAACACTTGGGCCCTACTTACAGGTGTGCAGATCAACCTTGACCTAGAAAAACATCATTAGATCTTCATTCATATCATTTCGATATCAACGTCGCATTGATTGCAAAGTTTCGAGGGGGAAAACGATAAAGACGTGTTTAGAGTCAGTTCGTGATTTTCGGTTTTGAAATTTATTTTGTGAAAGTCTGGAGGTTTAAAACTATTTTTTTGTGTGTGCAAATATTTGATAATTTTACTTCACAGTCATTCTAACGATTATATAGATTCTACTATAAAATAGCTTAATGAATGGTGTGTGAGGTTAAAACTACAGAACTCTGTATTAAATTTGATCTTTCTATATTCATAAGCATCAAATGTAAGATCAGGTCTTCACTAACGTGATCACTTATTTTTTCCTTAAACACCGAAATTTCACACATTTTTTGATAATCGCAAATGTATGGACTTTTCATTATCAGGAAAAATAGAAATCATCTTATATTTAAAAGATATTGTGGTTAATAAATGTAAAGAATATTTTAATTGATTAATGTTTTTACTTTTATCCCTTCACTGCATGATATTTTTTCTGCATAGAAACTGGGATTTAGTACCTTTAGTTGGTCATATTACTTGGAAAATTATTTGAAGCAGTATTGAAATCTCAGAAAATCTAATTGAATACTCAATTATAAAAAATGCAAAAGTATTTAATTTACATCAATAAGTTAATATTTCTGCAAAACTCATGTACTTCAGTAGATGATAGATCAAGCATAGTCATTATAATTGAAATCTAATCGAAAAATCTAATTCGAATACTTCATTATTAAAAAATGCACGAAATAGTATTTATATTTACAGTCAAATAAAGTTGTGAAATGATTTCTGCAAAAAACTACGCATGTGGACTTGTGCAGTGAAGATGATTAAGTATCAAAGCATAGTTCAGTTTATAAGTTTGAAAATTCTCTTCTAACCTAAAAGGAAAAATTTAAACCTACGAAAAATAATTTAATTTTTATGTATTTTAATTATTAAATAAATTAATACATTTGATGTGGAAAATTCGTTTTAGAAGTTCGTGCATTGAACTTTGTAAATTTCTTAGGGTAAACATAAATATTTATGGCTTTAGTTGAAGCACTCTCCAACGCCATTGCCGTCGCATTCAACACCATTTGCATTCGACTTAACCTTTACTTCCCTGTGTGTTCCGGTGATGACTGAGTGGACGAAGAGTTGTCAATATATTCTTGAAGAGCGTACTTGACAAAAGCACAGAAATCTCAAAAAATAGTCACAATTTAACTGTTTTGATGCTTCAGATCCGTGTAACTTTATTCTTCCAACTTTTGGGAATAGTATCAAAACTGTAAACGATTGATTCATGTTCTATACATAAAGCTCAAATCTCCCGCAACACTTTGCTTGTGATTGCATAAATAAATGTTTGTGTGACTAGATGTATTCTTAGATACCACATCCGGAATGTTAAATAAATTATATTCGACACTAATGGAGATACGCCTCTTTGGCTCGAAGATAAGTTTCTTAATTGAAGCCTTTTGGAAGGAAATTTTCAGTGGAATATTAAATTACGCAGCAATTAGGTTAATTTAGATATTTGGTAGTGTTTCTTTTGCCTTTGGAAATGGCGAAAAGTCCCAAAGGGTTTGATATAATTGAATTGTGTTTTAAAAGTCAAGAGGTGACCATAAAAGGAACTCTAGCTCAAGTCCCATCTTTCGATTGCATAGAAGTTGACCTTTACCTTCTTCAAATGAAATGTTTCGCATTTTTAGATGGTTTTAGCTTATGCAGTCACATGTTATATGTTGGTTTGTTATTTTTATCAATGACAAAAAACCTATCAATATTCTTTGCTGAAGAGGGTCTGAGCGTCTCATTAGAAGAACTAATCTTTGGAATAATTAAAAGAAATTGAATACCTAGTGCTTTAATTGGTTTGATAGTTTACTGCTGGGATTTGGCAATACTATTACTAACAATTATTAGTAGAATATTTTTTTAAAAAAATATTATACTATATTATACAAGGTATTCCGTAACTAACTGGTCATTGAAGGGAAGCCATTGCGATATTTTTGCCAACCCCCTTAACAAGTTGTCAACTAATTAAACGAACCTTTGGCTGTGGTTGGGTCACCTATACTAAGGCAGCACATGGGTTTATTATAACGAAGGGATGAGTTCTTTTTAGTTTGGTTTAGCATCCCTCTAGAATTACCCAAAGGATTTCGACATTGAGCCTCGTAATTATATAATTCACAGCTATTACTTTCTTTTATTACAGAAATTCTCTAAATTAAAAAAAAAATTAACCCCAAAAATTCTAACCAAATTTAGTATTTTTAGAAATAGTGGTTTGAAATTATGAAATGCTAATTTAAACAAATAATAAAAACAAAATTCCGAGTTGCTAAAAAAAAGAGTACATATCTTCGTCAATGCATCCAAAAGTTGCCCTAGTACAAGTAACCTACCACGACTAAAAGTGCATCAAATTGTTTGCTACCTTTTTTTTTGGGGGGGGGGGGGGTAAAACAATCACTATGACTTTCTTTAAATAGCTGGTCATTTTTGATACACCTTGTAACAAGTATATTGAGAGCTAGACAAAAAAAACAATGCTGGTTATATAGATAAAAATGAATAGTATCTCGTTTGGGTTTAATAAAAATAATCCTTTTTCAAATAATTTGTCGCTTTGATACCTTAAAAAAATTTATAACAGTAATATCCGAATGGCTGTAGTTGAGAATATTTTTAACATTCCATTGACGATGAGTCGAATGCGTCGATAGAGGAAGCGTCCCAAAAATGCAGAGCTTAAACGTGCCTGATCGTTTTGTGGTCGCTACCGTTCCTTGTTAAGCACTGACAATTTTCCCAAAAGATGGGTCAGAATTCCAGTTTCTCACGATCTTCGCTTATAAGGACGCATTTTTAATGTATACTTTTTCGGTTTCATTAAGCAGATACCTTTCTACTTGCCCTTCCGTAATTTCTGACATAACTAAAGAGCGAGTTCAGAGTTCATGGCAATGGAGTTATTTTTTCCTACTCATTATTTCGAAAAATGTGAATGATTTAGTAAACAGCCTTTAGCAACAAACACATTTCCCTTACCTGTAGAGAGTGGGTTTTTACTAATACATATTTTCTTAATTCCCGATGGTTTCTGAAATTACGTGTGAGAGGGTAGCACGACTTGCGGTGGGTCGCGGCATTGCATTCGGGTCGGCATCCGACACAAAAACATGCACAACGACAACTAGCATGTATATTAGAAGTCACTCCAGTAGTTGAAAACGTCTGTGACCTACTCATTCTAAAATTGAAACAATTCATTTTCATGTATTTCTTTTTTAAAAAAAATGGTAATACCAATGTTAATATGTACCCAGAGTTATAGTAAGTGATACGTAACCTGTACAGTATAATCTAAAACTGTTTGTGATTATGTAGTATGTGTTTAGTCTACAACTAAACTCGTACTTTACTTTTTAAGTTTCATTTTTAAAAGAAGGGGATTCATAAGATGGGGAGCCCCATTTAAAATATAAGTAAAAGATGCTTGCCAAACTTTTTTCAATATATTTTTATGTACTTTAAAAAAGTTACAATTTTTAGATAATGTTTTATATGTTGACTGTTTATTATTATAAATTATTTTTAATATTATATTAATAATATTAAAAATATAATATAATATTTTAATATATTTTATGACTACGGTAAAAACTCCCTAAAACAACTTATGGTCTTACATCATAGTTACTACAGTAGTGTAAATTGATTTATGAACTAACACTATTTTTTTCAGATATCGCTTAGTATTAATTGCTATTGATTCGAATTTTGTGCTTTGTACATTTAAAGCATAATAAAGGATTTTCACGCCTAATTTTTTTTATGATATTAAATAAAAATATATGTAAATATTTCGTTTTTAAGCAACTAAAATGTTGGAAATTGATTTATGAACTCAAATCTACTTTTAACTCAGGTATCAACTATTCTAACTAGTTCTTCATTTGAACATTCATTGGAAGCTTACCATCAATGTTTTAAATAACAAAAATGCCTACTTCATTGACATTTATCTGGTTTATTTCCGTTTTACGAAATGGTAAGCGTGAGGGACTGTCTGAATACGAAAGGGCAAAAGTAGACACTTTTATACTATGCAATAAATCTGTAAGCGAACAATGCAATTCATAAATATTTGAAGAACCATATTCTGGTTTAGGCAAAAACTTCAATAAGAAAGGTGTAAACCTCGTTTAAGCACAAGGGACAAAAGCTGCATTATTTGACCTGCATCCCAAAAAGGTTCCATTTGTGGCAGCATATGGACATAACAGGGCGAATTTGTTATGAACTATCATTTCCTGTAACTCCCAGATAAGTAAGACAAATATTGAAATCGTCGTCGAACTTGAAATGGTCCAAAAGGAAGGCTGGCCCGAAGTTGATTCTGCACTTTAAGGCTAAGTCTCCCATTTTGGGAACCATTGTTTAATATTTGTTTTCTTCTTAAGTAATAAAGATAAGTACATTTCTTTTTTTCTCTGAATATTAAAGTATCTAGCTACCATAGGTAATTTTTTCAAAAAATTTGTAATGTAAATTGTATTTTTTAAAATTGTAAAATTGCTAATTGTGTCTTCATTAGAAAAAAAATCGCTAAAAATATTTAAATCGAGTGAAGGAGTTTCAGGACATAGAATATGGAAAACAATAGTTCTATTTTCAAGTGATAACAAGCAGGTGTCAAAAAAATTAATTAAAAAAGATTTTACAGTTGTTTGTTTAGATAGGTCCCAAAATGGGAGACTTGGCTTGTTCTGATTAGCAGAATAAGCTCAACACCTGTTTTGCATGAAACGCCCCTTTTGCCTTCTGTTTATTCTTTATCATTGAATCACCATGAATTTATCATTGAAGTTGGATCTTACAACAAAAATATGGGTGGGGTAGATCTTCTTGATCGCTTTTTGAGTTCTTACGGACCAAAAATAAAGGGAAAGAAATGGTGGTGGCCATTTTTTACCAACACTCTAAACATGGCTGTGGTAGCTGCTTGGAGAATCCATCGCGAGATGAATGGACACATGTCTCAATTAGACTTTTTACGAGATATTGTGATGTGTTTGATGAAATCAGAGAGACTGGAATCGTTGCCAACACCTTGACTTGGACCGTAAAACACCAGTAAACTCTAACATATGCTTTGATGGTGTAAATCACTTCATTAGTCAAGCTGGAAAGCAAACAAAATGTAAAGTCTGTAAAAAGAATAACCGCTTATGGGGCGAGAAATGTAAAACAATGCTGCACAAAAATTGCTTAGTTAAATTTCATACAAAAATGTAAAAGAAAAACGAAATAAAACAGGTAAGAAATATTATGGAGTTTTTATTTTATTGCATGAACATATTTAATATGCATTTAAGTGATGGATAATTAACTTTATTAATAATATTAAACTAATTTTTGGGATTTCTAACTCAATCTAGCGAGATATTTAAATTAAATATTAAATTTGCAATTTTGTGAGGAATGTATCCGTGTTACCCCCATTAGACGCCAAGTCTCATATTTAGGGACCATACTCCATCTTCTGATCAAATAAAGATTTTTTTAAAAATTAAACTACATATGATAAAAGACTGCTATTAAACCTGGAAATATTAAAAATTCGTGTTTTATATAGCGGCCTTTAATGGGTTAAGAACATGCAATTAAATTATTGTTAAATGTTGCATGAAAATGGGGGGGGGGAATGGAAAAAAGTGACATTTTCTGATGAAAAAAGTTCAATTTGGGTGAACCTGATGGTTTAAAGTATTGTTGGAAGGTTCTTCGTAAGAACCAAGATCTGTCTATAGTAGAAATGTCGGTGGTGGAAGTGTGATAGTTTGGGTCACGGAATCTCATGATGGAAGAAGCGAGATTATGTTTCTGAAGGAGCGACAAACATCACTTAATTACAAATTAGTTCTAGAAAATTAGTTGCTTCCGTTTACTTGGTAAAAGTATACATTTGATTATATTTTATGCAGGATAATGCAAGTATCCACACCTCAAATGAAGTGAAAAACTGTTTAGATGTAGAGAGTGTTGTTCATTTAGATTATATGCCAATAGTCCTGATTTAAACCTCATGGATAATGTCTCTGGTCAATTGATTAGAATAAAGCATTATGCATCAGTTACAGAATTGAAGGACTCCATTATTGAAAACTGGAAATTAATTAACCAATAAATGATCGAAAGTTTCGTGTTATCTATGAAAAACAGAATCAAGGAAGTATTAATGAAAAAATGTAGTTTTACTAATTATTTATTGAGATTAAATGTAAAAGTTCGTAAATCAATTTCCTTATGCTGAAACGAAAATATCAACCAAAGAAATTGCTTACGAATTTGTATACATTTTTATTCATGTGTATATTATAGTTTATTATACAAAGCCTGTTTATTGTATGAAATTTAAATCGAAAAATATTAATGTAATAAAGAAATACTGTTAAAAAACTGTTTGTTCATAAATCAATTTCCATCACTGTATGTCGTCCAAATGACGTTGTTAAAAATGTATGTCATTGTTTTAAAATATCCACTAGAGTACAAATGCATCAAAATCTAAAGCATATCTCATTATTTTAAAATTATCATTAATTTTTCATAAGTTTTATTATTTTTGCTAGTTTACATGTAAGCTATCCCATGAAATATACTACTCTATGCTTGAAAAAAAACAGCCAGAAAATTACACAATAGCTTATTATTACAATTATATTAAATATTGAATTTAACTTTTGCAGAGAGATAAAATTACGTTCACAGCTTTACAACAAAAATTCAAAAAATAAAATAAAAAATCTGCTCGAAAAGGATGGTATCTATGCATTTCACGCTTCTGATTTCACTCCCCGGAATCCTTTCGATCTCCCCGTAATAGGAAGAAGTGCTTTTGTGTCCCTCCTAGTTTATGACAGACACGCAAATTTCATTTGCTCTTAGAAGAAAACCCTCTTTAAAAAATGGTTCCCATGTCAAATAGAATAATAGCAAGTGCAATAAAGTTAATGAAATGTTTATGGTCTTTTTAGATAGCAGCTGTTCTATTATTCTTCCCTAACCTCGTTATTATTCAGAATCTATAACTATACCTTTGAAGCATTTAACCTAAAATAGATTGAATCCTTTTTTTTAAGTTTGAGGTTATCATTAAATAACCGTTACTTATTTGCCCTGTTTTTTTTAAAGGACTGTTCTTTATCCAATTAAAACACGTGCTTCTAAACCAATTTGTTCTAATCCCAAGAACTTATACTCCACAAATATGCTAATTTAGATTAAAAATTGAGACTATTTTACAGAAAAAAGACATTTAAAAAATGATAAGAAGACCATACCTTAATTGGTTGAATTTTTCTCTTATTGACCTAATTAAGAATTGTTATTTTTGTGCACATAACTCATTGTTTTATTGAAACCAAAGGCTATTCATTTGAGGCTTCCTATCATATGTGTCCACTGGAAAAGGCAAAATCCGAGTGTTTCCCTTATTGATATTGTTGATATGCTCCACTAAATTGACTCCATCACATCTCCACCTAAGTATGGGTGTGAGGGAATTAATAAAGTCTTGTCATCGAAAGCAGTAGGTAAAAAAATGTGTGGCTTTGTGGTAACTGACCTTGTCTACATTGCTGTCTGGATAAAAAATATATTTTTGTATGATTTAAAACGATTAAGCAAAGCTCAGGTCAAATTAAATCTATTTTCAAAATGTCTTAAATAGTTCGAAAATACATATGAAGGTAATTAGAAAATACTGAGAAAGATAAAAAGAACGGTATTTAGAAGTCCACTTCATGTTTGCCTTATAAACAGAGTGAAATGATACCCAGGGACTCAGTAAGAGGCTTTTCAAACTCCACTCGCCAAATATCTATGGTAAGTTAACCATTGAATCCTAAGACACCGTGCTCCTGTGGCCGGGTGTGAAGAGGCGCCATTAAAGTTACCGAAGCGAGGCGTGTGAAGAACCGTTAGAAAAGAACATGCCGTTTTCCTTTTCTAGAGTCGGCCGAGCGGAAGACAATTAGAGAAGCGGGCCGCTACAAAAAACCAACTCGGGGGGACTTCCTTTCCCAGAAGAGGTCACGGCTGTTCCGCTTGGCCCATCAACCACATTCAAGGGGGGCTTTGGTCACCACCCAAACAGAGCACGCCGAATTCAGGGGACGATACCGAGACACTTTTGATGTCACTAGTGTTCCTGAGCTGCAGGTTAAAAAGTGGTTGGAAAATTCCGCAGCAATACATTAAAGTTTCCATACAGCCCAAATATTTCAAAGAAAATATAGTTGCCCAAATACCTACACTATTAATTCATTTAATGGACTTCAGTAGTTTATTTAAGCATATTTTAAATTTATTTGATATATTTTGAATGAAAAATATATAGAATAAAGATTTTTTCAAATTTGTTTTGATGGGATTTTAAGTACTTTTATTTTAAAATTATTTAGATTTTTTCTATGGTTAGTTTTATTTAACTCGTATAGGGACTTTAAGAGTTAAACAGCTTATTGAATATAATTAATTTATTCTTTAAAATTAGTAGAAATATAAATCTTTTAAAAAACTAACCAAATTAAAAATATTATAAAATGTGAAAGATAAGACCAAGTTATTCAAAAGAAAGCAAACAAAAAAAATCTCTTTATATATTAAGAACATTTTCCAGGTATTTCGGGTCACTTCCTACTTGCAAAAGTGTCCAAGAGAGGGCAGCATCAAAGACTTCCTAAAATGAAAAGAATAAAAAATATAGCTAAAACATTTCTAAATAATATTATTATTACATTCGTTATTTATTATTTTGCATGTATTTTTTACTGAATACAGTTTTTGGAAAAAATATCAAGAAACAAACTTACATGTATGTATAACCTTTTTTTTTTCGTATAGATCTCCTTACAGTTGCCAGTCAGAGCATATTGCAGACACTTTAACCCTTCACTGCATGATTTTGTTTTTCAGCATAAAACCTAGGATTTAATATTTTCAATTGGCTAGATTACTTGGAAAATTATTTTAAAAAAATCTTCGTTCTTGCTGCCCAAATCACTGATTTATCTAAAGAGCGTTAAAATAGAAATGCCCTAAAATATTTTTTTAAAAAAACTAGATACTGACTTTTTTTAAGAGATACACTGGTTTAAGGGGATTACAAAGATATACTAATCATTTTTTGCTTTTACAAAATTCACTCATATAAAATAGACTAATTAGGACTAACTAACAAAGTCAATCAACAAATCAAAAAAAAAGGTTAAAAGCTAATTAGCCTATTTTTGGGTAGGTTATATTAATAGAATTTTCAATTAGTTCGTTACTTGTACATTTCTAAATGATATGGAATATGGCAAGAAAAGTAAAACTATTTCTTTTTGTGTCTAAATGTACGTCTGTGCCAGATATGGCACACGGTGGGCGTAATAAAGGGTTAACTAACATTTAAAAAAAAACCCATTAGAAAGGCATTTAAAAAAAAACTTGATTTAAAATTTACGAAAAGAGAGGGGAATATGCATGAAGGGTGAGAATTCACTCACCTCAAGACATTTAATTTCAAGAAAGTTAAAATTTGGTTTTACAATTGTTGTTTTTTAAAAAGTGATATTATTATAAGAAATGAAAGGCTATTCACTTAGAAAAAATCTCGTTACTTAATAATTTGCAAAGTGTATAATGCTCCATTTTTAATGTAGTGATTTATTATTGTTATATAAAAAAATTCCAAGCTATCCATTGCAACTTGATCTTATTATTCTTTCATGCCAATTCATATTCAAGGCGATTTAAGCGTATGCCGCCTTATAGATAACCGTTCATGGGAGCCCTTTTTTCCCATTTGCTTCAAATATTTGTTTTGTTCAAAAAGCGGATAGAGTTGATTTCGTTTTTGAAATAAATGTGCCCTTTTAATTTTTAATATTGAATTCCCTTTCCAATGAGCCGCCTCATTCGGAATGTTCTTTCTGTGTGAGAATGCTCCCGTCCCTCCCATATCGCTCCCCGACAGGTGCTGCCCACCGGAGCGAGGCGCACGCGATGCGAGCCAAGACAATGGGGCACGCCCCGCACGGTGGGAACCCAAATGAAGCGCCGCAACGAGGGCGAAGCTACAAACTTCCACACTGATGAGTGCAGGATTTGGGTAAGACTAAAATATTGGTCAAACTTTTAAATAAAACTTACTTAAAACTTAAAAACAAAATTGGGGTCTATCTTTTGGTCCCAACGGTCAATTTGTCTATCATCGTTTTCAGTAATACCTTTAAAATCAAAAATGTTGTATGGCAACGGCCTTTTGTGCAAGTGCGATTTTTCAAAAACCTTATTATGACGTCCGATAGAAACTGGATACCCGTGCACCAAACTTCACATCTGTATATCTTTTCGTCTTTCAACAATGACAACACAAAAACAAAATTGTATAACAGCTACCCTTTGAGCATGTGCGATGGACTCGAAAGCCTTCTTTGGACGTTCGACAGGCACTAGAAACTCGAGTACCCCATTCGAAGTCCCTAGCTCTTTTATTTCGAGCTGAAAAGGGGTTTTAAAGAGACAGACAGATCCAAACCACTCTTTCGGAACCCTTCCAAACGTGCAGTTCTCCAATTTGTGTCTGCCCCCGTGTGTGTGGGAAAGTGTCCGAAGTGAGCCCGAAAGTGTCTCCGTTCCCTGTGACCCGGGGCCATCCGCGATGGGAAAACAGAGCAAAGCACGCAATCCATGATTACATTTCGAGTTCTTAGATTGAGAAGAGTTTATTTATTCATACGTTATTCATTCATCTTTAAGCATGATAGTTTCTAAATAATATTTTTTAAAGGTGGAGTCGCCGCTAATTTTCAATAAAGTGTTTTTGAAACAGTACTATTTAAGGAATTTCCCGTAATTTTGTTCATTTCAATCGAACGTCTCATTTTTGAGTAGATTCTTCAAAGAAATGATCTGCGAATAAAGTCCTTTTACGGTTTCTATAGTTGTTACCAAGAGTCATTCTTTCATGTATTTTTAAAGATGCAAGTAGCGTTATGTCCCAATAATTACAATCCCCACAATTACACAATAACTACATTTACACCCACATACATTCATAATTTTCTAAATGAACTTGAATCTGTAACTAAAGTTAATATATAAATTTAGTAAATGTACATAGCTGTTTTAATACTAAGTAAAATTGTATTTTCTTCATAATTTTCAAAGCCAAATATTGAAATATATGTAATTTTTTGAAAGTTTATCAAAAGGACAGGTAAGAAAAAAATAAGTTGTTATTTCTTCGTGTTATACATCTCGTTGATCTATAATCTATTTTTTTACGATACCTCTATTCTTTTCTTTTGCTTTGTTTGTTTTATTTGATTAACATCACACTTGTACATGTCATAGGATCGTTGTAAGAAAGAACAGGAATATACTGCGTTGCAAAGGTTTAGACAATGACTTCATTTAGATGTAAAATTTAGAATTGTGATAGTAGAATTACAAAAAAAACCCTAAACATATTAAAAAAATATTTTGAAATGCTATAATTGAAACATAATTGTTTGATTTGCTATAGCAATAATTTTTTTCATAAAATAAAAATTTGTATGATGCAAAAATTTGGTAACAAATACGAGATTATGCTAATTTAAAGTAGATAATGGCCTAATTTCGCAATTTTATTGATGAATTATATTTTTTCCATGTGATAATATAACAAAACATGATATCCGGTGAACTAAACAGATTTAATAACAATAGTGGTTTAATTTTACACCAAACAGTCGACATTTTAGCCACTTTAAATCTTTATTCAAATCATAATTGCTTCAAATGTACAATTTAACATCTCTAAATATGAACCGAATGCCTACCAGTCCATCACCTTAAAGTTTTGGTATGAATTCGGGGATTTAGAGACATGGCATTGACCGATTTTCTTGATAAAAAGTGCAGTCTTTCTCATATAAAATCACAGAATAGTGACATATTATTCTTTTTTGCACTTTAGTACAATGCAGAGATAGCCACATCTTATAAAACGACAAAAAAAAGTCGTTCATTTTAACGTAAATTCACTCCACACCATTACGAAAGTTCCTTCTTTATACTGAAGTTTGAAATTTCTTGAGAAAAACCGGTTTCTTTGAACCGGTTACAATTTAACCGGTCCCTTTAGTGCTATTTAAACGGTGGAACGTTTATAATGGTCTGGAGAAAATTACGTTGATGAGACAGACTTTTTTGTCGTTTTTGAAGAGGTGAGACTATCTTTACATTACTAAATGTGCTATTACATGTACTAAAGTGCAAAAAAGAATAATATGTCGCTATTTTGTGATTTTATACGGGAAAGACTGTACTTTTCATCAAGAAAATCGGATATTTTGTCTGTTTGGTGTAAAATTGAACCAACATTGTTATTAAATCCGTTTAGTTCACCGGTTATCGTGTTTTTATTTATCGTATGAAAAAAATACAATTCATCAATAAAATTGCGAAATTAGGCCATTATCTACTTTAAATTAGCATAATCTCGTATTTGTGTCTGAACTTTTGCCTCATACAAATTTTTATTTTATGAAAAACATTATTGCTATAGCAAATCAAACAATTATGTTTAAATTGTAGCATTTCAATATATTTTTTTTATAAATTTAGTTTTTTTGTAATTCTACTATCACAATTCTAAATTTTACAGCTAAATGAAGTCATTGTCTAAACCTTTGCATCGCAGTGTATGATCCGTATTTTTGAGTCACGCTTGGCCCGAGAGCACCTGTAACGACTGATCGACTGTTGAAGAAGGACACTACAAACAAATACAAGGGATAAACACCTAGGTATTTTCAATTTAGTTTAAAAAAAACTGATAATTAAATGGCACACAAAATTGTTAAACCCACCATCTGTCAGTCAATTATGTTGATAATTTTAACGGGCATAAAAAATGTCGTATAATAATTAGTATTTCATGGTTCTTAAATAATCTCTAAATGAAATTTTTTATAGTCCAAATAAAGCCACACAATAGCTTATAATACTCATATCTAAATACCTTTATTTATGAGTTAGTTAACTTAGATTCTAAAAATTAAAATGAATTAATGAAAGAGTCTGGGCATAGATTTAAGTTTTGGTAATTTCTGCACTGATCTTGTTCCATTCTTCGATCATTACTGCTTTCAGTTGAATTTTTGATTTAATGGTGATGACTTTTTATTATTAGGGGCATACCTATGAAATGACCCTTTTTTAGAAAAACTTAACTGATAATGTGACATCACTGATTGAGGGTAGTCAATCGAAATATGCGCCATCAAAATCATAAACTTTTGCCAATCTCTTTGGTAAATCCTTCGTGCGGAGGCAAAAAATGGAAGATACCCATTTTTCTAATTCATCCAAAGTATCAAAGTGCTGCTCAGCCAAACCATGCACCATGGATCTGAACAAGTGATAGTCTGAAAGAACAATGTCTGGAAGCGGGTGCGATCTCATTTGAGGTTTTTTAAGGTGTCATTATTTTTTGTGGTGTGAGGACGCGCATTGTTATGAAACAAAATAACTTCTCCGTGTCTGAGAGCCCATTCTGGCCGTTTGTTTTTTAATTACCAGTTTAAATCGGTTAATTGTGGTTGATGTCAGTCAGAAGTAACTGTTTCACCAGGTTTAAGCAGCTATAATAAAGAACGCCCTTTTGGCCCTACCAAACGCAGAGCATTGTCTTCTTATCAAAACGATTTCTCTTTATTATCGATGTTGATGGGTCTCCTGGATCAACCCACGATTCTTTTCATACGAGATTGTCAAAATATATCAATTTTTCGTCACATGTGACAAATCGATGCAGAAAACTCTTTCTTTGATGTTGAATCAAAAGTTGTTCCCAAGTGACTCTTCGGTTCTCGATATGTCTTTCTGTTAAAGCATGTGGTACCCACTCTCCTTCTTTGAGAATTTTTCCCAAGTATGCAAACAATCACTAATACATTTCTGAGTGGCATTCAATATTTCTGAAATCTGTACCTGAGTTATTGTTGGGTTTTCATCCAAAATATTTTGCAATTTGTCATCTTCGAATTTTTTTGGTGGTTTTTCCCTTACCTTTGTCTGCCACATCAAAATAGTCATTTTTAAATCGATAAAACCATAGTTCACAAGATGATCCAGATGAACCATTATCTCCATAAGTTTTCTAAAGTATTCGAAAAGCTTCAGTAGCAGTTTTTTTTCAAAATAAAGCAATGGATAAAATTTCCCGCAAATGTCCCTTTGTCGGCACGAAACACGACATCTCCAAAGTCCAGAATCAATATGATAAAAACACAGCAGTAATTAATGACACCTGCCGACTGAAAGGTAAAGAAAAGTCTGACAAAACACTAGTTCGGCGATTAAAACACAGCAGTTATAATGACACCTGCCGACTGAAAGGTAAAGAATAGTCTGACAAAACACTAGTTCGACGATTAAACACTTTATTAACCTAGGTGCAGTGCCATCTGTTCATTCAAGGTCATTTCATAGGTACACCCCTAATAGCACAGCTAATTCTTTCCAAATATGTAAAATAGGCTTTTAATCCAAGGATTGAGGTAGGATTTTACGAGTTTGAGGACAATAATAGGTTTTAGGTTTAGTTTGAATATCGTCGCACTAGAGCTACACGAGGGCTATTGGCTACGGGCGTCGTATTTTAGAACCACAGTCAAGTGACAAGCCGACACCTGAGTAGGCACCCAACGCAACCGTTAAGGGCGACATCGTACGCAGCGTTAGGACTTTGAAGGATATTTAACGTGCACTCCCTCTACATGGGGAATTATTCGTCTGACATTTTGGTCTGCACGGGCCGTTTATAGGTCGGCAGTTATTTTGGCGATGCCCGGACCCGAACCTGGGACCTTTCGCATGCTAGGCGAATGCCTAACCAACTGGGCTCCCCAGCCCCCAGGACAATAATAGAGGCACCATAGACGAACATTTGAGGTCGTATGTTTGGGATCGTTGTCTTGGTAATACACAAAGTTGTTTAAAATACTCAAATTTTGAGCTGACACTTTTAAAATGTTGTTGAGAATCATCATATAAAATATATGATCCATTATACCATGGATGAATACTATATTGCCTATTCCAGCCGCTAACATATACACTACCAAAACCTAACACCCCCATCGCCATGTTTCACTGTTCCAACTAAGTTCTTGGGATTGAGTTTTTCATTTATTTTTCTCCATTAAATTATACGCCCATCAGAACCTAAGGTGTTGAACTTACTCTCTTCTGCAAATGAGACACGTTTCCGGTAGCTTTCAGTGAGTGATTTACCAATTTTTGGGGAAAAAACGCCTAGTATTTCTGTTCTTCCAACTTACAAAGAATTTTCCCATGTGCAGAGCAGACGTTTATACAAGTATTCCGAAAGATTCTATGAATACGTTCACAGGAAATAGAAGTTCCATGCCTTTCATTATAATATGAAGTAAATTTTACTCCACTTAGATATGGATTCCTGGGGCTTGAGTGGCTACCATGGCGCGTTCGGCAGGTGGTGGATCGCCGAATATCCTGCCCAGTGACAGGACAGCCTCGAATAACCAATAAGAGGTCGCGAACCAACTCCCGTAACCCCGGTGTTATGCGATCCGTGCCTAGGGTGAATGACACAGCGGTGTATGTGTCTTAACGGAGCCTCTAGTATGACTGGCAAACTGCTAGAGTAAGCTGCCTTACCCAGTATCCTCAGGCAATGCTGGGTGGACTGTTTTTCCTGGGGTTTATTTTTTGAAAATTTATGGAAATAAACGAACATAAAAAAACAAACCTTGTTTTTACAGGCAACACTTCTAAGGTAGAACCGTCAAAGACGAGGTAACCGAGAAGACATTTATTGAAGGTGCAGAAATGATACTTCAAACGAGGTAGAAATGACCTCCACCCAACCGTCAACTTTGGAGCACAGCAGGAAGCTATTAACAGCATGACTGACACTCTGGAAAAGGTTAAACTTAAAAACTTTCTGGGCTCAAAGAAAAAAATGACCAGAGAAAGGAAAATGGCAGCCGGGACCTGGTAGATAAACCCAAGGGAAAGGGCAAAAAACGTCAAAGCGACAGGATGGAGCAGGAGGCGGTCAAAAAGACCTCTAAGAGAGACGGACCCGTCGGGTGAAACCTACAGGGAGGCTCTCACGGCGGTAAAAATGGCCATACTCCTAGAGGGACATCCTGAAAAACGCTTCTCAGAGGAACAGGCTACAGACCTGGAACTCCTGATTATGACCAAGATAGAGGAAAAGGAGAATCCTGCCCCTACATTTCATATCTTTGCAGACTATTGACAATGGGGCTCTTATCATCAACTGTGCAGATCTGGAGAGCTCTAAGTGGCTGGAACAGACTGGTCAGTGAGTTAAACCCATGGCAAGACCAAACACTTCTAGTGGGAGAGGCAAAGAAACTTGTCAGAACCACTAAAATCATTGCAAAACTTCCAAAAGTTTTCACTAAACTGGATACTAATGTCATCCTGAAAAAAATTGAGACTCAGAACGGGGGGCTAACTTCTACAGAATGGAGCATTCTGAACCTGAAGCGTGAACCCTCGGGTATAACTATATTCTTCAACATTCCAGAATTGGATGCGGATACTCTTGGAAGAAGGGGATATAAATTTTATATTGGACTTCACCAAGTTCAAGCCAAAGTCCTGGACAAAACCACAAAGCCTGATGGTGATAAAAGTCCTTCAAGCAAACATCCACCACAGTAGAAGTGGTAAACTAACCTCAGTAAGAAATTTCTTACTGAGGACACACACCTGCCCTGATTCAAGAACCCTGGCTTGTCAGGGGAAGAATCAGTGGCCTTAAAGGAACTAAGGGTAAGTTAATATACGACTACAATGGTAATGCCAGAACATGTATCCTCGTAAACAAAAATATTGAAGTCTTACCTCTCAACTGAATTCATCAACAGGGACCTCACAGCTGTGAAGATCAGACTCCACATAGATGGGAGTGACAGAGAAATTATATTTGGCTCCGTTTTCTTGCCCTATGAAGAGAAGAATCCACCTAACCCAATCCTGCACAAGTTTTTAAAATTCTGTACAGAGAACAAATTGCAGGCAGTCCTAGGACTAGACTGCAATGCACATCACGTTGTTTGGGGTAGTACAGACACAAACAAAAGAGGTGAGTGTCTTTTAGAATTCATTCTTAAGTATAACCTCGATATTCTAAATAAGGGCAACGATCCGACTTTTATTACCTCTAACAGAGCTGAGGTAATTGACATTACTATTTCTACTCAGTTATTGAGTAAAAACATTAACAAATGGAAAGTCGATGGTAGACCGTCAGGCTCCGACCGTCAAAATATCCAATTTGAAATTAACTCTAATGTTAAAATTGACCGAAGGTTCAGAGATCCCTTGAATACGAACTGGGAGAAATTCCAGGAAGAAATTAAGGGACTGACTGAGCTGGGGGGGGGGAAACCAATAAGAGACACCTATGATCTAGAAATTACAGCAGAACTGCAGCAAAATAATATCCTAGATTCATACAACAACAACTGCCCAATTCGTAATAAGAGAACACAATACATCAAATCACTTGGTGGAACGACTCTTTAGAAACCGAAAAGCAGAGGTTAGGAAGCTTTTTAACAAAGCTAAGAAGAAGGGTGAATGGATAACTACAAAAAAGCCCCACCAATTATAACAAAAATGTTAGAAAAAGCAAACAAGACTCGTGGAGAAAGTTCTGTGAAGAGATAGAATCTATCTCTGAAGGATCTCGACTCCAAAAAATCCTTAAAAGGGAAGAACCAGTCATGGTTGGCACCTTAAAGGACGAGTATGGTAAGTTTGCTTGTACTGGGAAAGAAGTTATGGAAATCATGGCCAAAACTCACTTTCCAGGATCAAGGGATATACATGATGATGATGTCCACACTTCATTGGCTCAATTAAAAGAGTCGGTAGAAGTCAGTGGCCTATGCTAAGAATGTCCTTAACCAAGATAGTTAAGATGGGCCATAAGCTCTTTTAAACCCCTCAAAAGCCCTGGACCTGATGGAATAATGCCCATTATGATACAGAAGGCAGAGGAATCAGTTATCCCAGTGCTGACTAGAATCTATAGAGCTAGTCTCGCCCTGGGACACATCCCCAAGATATGGCAGAAGAGTAGGGTTGTTTTCATCCCCAAACCTGGCAAAAACAGCTATGACCAGGCAAAATCCTTCAGACCAATCAGTCTTTCTTCATTCTTTTTAAAAATTATGGAAAAGATCATTGATAAGCACATTAGGGATTACTTGGGTAATAATAGTCCCTTGCATGACCTACAGTTTGCCTATCAACCCGGAAAATCTACAGAGACGGCACTTCACCATCTGATCACCAAAATTGAGGACTCTCTGGAAAGAAAGGAGATTGCTCTCGCAACTTTCCTTGACATACAGGGGGCCTTTGATAACACCCCACATCCATCCTTAGTGCAGTAAGGAATGCAGAGATAAACCATATACTCTGTACATGGGTCGATAACCTGCTATCGGATCGAACTATTCAAATGAACGTCTTTGACGAGTCACTTGAAAAAAAAGCTACAAGAGGTTGCCCACAAGGGGGTGTTTTATCACCATTACTTTGGAACCTGGTGGCTGATAGCCTCATAAAACATCTTAATAACGCAGGCTACTATACGCAAGGCTATGCAGATGACATTCTCCATCCTTGGTAAAGATTTTAACATAACTTGTCCACTTATGCAAAATGCACTAAGTTATGTAAGTAAGTGGTGCATAGAAAAGGATCTAAACATTAGTCCGCAGAAAACCAATCTTGTACCATTCACTCGCAAAAGAAAATGGGAAGGCTTTGTTATTCCTAAACTTTTGAATGTTGAAATCAATGTGACTTCTGAAGTGAAGTATTTAGGCATATATCTTGACCAAAAGCTCACATGGAACAAACATGTTGACTACATTATAAACCGAGCAAAGAAATGCTTTATGACATGCAGACGTATGCTGGGAAAAAATTGGGGTTTGAAGCCAAAAATAATGTTTTGGATGTATACCGCAATTATCAGACCTATTGTCACTTATGCCTCTGTGATCTGGTGGTGCAAAGTGGAACAGAAAACTGTGAAGGACAAGCTAGGAAGTCTGCAAAGAATGGCCTGCATGTGTATCACAGGTGCAATGTCCTCAGCACCCACCAGAGCATTAGAGATAATATTAGATCTGACTCCTTTAGACATCTTCATCTGCAGTACCGCAAGGAAGACTGCCTACAGAATGATGCTGAAAAAACAATGGTATGAGAAGCCCACGGCTATAGGTCATATCAGTATCACAAAGAAAATTCATAATTCCACCCTCCTGATGCCCTCGGACATCATGGAAAGAACTTACGTGTTTGAAAGACCGTTTGAGGTGGTCATTCCCACCAGGGAAGAATGGAATGATTACACGTTTAATCAAACAAACAACGATGTTATCTGGTTTACAGATGGGTCGAAGAAAGATAACCTTTCAGGACTGGGAGTACATGGTACATCACCGAGAATAAACCTCTTCAGAGGTCTTGGGAAGTATGCCACAGTCTTCCAGGCGGAGGTTCTAGCCATCATTGACTGTCTACAGATAAATATCAGAAAAGGCTACATAGGTAAGCGGATTCTCATTTATAGTGACAGTCAAGCAGCCCTAAAAGCACTCAAGTCATTCCAAATTATTTCCAAGGTTGTTATGGAATGTAGAAACCTTCTAGAAGAACTGGCAATCAATAACAAGATAACTCTTGTATGGGTACCAGGACACAAAGGCATCAAAGGAAACGAAAGGGCTGACGAACTTGCTAGACAGGGATCGTCCTTCAACCCAATAGGGGCAGAACCTACTGTGGCATCAATTTGAAAACCGCGGGAGGTGTTCTCCTTAAGTGGGAAAAACAAGAAATGAACAAAGAGTGGATCAACTCCCCAGGACAAAAACACTCTAAAAGCATGATCAAAGGATCATCAGCAAAAATTGCCTCTGAAATTCTTAGATACCCAAAACTGAAGATACAAATAATTGTGGGCTTTATCACAGGGCACTATCATTTCATAAAACATCTTCATACGATGGGACTTCTTCAACAAGAACCTACATGTAGAAAATGTCATAACAAAGAGGGCACATCACATCATATTTGAATGTGATGCCCTTGCATACTCGATTGATAACCTTAGGTATCATTAATGATAAAGAGTTACACCTTAGCTCTATCAGGGACCTGGCTGACTTTATCACTAAAGTAGGAGACCCTAACAAATGGAGCTAAGGAACTTTTTGGGTCTGGGGTATGGTACAAAATGCTACTCAAAAGCAGAGGTGCCACATATCGGACAAGCCCAAATTAAAAGAAGAAGAAGTAGATATGGATTTTTGAGATAATTCATTGATCTCTAGCTGACAAAAGTTGAGGACGACCGTTTCACAGCTTGTTTTCTATCCTTTTGATTCTTTGAAACGTTTTATTATGCTTTTCACCGTTGAATGAGGCATATTCATGATAGTAGCTTTTCCTCTAAATGATTTTCTATAGCTTTAAAGTGAAATATAATTAATTTTCGAATGTCTAAATTCGTTTCTTTACGAATGCGCTTCATGTCTAAAAATAAAGTAAATATAGAATAAATAATTGCGAAAGTAAATGCTAAAAATCAAACCATTTTATTGTATTTTTTAGTTAGAATTTTAAAAAAAGCTGCAAAAGATATTTTTATAATGAATTTAAAGTAGTGATGTTTTGATGTACGAAGACTTTTGTGTGCTAGTTTTGTGACATTTTTTACTCATTTATATTTCTGAAAAATGTTACTTGCTCTTTTTAAAAAAATATTGCTCAGTTTTATTAAGCACTATTTAAGAATATTAAACTGATAAAATTGTTTACAACGAAGTATATAGCACAATTTCTACAAATTTCTTTGGTGTACGATCACTATGGAGAGACACTGTATATTTGTTTGAAAAATATGTTTGTAAAAACAATGTATTTTTTAAGATATTTTTCAGGAGTGAAAAGGACCTGAACAATACAATTCCACTACAAATTTATTAGAAATAAAATTAAAAAGAGTTATTCCACGTCAAATCACCCACCTCATTCATGTGACAGAATTCAATCTTGACTTTTTCCAAGTACTAAACAAAAATTATTATACCCGTATTTTTTATTTTTTCAAAATTCCAAGAATTAAGAAAGTTATATGATTTTTTGAAACCGAAAAGTTAAGCCTAATTTTTTCTCATTCAGCATTGCGGTGTATGGGAAATTGAGTATTTTTGAACGGGTATAACTAAAAAGGCCAACCTGGGAAAAACAATTTAATTTTTTAATGGAATACTATTACTAATAGTAACATTTTGGTAAAGTGCGCTGTTGTTCCCAAAACTACTTCTACTGAAATTATTTCTTTCAAAGTCAGAGGGGAATAACATTAGTTCTAAAGGAGAAATGGGTGCAATAGGTTTGTGTATATGAAAGAATATGTGCAAGCGATAAGATTTTTTTTAATTAAGTAATAATATTAAAATTTCAAATATTATAGCAAACATTTTTAAAACACTTCGTATTATTGAAAAATGTAAGGATCTCTTCTTCCTTTCAAATTTTAATTGATATTTATAATTAAATAAAAAAATATTATAAATATAAATTCAAATTTAAAAGGAGGAGAAGAGACTTACATTTTTCAATGATATATTCATAATAATTTTTTTTATTTATTATAAATATCAATTAAAATTTGAAAGGAAGAAGATATACTTACATTTTTCAATAATACGAAGTGTTTTAAAAATGTTTCCTATAATATTTGAAATTTTAATGTTATTACTTAATTAAAAAATTTTTATCGCTTGCACATATTCTTTCATATACAGAAACCTATTGCACCCATTTCTCCATTGGAACTAATGTTAATCTCCTCTGACTTTGAAAAAAAAAAAATGTCAGTAGAAGGAATTTTGGGAACAACAGCACACTTAACCAAAATGTTAATATTAGTAATTGTATTCCGTAAAAATTGATTAGATGTTCCCAGGTTGGCCTTTTTAGTTATACCCGTTCAAAAATATTCAATTACCCATGGAATGCAATGCTAAATGAGAAAAAAGTTAGGCTAAACTTTTCGGTTTCAAAAAATCCTAAATTTCTTAATTCTTGGAATTTTGAACAAATAAAAAATGCGGGTCTACTAAATTTGTCTAGTACTTGGAAAAGAATCAAGATTGAATTCTGTGACATGCAAATTTTGAGCTGGGCTATTTGACGTGGAATGACTCAAAAGCATTTCCATTTTTGCTTTATATCATTTACATATAGTTGTTCTTTATCTTCATAGATTCGCACAAATATTTTATTTACATTTATCCGCGGTGTATTCAGTTTTTGACTTCCAAAATTTAAAATACCCCGCCACGATTTTCCACCAGGGTTTTTTCTTTACAATTTATCTGTTAAAAAACAGCTTTTTAGTTAGAATTATGAATTATTCTTATAAAATAAACAGCTTATCTCCGATTATTTTACGGTATTTTTCTGTCACACAAGACAGTTTTTTCTGTAAAAGCAAGATCCTTTTTACAGTGTACATCGAAAAATTAGTTGCACTAATTTAAGCTTAGAGACAAAAAAAATACCATCAGTTAAATTTCATGTCAGGAGAGTTCAAGTTACACATAAAATTCCAAGAAACCACAGCTTCTTTTATTTATATAGTTGACTCAAAAGTTATTACCACTAGATCTTTCTAATTCAATACGGGGTATACTATTTTATTTCTCTCTCTAATATTTAAATTGCTGTGGTTCCAAAATCAGACATTAGTTTTCTAACAGATTTTCAAATTTCTCATAAATAATGATGACATTCTCCATTTTTTTTAATATGTTAAGTGCCTGTCTTTTAGTATAGTTTTAAACGTATTTTATTTTATCTCAATGGGGATTTACCGCCAACCTCAAGAAAGATGATCCGTTCCGAAAACTCCCTTCATACTTCGAGCGGAGTCATTCGCCTCGTACTATCACAAACCTTTAAATGCCATTGAAATTTATAGCCGAGTTTCGTCCTCCCACCCGATTGATTTACAGCACCCTTAGTCACCAGAGGTGGGATGGGCCCGGGCTTTGATACCTCATGACCCAAAACAAAGAAGAAGGATTGACAATTCAAACAACGTCGCGTACTTTTTAACCCATTTTTCAATCGTTTAACGCGTCAGTTTCTCAGTGAATGATTTTTTACTCTCAATTTTCTAATATAAAATATAAGGTATTTTGATAGGGTGTGGCGAATTCTAAATAGAGATTTTGTGTTTTATACAAGTTTTGGAGGGTGCTGATTCTAAAAAAGTGTTTTTTGAACATTGGTTCATCTGTCAGACAGTCTGCCTGTCTGAAACACCACTTCAGCTATGTTCTTAGTGCGGATTCGAAATAGTGGTTTGGATCTTTGGTCTGTCTGTCTCTTTATGAAACCTTCTTCCATCTCGAAATATAACAGCTACGGACTTTAAATTTGTTGTACTAGTTCCTAGTAACTGTCGGGCGCCAAAATAAGATTTCCTAGAAAATCGTGTATGCATTAAAATGAGTGGTCATAGATTTTTTTTAAGGTATAACTGAAAAACAAAATGGCCTACAGACTTCAAATTGGATAGACGAGTTCCTATTACTTATCGGAAATCACAAGGACCTAAGTCTTTCGAAAATATCGCTCTTGCGCAAAAGGGTAACTGCTATGAAACTTTTTTTGGTTTTAAAGGTATTGCTGAAAAACGAAAAGACTTACGAACATCAAATTTGGTACACGAGTTCCCAGTACCTGCAGGTTGTTCTAATAAGGTTTTTGAGAAAATTGTACGTGCAATCATTACGGAAATTTCCTAAAAATGTATTAATTTATTGACTAGTAATTGAATGTCGTGTAGTTTCACACTCCTTGTTTAAGAAACAAAAATAATTGCAGTTTTGTTTAATCTGAAGTTATATCAGTTTCATTTATTTAGAGCATTGTATTGGAGGAAAGAAATATAGTATTCGAAAAAAATTCTGGAAAAAATTTCAATACTTTCTGTTAACTTGATTGATATTCTACTGAAGATAAATGCCATGCAATTGAATTATAAAAAGTGCGTATTTTTTAACATCAAATGTTTCTTGAAACCGCTTTCTCCAAGTAGTTTTCTCATAACAAAAACTTATAATTTGTTTTATATTCTCTCAATTGTCTGAAGCCCCGTCAAAAATCTTTCTTGGAAAAAAATATCAAAAGAAGCGGACATAGAAAACTGCTCAATGAAAAAGAAATCTTTTGGAGAAAAAACCGGAAATAGTTTTTTTTCCTCTTACAAGACCACAATCGGAAGTACTTTGCTTGAGAATTGCCAATGATATGTTCGACAATAAAAAAAGGGCTTTAGTTGCATTTAAGAGACATTTTAGAGGTTAACTTCTTAGCAGAGGGATTTGATGACCACACTTAATTAAACTGGGATTAATCTAGTCCTTGAGAACATCCAGAATTTCTCTGAAGACCACAAACTGTGCTTTAACCCAACTAAGTCCTCGGTTTGCTTCTTCACAACCAACAGAAAGCTTTATAATTTCCATCCTAATATCTTATTGAACGATCAACAACTGACTCTGGATAAACATCCAAAATATTTAGGCTTTGTGTTAGACCCTGAGATTCTGGGAAATAAACATATCGATCATCTTGTGCTGAAGGCAAGAAAGCGGCTCAGAATCTTGAGGTATATATCAGGGCGTGATTGGGGTGCTGACGCTGGTACTCTCAGAACAACATACATCTCACTAATTCGACCCATCTTGGAATTTGGCATTCCAATTTATTGTTGTGCCTCAGATTCAAATCTTGAGAAACTTGAAAAGGTCCAGCTTTGCGCTGCTCGGATCATCACTGGGCTAAGAAATACGTGCCCCAGGGACATTGTGCTTTTCGAGGCAGACCTACAACCCCTAGAACTTAGGAGACATGCCTGCCTATCAAAATACTACAACAAACTAAGTGCTCTAGGTTCATACAATCGCACCGCCACCTACTTCAAAAACTGGCGTAATAATCAGAGACTCAAGAAACACAGTCCCTTCAGCCAATTGGTTACTTTTAATCTTGTTGATGGTGCAGTGGAACCGCATCACCTAGCACAGTTCCTCGACCTGGTTGATGATCTTGGTGATGTCTTTTTCCATACTGAATTACCAGTACATGTCAATAAACAAACAGATCTTCCGGTCTTTCTAAAGCAACTTGCTCTTGAGAGATTCAGAGAGATTCCAAATGATGCCATTCAGGTCTACACGGATGGCAGCAGAGATGACTATAACCGATCTGGCAGTGGAATTTACATCAATTTTCAAAGCCATGACTTAAGGATACAGAGGAAAAATCCTGACTACTGCTCAGTTTTTCGCAGTGAACTGATAGCCATCAACGAAGCCCTTGGTCTTCTTGCGCCTCTTCCCCATGGAAACGAGATTTGGATTCTGCCTGATAGCAGAAGCGCATTACAGCACCTGAGAGATTGGCAGGGTGTGAGAGACAATGTGGGAGTGACAATTCTTAACAAGTTAAAACGGCTTTCCATGTCGCATCAGATTAATCTGCAGTGGATCCCCTCCCACGTCGATATTGAGGGGAACGAGATCACGGACAATTTAACAAAGGCTGGTGCTGGCGAGGCCTCTGTTCCGTCAGCGCCTCTCACCTTTTCGGAGATTCACTCAAAGATTAAACACAAGAACAGGACTACTTGGATTGTCCCCCCAGTGCACCATTGGTATCAATGTTCGCGTCCTGGAAGCTCCCTTGCTCCTGGCTTTAATAGACAGGATCAAACTGCTCTTGCCCGCTTTCGAAGTGGCCACCTTAAGACATTGAAATTTAATGAGGGATCCAGGAGCTTCGAAATTTGTTCTAACTGCTTTTCTGAGCAGGCTTCGCCTGATCACATACTCGCGTGCCTGGGGCTCTCCAAGCAGGATTTTGACGACGACCCTGAGAGTTGGACTTTCTGAGGGTGTGCGATGTCATGGGCCTGGTCTAGCACTGCTGGCCTCCGGGGGCATGCAACAACAACAACAACAACAAACTGGGTAACTGTTAAAGAAATGAATCGAATTTTTGAGCAGTTCAAATTGATTTATGGCCAAACAGAACATTTTGTGTTTCTCGAAGAGTAAGTTTAAGAAGTAACGGAATCGGGGTTTCAATGTTCGAAAACTTTTAACGAAAATAATGACACTGTAATATTAATTAAAATTTTAATTGTTTTTCAATTTTAAATCAATAACTTAATCGTAAGTGGGGTATTTATGAGGCTTTTGCACCACCAGGGGGCCATAGGCACCCATTCTGTCCATATTCTACACAGGGTTCCAATTCTAGCTTCGTAGGAAACCATAGAAAGCCATTCTGTTCTGGCTTTATCATAATATTGTGATAAGGTAACTTCAACTTCGGGTATTGTTGTTAAAATACAGTTATGAAATTGCTCATTTTTTCCCTCAAAATAATGAAACATTTTATTTTCAGTTTATTAACTTTTAAAGTTAATAGTCGTACCCAAGGAGGACCAAGCATGTTGGGAAGTCAACACTGCTTTTCCACGTGAGGTTGACAAGCTGGCCGGAACACATACTTCTCGGGCCCTTATCAAAAGAGAAGAAATGGAGACACAAGACCCTGGCCGACTATAGGCTGTCGAGTCACCTTATTATAGTATCCAAGTTATTACTGCACTTTGATCAATATTACAAGCCACCCCAGTCCGACGAAATTTTGTAAATTGCTACAGTTAGGGTGACCCGGGGTAATTATTGGACAGGGCCCATCAACCATAATACAACATAATTTATTGAATCTAACAAACCACAATTTTTTAATTGCATATCCAGCAATGCTCTGATTAATTATTGGGATTATATAAGTAGTTTTCCTTAAAAAAATATATATTAATATCCAAAATCGCTTGAAAAAAAATGGTTCAAAATATTTTCTTCAATCGATGCCAAATTGTGCATACCTTTATTTTTTTTAACATTATCTTAAATTTGGTAATGCCCAGTCTTAAATATGTTTATGAAGATGGTTTGTGCTAAAAATCACCATCGTAGTATGAATAGTAACATTATGACATGTATGTTTAGTTACGCGGTAATTATTGGACAGGGTGGGAAAATTGTTAAACATACTATGGGGTAAGACAGACAGTATCAAAATATGCTTAAATGTACTTGGTATATAGTTTGAGTGATTAAAAAACACCATATACGCATGTTTGAACTTGAAAAAAAAAGAAATTTAAACGTTTGGTTATTTTTAGTAGATTTCATTGTTATATATTTTTTTAGAAAAGCCATGTGGTGTTAAATGATTATCAAATACGCAGTACTATAGTACACATCATATAACACAATTTACTTGTAGCTAGTCTAAATAATGTGCTGAAAAGATTGGAAATTACTTCCAATAATTACTCCAATTGGCGGGGTAATTTTTGGACACATGTTTATTTTTTCAACTTCTACAGAGGAAATATAAATTTCAACAATAGTACCAGACAGATATATCTAATAGTCATTACAAAAAAAAATACTGGTTAGAAAATTACACAAATGTGGGAGCTATGGTAAAAGTTTAATTTTTGTCCAATAATTACCCCGTGTCACCTATATCTTATGGGCGATAGCCAATAGCGGAATAAGCAATTATAACGTTTAGACTTGTTTTTGGAATATTTAAGAAATTGTGGTGGTTTGGGGGTTGGATGGGGAGGGGAGCTATTTCCTTTAGCAAGTAAGTGGGTTTTTTTTTGTGATTTACAATGCACGCGTTTTACTGTGATCTGTTATTTAACCTGCCCTGTAGAAGTGTATAAATGCTAATTAAGTCATTATAATTGAAGTTAAAAATATGATTTTTTTACAATTTTCCTTGATAAATAACAAGCTTTTCAATTATATTCTTTGTGTTATTAGATCGTTTTATCAGTTAAATCAAAAAGGATTTAACTCTTCTCTGACTATTTTTTTAACCTCCCGCTTGTGAATGCAAATTTTTTGCAGAATTATACTCTGCAATGAGGAAGTTTAGCATTTTTTCAAGTAAATACGTTAACACATGCCTCAAAATTTCCGAATTCGTGGCAAAAAATCAAGATCATGGACTAATAGGCATTCTCTTCGGATTAAGACCTTATTGAGGAACTAACAATTAAAGTAACGCAGTTTAAAGAGTTTAAAAAAGAGGGCAGCTTGGTATGAATTGAACCAGAAATGCAACACAACCTTGTCATTTTTAAGGCAAATAGTGTGTTTAAAGTTGTCATATAAATACAATATAATAAGGAAATGCGAAATTAAGTTGCTAAGTTAAATGTACATTAGGTAATCATTTCGAATCTTTTGATTATTTTTTGTAATTTTTACTATTTCTCCAACTAAATCAAATTAATTGTTGCTCTCTTTGTCTTCTCATTATATATTTACCTGATTCTCATTATTGATAGTTTTTCAATAATGCCCTTTAAGTGTCATTTTGTGCATTTAAATATTTTATGTATTGCATTTTGTTAAAATGTTATGCGTTTTGTGTAGAAAACCCCTTCGATGATGGAACATGAAGGATTATGAAATGTCGATTCGCAGCTCGTATCCACAAATCTATTAAAAGAAATCAGGAGGCGGAATGCCATAGAAAAAGTGGATCCTCGGCCTTCGAGGCCGAATCCTAATTGCCTGGCCATGAAAGTAAAAGAACTAGGAAAGATTTTCGATGCGCTCGCCTTGATCTTGATCTTACGTAGGCGCGAGCACCATCGACTTCAGAAGAAACAAGAAGTTCTTAAATAACTAAAATAGCCTACTTTCCTGTTACTTAAATACTTACTGAAATTCTAATCGGGAAACAACTAGGTTCATAACAGTAAATAACATCAACAATCTTTCTACACTAGATTTACACACATTAGAAAAAAAATCGCTAAACACAGCATCCAGCAATAATTTAAACGTCTAAAAGCCAAAATCAACTATTTTCCTTAATATTCTTTCACAAATAACTTAATATTATTTATCGTCTGCTCGATTTATTTGTAGTTCGAAGAATTATTAAATATTTATTATTAACAAAAATAATGAAACTACTCCAAATAGCATTAAAAAATAAATGTAAATTAAAACTAAGCAGAATTGTATGCAAAATATGCCTTGCCGCTTTCTTGGTAAACAATTAATAAACAATCAAAGAATTACATTGTGCTACTTTTTATGACGTCATTCTAAAATGATTCATGAATAAATTAATTTGCTTAAAATATTTTTAAATAAAGTTTCCATGCCATTGTTGATTTGGCAACAGTGATTTAAATGACTCAAAATTGAATTTCAATGCTAATTCAATGGGAAATTCGCCGACAGATAGTAGATTTATGTCCGACCGGACGTATAGACAGGCGGACAAAAAGTATGAAAGTTGGGTCTCTGAGGTCATAGCTTTCTAACAAAAAAGAATTTTTAAGATCCGAATGATAGAACCGATTTTGGAAGGGGGGGTACGGACGGACAGACAGACAGACGGACATCGACCGCATGTCAATATTATACACACACACATATATTTATACATATTTGTTTATTCTCTTCCTCTGCTTTTTATAATTTTGTGTTTTTTGTGTTTTTAATAAACGAGTATGAATAAATGTTAGAGCTGTTTATAAATTTTTGTAATTATGGTTACTGTCAGAAAAATTGTTGCAAAAATTTCGGATAAAGCCGAGTCAAACGCAAAGAAAGATGATATTTATTACTCTTTGCTCCATTCTTTTGTAATTAAAATTATAAATACACAAAATAAAATAACTTATAGAATGAAGAATTTTAAGTGTTCACTTGAATCGAAAATGTTAATTTAAACATTAACATTTTCTTTCCTACGAGTACTAAGACCGAGGCAAAAAAAAAATGAATAAATTTGTAGTTTTTTATAGAAATATTTTATTAAACAATATTTGTACGAATTATTATTATTATTATTATTATTATTATTATTATTATTATTATTATTATTATTATTATTATTATTGTAAAATAGCACATTCTCATCAATGCAATTTAAAGAAAAAACCTTTCTGTAAAATATAAATCAAAATAATTGCAAACGTTATTTTGGTTCTACTTATTATGTTATGCTAAATAAAAATTATCTTAGAGATTGCATTTTATGAAATATATATGTTTGTATGCATTTTTCGATTCATTTTAAAATGATTTTACTATCCCTTCCTTCGTTACTCTATGATCACTAATGACCAATCGAAGATTAAAGCCGACAAATAGACACGAGATGGCAGCACCACAAAAAGCATGGCCACAAAAGCAGGCAGCACCACAAATTTGGTAATTTGGTAATATAATCATTTCCGGCTATCTATTTCTAGCCTCCTTTAAGAACTTTAAGACAGCCAATTACGTCTGATTTAGAATCACAGTCAAGTGACGAGGTCTACACCTGAGCTGGTACCCAACGGAACTTCACAGAAGCTATCGACGTCGAACTTTGGACTCCGCAGATTTAACGAGAATGACTATCCCAGTATTCTCGGGTTTTTAAGTTGCGTTTTTGCTGTATATTTCCGTTCATGGAAGGCAGTGACTACCGCCGGAGTCTAAAGCTATCGGATATAAAATATTGGATCTGGGCTGATAGCATGTCCAACGGTATACCAACTGGGCCATCAAGCCCCAACCCGAATAAAAGTGATCCCATGGAAAGTTTTTTGACTCATTCTTGCTCCAACCCACTCAAATTATTCAAAACGCATTTTTTTCCGGTTTTATTTACATGTTGAGTTTATCTGGTGGGTGTGAGTTATTGAGTTGGATCAGAACAACTATATAACTCTATACCCTTGGTTAACCAAGAGATGATTTATATACCTTTTTTAGTAAATGTATATTTTATAAAAAAAATGCAATGCACATTTTAAATCAAAAATAGCCCTCGTGTAGCTTAAGTGTGACATAATTATTCAAACTAAACTAACATATGGAATAAAAAATGATGCTGCCATCTATTGTGAGAATATGCATACATTTTAAAAGTAGTGTATTGCTTAGAAGTGTTGCCATCTAGTGACGTGATGCATAAATATTGAAAGAAAACATTTTTTTGAAGAACATTTCACGAAACATACATTTTTTTCAACAAACATTTCTGTTTAAAACATTTCGTGAGTTTTAACATAGACCAAGACTATATTGTTAGGGCAGTGAGTATCAAATAAAACATTTTTGAAAGAAAACATTTTTTTGAAGAACATTTCACGAAACATACATTTTTTTCAACAAACATTTCTGTTTAAAACATTTCGTGAGTTTTAACATAGACCAAGACCATATTGTTAGGGCAGTGAGTATCAAATAAAACATTTTTGAAAGAAAACATTTTTTTGAAGAACATTTCACGAAACATACATTTTTTTCAACAAACATTTCTGTTTAAAACATTTCGTGAGTTTTAACATAGACCAAGACCATATTGTTAGGGCAGTGAGTATCAAATAAATGCTTGAAGATGCAGAAGAAGTGAATGATGAAAGCAAGAATTTTAGTGTGAATAATATTTCCGTGAATTAACACCATTTTCGTTTTTTTATTTACCATAAAGTTAAGTTAAAGTGACAGCTTAAGTTTAGTTTAGTTTGAATTATCGTCGCACTAGAGCTACACGAGGGCTATTGGCGACGGGCGTCGTATTTTAGAACCACAGTCAAGTGACGAGCCGACACCTGAGTGACGGCTTAAAATTTATTTGATTCAAATAATACACAGAAACTGAAGATCGATAGCGAATCAAATGTAATTATAATAATATTTAAAATGATTACCTTGGAGCTGAATAGCTTTAGGCTGCTTCGTTTAAAAGTTCAATCAAATGATTCTTCAATTAATTTAATAAAAATGTATTTGCTTCAGGACCACATTGTGAAAATAAGGGAAAATAAAGTTCAAATCACCATGCCAATTTTTTTAGAGATTAGAGTGGTAGTTAAAATTTAGAATTTTGGGTATTCGCCTAGCTTAATCTATAATAGTAAAAGAAAGAGCCTGTCTGTTTGTCTGTGGATCGTGAAGGACCTACTTATACTGCCCTAAAATATTCGAAAATTTTAATATAGATTCCCTTCACTACTTACGTGTGCACCTGAGGCTTAGTTTTTATATATTTCATTTAGATTTTTTAATATTCCTAATGTTTCGATCTCAATAGGAATAGCATTGTGAATTCTATAAATTTTGGATTTATACTTTTCATTTTCAAATTTGAAAGAAATTTCGGCACGAGAGAAATCTGAGTACAAACAAGTAAAAGTATGTGGGTTTAATCTGAAGGGTTTGTATATCATTATTTTATTTCGTTATAATTTTTTTTATGCTGGGTCAAGTTTTCTCAACTCGATTCTAATTATATTCCCTTTATGAATTTAAATGATATTTACAAATGGTAAGAAATGAAGATTTAAATGTAAATAAGGTGTTTGTACATTCCACTTCATATTTCATACAATTCGATAGGTTTAGCAACCCTAAGTTAAATTTCCACACTCGCCAAAAGTTGCCAATGAACAGACCGGCCATTATATCATAGCTGTCCCCGGTTGTAGGCTGTAGCATTAGATCTGAATTTACACACCACGATGGTAGTAGTTTCCTTTACAGGTAAGAAGAATGCGTTGCAATTATAGTTTTTATTAGAGAGTCAGAAATCAATCGCCAAGTCGGTGTAGTAAGCCTATGCAAGCTTTACTATAGAATAGCGTCAAATATATCGCCGAGAGCGTTTGTTTAGGCTTACTACAAAGCGATCGGTAGCTTCACTTGGCGAACTGGATTTTGTATTAGTTTTTACTAGGAAATGAAATTACTATGACTCAAAGCAACTGAAAGTTCCTGGATACAATCGGACATCCACTTAGTTTTTAAAATTAATGCTGATATCAGAATGGGGGAGAGATTATCATATCCAAATGGAATCCAGTGGAGAGTATCAATTGGCATAAAATCAAAGTTTACATAAAAAAACAAATCACCGTTATTAAGGTTACACCCGTGCAACGCCGGGTTCATAAAGCTAGTTATACAAACATTAGAGAAACATGATAGTTTGTATTATACTTTGGATGGTTATTATTATGCCATATCAGAGATTATAAGTATTTCAATTTTGTTAAAAAAGTAGGAAGAGGAATTTTTTTAAAGTTGAGATTATTTTTTAATTTTAAATGTATATCGATATTCTTAAGTTATCCCTAAAGTAATTTTCTCGAACAAATGTTTTCTAATAGTAAAACAAGTTGAAACGAAACAACATGCCGTTGCGTTGTTTTGATTATCAATTCTGTCGCTTTTTTTGTTGCTATAGCCAGAACCTCATGTTAAAAAGTTTAAAGGTCCCCAACAAATATCATGTTCGTGACATTACATAATTATGTTGTCAAGTTCATAAATATCTTTCAATAAATACAGCGTCCATTGCGTGATGGTAAAGCAATGCATTTGCATGGTAAAGTATTGCAGAATAGAAAACTAAACATCACTCAGAAAAACATGACACACATTTAAAATTCCAATTGATGATCTATTGCATTATTCTGTACTTCATTATTCGAAAAATAAATAAAAATGTTGAAAATTAACTAGATTATAAGTTGATTGATATGGCGTCGAAAAAAATGAATGGGCAGGCCCTTCTTTTGTCGACACACAGCGGGTTGTAAAGATTATCGTTTCAAATTTTTGGATGGTTGTTTGAAAGTCATTGAGCTATGGAGTTTCATAATAGGCCGTTTGTTTTGATCTCCATTTTAATGCTTTTCTCGCCAAATACGGTTAACTGTTTGGATTAGGTTAGTTTAAATTATCACCGCGCTAGCTAACCATTTGGGAGTCATTGAGCAGCAGAAATGTCCAAATTATAACGAAAAAAAACCCAAAAAGCCTTTGTTTTGATCTCAATTTTCTTGTCAGATATGTATGCCAAATTTCCAAATTATCGTCAAGATACGCGCCAAATGAGCGATGAGAGGTTTTTTTTTTCATATAAATAAATTTTAACTTGTAGCAAGATTAATATTTGTAGCCAAATATTTTGACAAACTCAACAAAGTTAAAAATGAGCAAATTTTTTTGTTGATTGGTTGTTCGGAAATCATCGGGATATTAAGCTGTTAATGGGCCCTTTGTCGATGCATTTTTTCTATAAAATCTGTCGTCATTTAATTTTGTGGTATTTTGACTCATAATTGAGATTTTGATTTGAACTAACTTTCTCGTCAAATATGTGCCCAAGCTAAACAAATTTGAAAAATTATCACACAAAAAAACATGCGAAATGTGATATTTTGCCTCATGATTGAGACTTGAAACAATATTTTACAGTTATTGTTCAACTATCTAAACTGGAGTAATGTGCAAAATTATAATGATGGTTCAAGTTGATATTGACGACGATTTTTGTTTTTAAAGTGAGGTTGCATGAAATAGTGGTTTTGCAATGAATTATTAACGAAGGATGCATATGGGTTTTGTAATTGAAAGTTAATTTAAATATGACGGGAACAGCAACAGAACCGTGTCCCTATAGAACACTACATGGCATATGTACGTGAATGCAATTCCATACATATTTTTTACCCCGAGTGTAGAACGGGTATTTATTTTGCTAGTTTACTATAAATTACGCTTCAAAAAATAAAAAAAACTGTATTTACTCAATTACAATTCACATGAAACTATTGTAATTACTGTTGTCTACTCTACATTAAATTACAAAAGCTATTTTATAACAATTTAAACACCATGACAACAAGTACTTAAGTACTAAAAGTAATAAGTAAATAAATGCTAATTGAAATAAAGTATTAAACTTAATGGAAATCTAATATATTTTTAATTATATTACGCTAAAATTAAATGCTGTTTCAATAAACTTTAATCATACTCCAGTATAAGTTGCATTCACATCTCAAACGCTAAAGTTGCTTAATGCTAAAAATGTTCTAATGAATAGTTTCCCTGTATACATGCTAGGATAACTTAAAAGTTAATGTTAAAAAAGAATACAAAATAAAAAAAGTAAATCTGAACCTATCCCTTACACAAAACTAAAACAAATCTCTAACAAAATGATGTTCCCTTGTACTTAATTTATTTTACGGTGTAAGTGGTAGTTAGCGTCAATCTCAAAAGATAATTGGATCCATGCAGCAATTACAAAACAAGTAAGGAAATATAAAAAAGCAAATTAGTGTTGCTTCTATCAATTACTTTTATTATTATTAAACAACACCTCAATGAAGGTTTACTTTAGGACTAATTTTAAGTTCCGTAGTTCCAAAGAACTCGGGAATTAAGTCATAACTAACTATCCAATCAATAATTTGTGCACTAAAATGGCCGCGTGATATGAGTTTACAAATTTAATGGCAGTTGTTAAGCAATTCAAAACAAATCATGAATAATATGGTTGAACCAGGAAGTTACAGCAGATAGTGGAAGTCAGCAGTTTGTAAAGTTTACCTACTTATTATTTCTTAACATTTTTGTGACACGTGTAACACTTGTTATGCAAACTATCTTCTCACAAAAAAGAAAATGAATCGGAAGATAAACATGTTTTTTTTATCACGAAACAATTATATTTCTTTTAATTTTTCAGCATTAAATTTAAAATGGAAATTATTTTATTCATTTCGATTTAGTGGCAAGTTGTCGCATATAATAAACGAAATGTACGAGAAGCATTATTTTAGGATTTGATTATCTACATTACCAATTCTACTTGGAATAGTTTTTTTTAAACATAAAATGTTTTCTTTTAACTGTACTTCACAAGCAGTTAATAAATTTTCCAGTTGTTTATTGTTAAAGAATGCCAATAGTTTTTTTTATTTCAAAACTAAGGAAAAATTTAAAAGAAAATACTCTTTTCCACTTTTAATTATATATTTTAAATATTAAATGATTTTTAATAAAAAATTATCACTTCGATTGTTTTAAATCGTTCTTTTTTTTAGATAAATTCTACACACGCAAACACTTATCAACCAGCCTTTTGCAACAAAAACAACCCTCATTGACGAATGAGTGCTAAAAACCTTCTTGTTTTCAATACAAAATTTCTAGAAATTTTCTTTTGAGTTTTGAAAAATGTGGGTTTATCCATAGAGGGTCATCGATAGTGGCTTCTAATAGACATGCGGATTCTGTAGGGAGTACTATTAGCTAAAGCCCTCGATTCTCTCCGACTTAAGTAGCGACACTGTTTTCCCCGGCGCTTTTATGCCGCTTCGTTTTCCTATTGGACGTCCAGAGTCACGTGTGAAAGATGCGACATCTTGGGTCTTTCTTGGAATGGGGATTTAGTTTGGAATTGCGGTCTTGTGAGTGTCATCGTTTTTGTTTCAGCGAAAACTTGCTAACTATGTTTAGACAATTTTTTACCAAGCTAGTTTTTGATAGATGAAAGACTATTTCATACGAATATGCCGAATGGTTGTGCTTTTGGATGCGCAAACAGTTCAAAAAAAGGATTAAAATTGTATCGCTTACCAGTTGGAAACATACACTGGAAAAATATGCTTTGATATTGATTTTGACAAAGATGAAATTTCTATAGAAACTGTAACTGTACCATGTCGACTGCCAGAAAGTGAAGAAAGTGCACTTTATTATTTATGTGGATGTATTGCAAATATTAATTAAATCGAAGTAAACTATGTTCCCTTTGTAAAAATAATTTATCTAATAATAACTGTGTAACTGCAAAACAATCATTTTCAAAACTTAAAGAATTTAAATAAGATATTAATCACTTAGTTTATGTTTCTGAAGAAGTATATAGCATTTTACTTCATTTGGAAAATCTTTTCAGATCAAATGAAGAGCAAATCCTACAGCCAAAAATAAATTTAAAATCTTTACAAAATCTTCTAATATCTGTAATGGAGCATTTCAAAGATTTCCCTCAATGTTGTGAATTGATCACTAAAATTGTAAATATTTTTGTTAATTATAGAGTGCATTTTTTAATCAAAAAGAAAAATAAAGCTTTGCAACAAAAAAAAATTAAAAGATGTCCTAGCTCAAGCATTGGAATGAGAATTGCTGCATCAGAGATAATGTGATCTATATATTTTGCTTGCTAATAGCTTTATAGCTGTGGGTTATTATTTATAAAATGTACACTTTAATTACTGTTGTTAAATAAAATATGACATTTTTCGTAATTTCTGTGGGTTTATTTAGATTCATAAGATAATTTAATATTGCATGTGCCCTAAATATTTGTTACAGGAGAATGTCTAAATATAAATTTATAATTGATGTTAGAATGTGGCTTTAATTTGAATTTAATTTTAAAGAAACATATAGGTTAGTAAAAATTTATGTATTTCAATCAGGATTTTAGCGGCCCTGCCAAAATCCAGGCCATGTGTTTTTTTTATATAAGTATATAATATCAGTATATAATATCAGTATATAATATCAGTATATAATATTAGTATATAATATATTAATTATTCATGGTTAAAAATTTATTACTCAGGATTAAAGAAATGCAGTTAATGTTAAATTTACAAGCAAATCGATCATTTTGGCTGCTAAACGCGAACCATTTAAGAATCGAAGGTTTGAGATTTTAACTTCTTAATAAATCAAAAATCAGTCAAAAAGTCCTTTTTATGCTTTAAAAGAATGAAGTTTTATACATTTAATTCGTTAAATATAAATTTAATAGTCTTTAATCAATTTGTAAAGAAAAGAAAGAGAGCGAAGTACGAGGAGAAAAACGAAGCGTCGCGCGTCGTAGCCATTCCCCCGGAGACCCAAGATGGCGGACGATTGAGCTTGTCGCTACTTAAGACAGGGAGAATCCAGGGCTTTACTATTAGCTAGAGGCAGAGGGGCTGCTGTGACGGATAGTTGTTCCGGCGTGAATGGACAGTGATAACGTAAAAAAGGTGTTATTAAGCTATTGCTTTCCTTTGAGAATATTCTATATCTATCGGCAAGTGTGCAGACCTTAATGGAGCAAATTCATTTTCTTATTTGAAAAAATCTGAGCAAGCACCTTCTTAACAGTTTTAGCTATTTTAATTTTGAGAAAATAAAAACAAGAAAATGAAATGGGAGGGTTTTATTTTTTGGAATTATTGCATTACAGCAGCCAAGAAGCTGAGTGAATATTTCTAACTTAGGTCGGTTGGTTATCGTTCTCCTAATAAACTAAGAACTTCCCAGTACTCATTCTTGAGAGTTTCATTTTTAACAGTTTTCTATAGCGTATCTTTGCTGTCTTTTCGATTACCCTATACTATGAAAAATGTAGTGTTTCAAACTTGTATCAGCGATTTAAAATTATGTTTCTAGATATAATCTGTTTCTTTTGTTTGATAGAAACAAAAGAGGATGTGCAAAGGTAGAAGGAGAAAACATGCTTTTGTTCTAATAAGGAACTGTGCTTGAGTGGCCTTCAACCCAGGAAAAGAGGGATGAAAGAAACACCCGCACTTCTACACCCAAACCATTCGATCAGCATTTGTAGTGGGCAGTGGACTCAATCTAAATTTAACCGGGTTGTGAAAGCATCATTCCTACATCCCTTAATAACTGGGATTTTTTATTTATATTCTTCCATTCATTTAATTTGGTGTTAAAGGGATATTCCTTACAAACTATGTACTATTTCTTCCGCATTCAAAGTAGGTTGATTCAGCAAAGATCCCAAACTGTCGCCAACAGCTCAAATTCTGCTGTACCTAAATGCAATAAGGATTGGAAAAAACGATGTCCAAACTCGTCATCGGCACCCATAGCTCTGAAAATATGACCATCTATTCAGTGAGGTGGACCCGAACAGTCGAGAACAACTTCTAAGAGCGAAAATATACTTATAAAAAAACTACTTCTTATTTGAAATACATCCATTTTAATTAGTTTGCTAAATTGTGGCAATATCGATCGGAAAATAATCTATCAAACTTGGAACTTTTCATTATAATAACCTTCTTCCAAAAAGAATTTGCCTTTAGAAGAGCGTCGTATGTGGGAAATACACCAAACGAGAATTTTGTTCAATATATCTTAAACATTATGTTGTTTTAAACGTTTAAAGGTGATTTACAAATTAATTGACTTTTTACTGGCTTGACCTTTTAAAATGACTTTTACAATTAAAAATAAACTCATTAATAAATTTGGTAAAGTTAATATTATTGGGCACACAATTTTAATGTTTTTAAATGTGTTTGCAAACATTAAGCAACAACACATTGCAAATTGCACATTGCAAACACTTAACAAACATTAAGCTGCTTAGATTATATAAATATTATATTTATTTTTAGCATTTAAGCTGTCAAGGAAAAGAAAATAGCGTGCTCTCAAACTAAAATGCTGTTTCAATGAAATTTTTTTATGCTTCCACACTAGTGAAATGTGAAACTTGCCACGAGTGTTACCTTAGAATATTACTGTTGTTATTTTGTAAATATTTCGAATCTGTAATTGGCAACAAAATAAAATATCCATATTTATCCTTCTTGTTTACAATATAATGATAATCCTTGAAACCTGAATAGCGTTTGAGATTTTTGAGAAAGATTATGGGAATATGGTAAGTATTTTTATTCAATGTCACGAGTGTTAACCATAAAGTTGTCATTTTTTAATTAAAATAAAGATTTTTTTAGTAGAAATAGTGTAAGAAACTCATATATCATCTCATACGTACATTGCTGACATACCAAGAAATCAATATCCGGGTTTATTTTTAATTAAAATTATTCTTTTTTGTTTGCACAAATCTTAAAATGTCCACTTTTTAAAAATAATTCTCGGGTTTTATCTTACTTTGAATTGCGTTCAGTTTAGGTTTTTAGCCTGTAATGACGGGATCACTCTGATCCTAGAGGCATCTTGAGCGAATGCAGCCAATGGGACTCCTGCACAATGCCTGGTTTCTTTTTTTTCCGACTGACTGTGTATCGCCCTAAGAGTTTCGAAATCAACTATTCATTAGCTTTCCATTGGTAGATCAGGTGCTAACCTTACCTTCTGATCAACAAATCCAATGTTCACATTTAACTTCAGCAGGTCATTTTTCTTTTTTCCTAGAAAATAAATAGCAGCCATAGTCACTTCACTATGCATAAAGGATGGATATATGTTCGCTGGCAAAAATTGAGGGCTTTTGTATGCCGCAGAAAAAGTCCTCCAACAAAAATCACACATGCTCGTTCAATCTATGGGGCTTCAAGTCCGCTCTGAGGTTGAGTTGGGTGCCAGCTCAGCTGTTGGCCTCCTCACTTGACCGCGGTTTTCAAATGATGCTTCCTCGTAGTTCCTTCCAAACCGAGCCGAGCAGGCGTTGCCCCCCACCTGAGGATGCGGCGTCCCCCGAGGGCCTTGCGGAAAGGAGTCCAGTAGGTCAGAGAAAGTGGCGGAAACTCGGCAGGATGACCTGTTCTTGCACTCATGTTTTCTTTAGCTTCAACACGACGATTGAAAAAAAGTGAAAGGTATTACAATCGTTCAGTCCGTGTGTCAAGCCCTTTCACAGCCCAAACTATGATGGATACAGACAAGTGTGATACGCCAAATGGAAGCAAAAAATCATTCTAGGCCAAATTTCACTAAATATTTTCAATTAAAATATACTTAAAATTTTTTTAAAGAAAACTAACAAATTTAAAACATAAAAACCATTTAAATGACAAGATAATTCCATTTTGATATAATATTTTCACTGTTGCGACCAGGTTTCCAAATTAACGGACGCACGAAATTTAATTTTGACTACAAATAATCAATAATTTTGCAATCTACAAATAAAAAAAAACAGTTTTTCAAAACCGTTTACACCATTTTTTTTCTTATAGTGGTTTCCAACTTCTATTACAGTTATCCCTTGCTGATGCGCAATTTTTCGATAACCTTTTTGTGACGTTTGACAAGTGCTAGGAATATGTGTTGTACCAAATTTGAAGTCTGTATCCCTTTTCAGCCATACCTCTAAAACTAAAGACGTTCTAGAGCCGCTTGTAACGCATCAAATTCTTCAAAAAATTCAGATCAACGCTGCATCATTTGAAACCTCGTATTCTAAGTGTTAGACAAAGTGATTAACAAACTTTCACTTGCATTAGAAATTCTCTCCAATCCACTCAAAGGAGCAGTAACAAAAAGAACCCTTCTCTGAAAAGAGTTTCTGGAGTGCGCTTTTAACCTTCGCGGCGGCCCTGTTTCTGGTGTGGCATTGAAGCTTGAGTGGTCACGCTTGGTAGTATGATCTTCGCCGGCTCTCGGAGGGTCCAGTGATACCATGTGGTGGTCAGTACTACTAGTGGTGGCTGCGGCCGAGGCGATTGAGGAATATGGGGACTTCTACACCACCTACGAGGATTTCGATCTGGATGTGAGAGGGCCGTGCAACGATGGACTGTGGCACCTCACCAAAAGTAAGTACACTTTGGAATATTGCCTCCTTTTTCACTCGAATACATTTAACAATTCAAGACATCTGCCTATTTCGAGCCTCCATGGAGCTTAACATACACGCCCTTCTCCATGATGAGCAATGGTTTATTAATAATGTCAACACTAATGCCGTAAAACTTCATCCGGTAATATAAAGAAACAAGCGCCACTTAAAATTTAAAAATTATGTAAATAAAATATGAATAAAAACTTCTTAGTTATATGCAATTATTTATTTTCTATTTTATTGGGAAGCTGTTTATTTTCCCAAACGTTATAAATCAACTAAATAAAATATTATTCGCATATTTCCACCAAATGCGAGAGGTGAATGTGAACTTTTAGGTTGTGCAGGGTGTTGACTAAGGGGTCGTCGTTACTTGGCTACGCCAAAAAATAACAATGCGTATGTGGTTGCGTTAAATCCTCTTTAGGGAGGCCAGAATTACGCAACCGTAACTATTCAAATCAAACCACATAAACGTCACGTTGGGTCCCCCGGTGGCCGAGAGGTGTAAGCGACGAGCCTCTCACCAAGAAGGTTCTTGGTTCTGTCCTTATCCTAGCCATACTATACTGGTGGAAAAAAAAATCCTCTAAAAATCACCGGGGTGCCCGAGTACACTGTGATATACGTTCTCATTAAATCTGTGGAGTCGAAAGTCCAGACGGCGTTAGCGTACGATGCCGCTCGAAGTTCCGATGGGTGCCCGCTCAGGTGTCGGCCTCGTCATTTGACTAGGGCTCTAAATTATGAGGCGTAATTGGCTGTGTTAAAGCTCCTAAAGGAGGCTATAAATAGGCAGCCGGAAACCATTACATTACATTACATTACATTACATTACATTACATTACGTCACGTTGAGGCTAGAAATAGACAGCTGGAAACATTTCAACCTTACCTAACGTCATGTAAAGATCCCGTGTTCGAACGCTACTTGATCAGGGTTCTAAATTACAAGGCGTAATTGACTGTGTTAAAGCTCCATCGAGGCTAGAAATAGGCAGCCGGAAAACGTACAACCTGACGTCACGCAAACGAAAAAATTTTGCGTATTGTTTTAATATTTTTATGTTTAGATTTTTACTTACCATTAGTAAACATGAGAAAGTATGTTTACAAGATAATTTTATTCTACCTTTATATACTTAGTTAAATTAAAATGGGTCCCGGATGGCCGAGTGGTTTGGAGCATTAAGCTAACAGTCTGCGCGTTGTAACGGGTGCGGGTTCGATTCCCGCCTTCGCCCTGGTGTACTTCCTTTCTCTGTGACAGTAAACATTCTTTCTATGTCTGTCTTAGTTTACGAAGGCTTATAAGCGGGTCTCTGATCAAGCACACAAGCCGGAATATATATGTACCCTACCCTAAACTAAAATTTAAGTTATTTTTTTTAATTTGTAATGAGCTTATGATTAAATTAAAAAAAATTCCCCTTTAGCGAAGTTTTAAACATTTATAACTATTACAATTAGTAATACATACTTCCTTACAGTAAACAATTATCCAATTCATTTTAATTAAAATGGTTAGATTGCATTCTTAATTATTTCTTTAAAAGGTGACACGCATTTTAAAATGTCCAAATGTTAATGTTATAACGTTTATTTAAAACTTGAACTATCCAAATATTATTTTATCGTGTTTTTATGCATTCGCAACTACTTCTAGTACTCATCATTTAAATTTTACATAATATTCGAACGATTGAATAACATTGAAAAACAAGTTTAAAGAAGGCTAAAAAAAAGGAAGTTAAAACTGTAGTAACTGAATATACCCCTCTTGGTTTGTGTTAGAGCAGTTGCTATTCATTCAACATTTAGACATCTTTCGATTTCGTAAAATTTGACTGTTTAAAAACATACAGCGTCAACTGAATTATACTGTTCTGTCGAATAGGGTGACTTGAGCCCAATCATTAAATTTTAGTACTGACTTTGTTCTTGAATATTTTTTACTCATAAGTTAAGGTCAAGTTTCCCCTAATTGAAAGAGGCAAGCAAATTTTTGAAGCGTGTATTTAATTAGAAGTTATTAGCTTTAAAAGCTTAGGTCAAAGTTACCCCATTTGATATCTTTACATAATTATATTCCACAAATTCCCCAATTACCACGTATTCATACAGATTAATTTTAATTTAGTTAAGTAAAATATTTTTGGAACCTAAGAAATGTATTTTCCTTTATTCCCTAAAATCGTCCCCATTGAGTTTATCTAAATTTAGAAATGGTTACGAAAACTAAGATATGATTCCATAGAAATGCTTTTCGAAATCCTCGGTCTAATATCGAATTAATAAAAGTGAAAGCAGTCCACGCTCTGTGACATGAATAGCAAGCGGAAGTGGGAAAAGTCACTTTCCAAAAAGAAGTATTGAGGGCATCTTGCGTTGCAAAAGAAAGCTTCCGTTTAGTGGCAAAGGTGAGAAACCAACAGAAAAGCCGATTGGAGTGCATTCGGATTAGCATTAGATAATAATCATTAAATTGTTGATATTTAGTTTTGAAGTGAGCATCCAGAAATGATTTTACGGACGACAAGTAACGTTCGACCTAGAATTGAAATTGTATTTAGTTCAAAGATAAGAAATAAATAAAAGCAGATTTCAGTGGATTTAGATGAGAACTAAGTATTGACCACCTGCGGATTGGATTCAATTTTCTATTTAGTCTAATAAAAAATTATATTGAAAAATAAAGTTCGTTTTGCCCTGAATTCTAAATCCAAAACATCCCTTTCAGTTTTTACAATACCTTATTGATATGCCGGGTTCGCCCAGTAACATATAAATGGTTATGATACCAGGGTGGCATGACCCTTGACCGAAAAAAACAATACAAATAATAGTTTTACTGCATTATTAATGCATTTTATTTTTTAAAATTATCTTCATATTCTTTTTCTATTGCAATAAATTTTACACCATCTAATTTTTTACTGCTTATTTCAAAATTTAGAACATGGATGAAATTTTGAGAAGGACATTTTTAAATTATTAAGATGAACTTCCATTACTTTTGTTAAAGAGAATTATCAAACATTATTTTTCAATAATTTTTTTTTATTTGAAACGTGTCATTTTCTTAAATGACTATCCCGTATAAATCTCCGATATATTTTTTTTGCATATTTTATATGCATTTCAAAATAACATCATAAAATTTCCCATGCGTATTTCAATTTAAAAAAAAAAAAACTACTCTCCTCTAAAGAGTTGTCGCTCTTTAGTTCGAAAGTTCCGTTTGTTACGGGGTCTACCTGAGTTCTTGTTTGTTCGGTCGTAATCGTCGATCCATCAGCAATGTGTTGCTCATAAATCTACCCATATGTTTGGAAATATATAAAGAAAATTATAGGCAATATTCAATATAAAGTATTCTTTTTTGAGGAGTTATGAGTACTTATATAAAATACCTCTCCACTGCATGCGCCATGCCAATTGAAAATTTCCTTACGGAATTGCAATTCTAATAAATTCGAAGAACTTTTTAAAAGCAGTTATTTTTGATACCAATTATAACGAAGGAAATGTTGCTAAAAAAGTAAGCCGAATTTCTGAACTTCTCGAAACCACACCACTTATCCACGAGCGACCTTTCCCTCCTTGTTAATTTTAGTATTTAGAACAAAAGTGGTACATAATCATATTGGTGACAGGACTCGTATTTTAAAATCACGGCCAAGGGACGAGGTAACACCTGAGCTGACACCCAATGTAACGCTGGTCAGTTCTTTGAACCACGATAAAGGTGCACCAGACCGATATACATGGCCTTATTTATGACCGGAATTTATTTCTTTTTTGCCTAGCACTATCCAAAGGGAAGGTTTTCTTGAGGCATGATTACCTACCGCTGTATGTCACGTAATTTGGAAGCTATGGAAAAAATAATCGGCGAAATGGACCAAATCTATTCAAATTGCATGCCTGCATGTGGCGTCATCAGCGAGTACATCTCCTATAAAGCAGGCAATACATTAGACAGTGGCTAAATGTCACTCTTTTCAAGTCTGGGTTGTAGATGCTAAAAAGAACCCCGGTGAAATCAAATAATACTGAAGATTGATCGATATTGAATGCTCCTACACTTATTCAAATGTAGGTCATTTCATATACAGTACTTTTATTTTATATTTAATTTCGTATATACGGTATTTAACGTCAATTTCTAATTTAAATGTTATGTAATATCGCTGATTTTATCGTTTAATATATTTTTATTAAAAAAATAAACTCTTAGGGAGACGCGGGTGCCTTGACCCCTTTTTACTTTCAGTTGCCTATCATGATATAGACGGTAATGAAAGAATTGCAGTAGGGTTGAAAATCAAAAATTTTCTGCTTTCTTCTGGTATTGGAGGGTGTTGATTCTAAAAAAGAGGTTTTAGAACATCGGCGGTCTCTCGGTCTGTCTGAAACCACTCGACAGTTCGAAAAAAGAGATACATACTTCAAATTTGGTTCACGAGTTTCTAGTGCCTGTTGGACGTCATAATAAGGAAAATTGCGCTGGAGCAAGGGGTAGCTGCTATTGAGTATTTTTGGTTTAATATGTATTGCTGGAAAACGAAAAAAGCTATAGATCTCAAATTTGGTACACGTGCTCCCAGTACCTATCGTATGTCATAATAATGTTTTCGAGAAAATTGAGCAGGCACAAAGGGTAGTTGCCATTGATCTTTTCTAGTTTTAATGGTGTGAAAAAGGCCTTAATAAAGATATATCCTTTAAATGCGAGTGTTGATTAATTGGGCTGCAATTAAAAGTAGTGTAGTGTTACACACCCCTGTTTACTCATTATTTTTATTTTGTTACAGAATGAAGATAAAATGTTATGTAGATTAAATTTTAAACAGGAACATTGTGCCCTATCCACTGACTTTAATTCTAATAAAAACATATATCGATGCTTTTTTTTAATAAGAACGTTAAAGGTGACTAACTTTTACTTTTTTTAATTTCAAAAACAAGCTTCTATGAAAAAGTTTTGCAAGCTAATTACTCACGTAGTCAATATATTCTTACTATTTTAGTAAAATAAGTTGTCATTCTACTTATGTAATTAAAAATTGGTTTTCAGTAAACGCATAGGCATACGTCGATAGTAAAAAGTAAGTGTAATTAAGTAAGCTAATGGAAATCCAATTTAAACCTCAGTTCAATTGTTACTAAAACATGTAGATTGTGTTCAATAGGAGATCCACAAGAGTGCTTTGATTGTGTGTGAGTATCTACCAATTCAAAATAATCAATCTATCACCTTTACAATATGAAGTCTTTCTTTCATTGCTCAAAAAAAGTGACAAAAGTTGATTTTTTTCATTCCCACCAACTCGAAGCCTTGAAACACGGCAATCGCTTTTTCCTAAGTCATCAAAAAGAGTAGCGAATAGTTCCTCCTCACGCATTGCATGAGCAATCGTCATTGAATTTCAACGAATCAACCAAGCGACTCGCGAAATGTCATGCTTTTTAGAGATGGTTCATGAAGACTTTCATCTTTTATCTGGCGGATTTTGTAACGTTTCGTACACGCGAAGGTCTTGCTGTAAGTTTTCTAAACGAGGCTTGGGAGCCCTTGTATGTTTGAGACAACAATAAAAGTAAATAATTGGGCTGGATTAATTGTTTCTAGAGGATTAACTTTCGATGAAAATGAAAGAAAAATGGTTAATACTGAAAGATTCAATGTAAAGGTTAAAGAAAATATTAAATTTCGTAAAGGATTTTACTATAAAACATCTCTTATGACTCTAAAATATTAATGGCTACTCAAGACGTGAAAAAAATAGTTTGGAGGTATGAAAAGATCACTAAAAATAAGCTGTTTTTGAAACATGTATTTATTGACACGTTTTTTAAGCCCAATGCTCCGAGTCGGAAAAAAAAGAATTAAGTTCTTTTTATATACCAATGGTCATTAATTCCCTCACAACAAATTGTTAACCATTATAGTCTGTTACCACTGATACAGATTCCACCTGTTGAAAACAGATTTTTCTGTTTGGTTGCAAAAAGAAAATTTGAAATAAACTTCTTCCGTGTACTCGATGGTGTAGTGGTGACAATGGACAAGTTGCATGAAACGCGAAATTCAGAATATATATGTTTTTCTGGTACATTAGAAGCTGCAGATTCCGAATATAAGGTTAAATATTCACAAATATGTTTAATTTCAACAAAAAATGCATTTGAAATTTGCCGAAAATGTACGTCACTGAAAACATCACTGACGTCAACTGTTATGTTTTTGGCGATGTTTCGATCTATGCTTTAATACATTTTATAAAATAGTAAACCTTACAATTTCTGCGAAACCTCATTAATAAAGAAGAAGAAAATATTATTTTTAACCAGTTCATATCAAGGAATTTAAACAGCTTGTTCCAAGTTTGGTTGTTAGTTAAAATACACACACTAGACCGCGTATGAGCTATTGCAGAACTATTGACTGTTGGATCTGATCGGAATAATCGGGTGAAATCGTTCATCGTTTGAAGAAATTAACTGGAATGAACATGACATGTTTCTGTAAAATAGCATAACTTTTTTAAGAGTTTAATAAGGTTGAAACCACGTTTCACAGTTTCAAAAGCGATACAGTGAAACGTGATACGAAATAACACGCCAAGAACAAAAAAAGCCAACCGTGACGTCATCTGTTATGCTAAGAGAGGTTTAACAGGAGTGACGTATCATTAACTTTAAAAATGAATTTAAAAATAAATACATCTTTAAAACCAGAAATACTTGAGTTTTAGAGGTTTTTTAATATGCTTAATCGAATAAAAATGTTTCTGGAAAACGCTGTAATTGTCCATTATGCTGTCGACGAGGGTTTTTATACCTGTAGTGGGTTCGGCTTTTAAGGTAACAGGGAACAAAAATACCTTCAAAATATCGAAACTTCAGTTTTACTTTCAAAGGATAGATGGCGCTTTTAGGAACACATTGATATAACACACATTTGGTTTGGATAATTAGAACTTCTGAAAATTAAAAAATAATGATGTAAAAAAAATGCAAACACAACAGTCAAAATTCAGTTCAATTGTTGAATATCCTCTACCCTTTTAGTCATACACGGAGAAAAATCCAATAAATCTGACTTTGGGATTTACTTGAAAAAAATTAATCGGACGTGTAACTTGACGCGTTACCAATTTCTCTCCCTCAGTCTTACATCATCATAGACACGCCCTTGGAAATCACGTAATTTTCTTTTTGCTCATGCCCTCATGCAAATTGACTACCCTAACGAGTAACTTGACACATTTTTGATTTTCTCCCTCAAAGTGATGCGTTACCACGAACTTACCTTTGGGGAATACGCGATTTCTGTCATGCATGCCATTGACTCAAACAAAGAAGAGCCTGGCTGTATTGTTTTTGTCAATTTTGACTTATGAGTAGTCAACTGACTCATTTTGTTTGTAACATAACTCGTTCTGTGTTTAGTGGGTGACGAGGTGTGCATCAAGGAGCTGGGCTGCTTCAAGCTAACGAAGGACTTCTACCACCCCCAGTACCGGCCGTGCAACGTGCTGCCGGAGCCCCGCAGCCTCATCCACACGCGCTTCGTGCTCTTCACGCGCTCTTCCGTCCACAAGGGGAAGTTCCTGCACGCCGACAACATGGCAACCATCACCGACTCGGGATTCAACGCCACGCACCAAACCAAGTTCATTGTGCACGGGTTCCACGAGAACCCGCTGAACGATGCCTGGGTCATTGTAAGACACTTGCTCTTTTCTAAGGGGCACTGCACAAAATCAAAATCGCGCCACTTTGAAGAAAATTTCCATTACTTACGATCTCAAAACCGGTTTATGAAACTCGTTAACGGTGTAAAACTGTTTCTTACAAAACTTATTCTCAATGACGACACTTTTGAGGCTTGTTGAATGGCAACAAGATTACTTCTTTTAACTCAACCTGTAGAGCAATTTGGTTGCATGACGCTCACTTGTAACTTTAAGATTGTGGTTTCCATTACAGCTTGATGCAAAAACATTTCTCAATTTTAAAAAGTACAAATATTTAACGAGAAAAAACTGTATTCTATATATATATATAACTGGAATATACAGTATATAATACAGAAGTTTAAGTACACAGGGAGGCGCAAATAAAAGTGGCCCCGGCGTAGAGATAGGAATGCATCGAGTTGCTTGGCGAGAAAAGCTATTGAAGCCGTCTGAAAGCCTTCAAGATGAAATAAAAGATTAATCAAGCGTGCAATGGCTTCACTTGGTAAATCTGTTTTTTCATTGGCTGGATGGGATTAGCATCACATTAGAGCTACTCATGATGAGTTCAGATCTTAGTGCGTATTATATGAAGACGGCCCCTCATGCAAATTTTGTGTTTTGCAATCAATTTAGAATGTTTCGTATTAACATAAACAAGGTCCGATTTTCTAGGATATATAACGGCCGAAATAATCACTAGTTGGAATTTTTTTACACAGTTGTTCAAACCTTTAGTTTATATTGCATTCCAACTAGCTTGTCAAACCATGGCATAGCTGCCGTCAAATAATTCGCCAAGCGTTTATTTGGGCTTAATATTGAAGCGATCAAGAGTTTCACGTAGCAAACCTGTTTTGCATTGGTTTTTCACTTGGCAACAATTCTATCTTATTCCTTTCTCCATGACGGGGCCACTTTTAATTGCGGCCACCATGTACTTTTTACGGTTCTTTTTCTAGCATCTCAGCTGTCAGTTTAAAACCGCAAATTTGATGGTATTTTTTGCAGTGTGATAAAACTTCCTAATTTAACATACACTACGAAATAATTTTCGTGGTCTCGGAATAAATTTGAAGCATATATTTCTGGTCAAATTTAATAGCAGCTGAACGTTCACAAACAATCCAAACCTTAAGTTTATTTAATTTTTCTTCGATTCATGTATATCCCCTAAAATAAGACTTGTTGATATCCTACATAAAAAAGCAAAAACTAATTTGCGGTTGCACTAGAGTTCCCATTACAAATTTTTATAATTTAAACTTTTTCTAACCAACAGTTTAAATCTAAAAGTTCTCCATCCTGTAAGTTCAAAGAAAACCGGAAGAGTATAAGATTGAAGTAGAAGAAGAAGGAAATTTCCTGAATACAAATCTGAAGACAGCTTTAAAAAAAAAATGAAAACATAGTTACACATTATGATTGAAATCTTTCATAGATAAAAAAATTTCAATTTGCATGGTAACTTTTTTACAAATGAATGTTTCAGTTTATAAAAAAAAAAATTAACCAATTCACGACCCATTTGTGAACACCATTAACACCTTCCTTACCGAATGAAAACGGTAATTTTAAGTTTTTAAAATTCGTTTTTTATGCAACTTATTTTGTCGTCCATAAATTGCTCAGTACTATGGCCTTCATTTGTCTTAAAATTTGTCCAGTTAGATAAGCTTATTTTCATTCGCCAAGTTTTTGGTCTAATGATCGTTAATGGGTTAAACCAAATAGTTTAGGTTTGCTTAATTGTTTTCAACACTTTTAAAATTCAGAAATATTGGTACACTTTAGATTTATAATTGTTTTTAACCATTCTTATTTTATTTTACAGTAATAGTTCAGATATTTAATATTTCTTTGTTATTACAAATTAGTAAAAAAAATATTTGTAATAAAAATATGAATTATAGTAACATTGATCTTTTGTAACTTAACATTTAATTATTCAAGCTTTCAATGATAATTATTGAAAATATCCGCAAATAACTATTTTTAAAAGACATTTCTTTATTTCAAATGAATTTGCTTTAGATCATGATGAAGGAATTTTTAAACCAAAATGATACGAACGTGGTTATTGTCGACTGGAGCAGAGGAAGTCAATCACCATACATTCAAGCAGTCGCCAATGCAAGAATTGTGGGGGCCGAAATAGCGAGAATGGTGAATGCGCTCAAGGTAACGTTCTTGGATTCGATCTATAAAAAGAGTACTCTTAATTTTTAAAAAACTCTTGTTTCGAAATACTTAGATAATTTCGGGGTGGTATTCAAATAAACCGATGCTAAAAGTGAACCTAAATTGGATACATGTAGTTAAGGGAATGGTAAAGTTTTCAAAATCAAAAACAATTCGTAGCTCTCCTATTTTAAATTACTAATATAAGTGCAGCATAGTTTACAAAGAGTATTCTATGCGAATACTATATGGTGGGTGGGTTTTCGGTGAAATTTCGATAATTCAAATCATAATTAATCTAAAAATTACCATGTTTCTAGTCACAAATAATTTACCATACTGTGCCCTATACTGTAAACATAGCATTCAAACTAGAAAAAATGTGTGTCCTTATTTGAAAAACTTGAATTTTGTCTCGATTTTAAAAAAAAGTGTACAACTTTTTTTTTACATTAAAGATTATATTTTCTTGCTTTAACCTTTTCCCCACCATGTGTCAGTAGTAAAGACATTCTAAATGTCTTCTATTGTCCGTACTAAACTAAACTCTCGTAACAACAACCCATTAGTGGTCCAGGGCCTGCCGTGCCCATTTCAGCTTACGTGACTACCACCAGCTAAACGAAGTCGGCTATCAGTGGGTGGAGCTTACAAACCCCCTCACGACACAACTGTTGACGTATCCAACGAACTACGAAGCCGAAAATCATGATTGACTGCGTGCGTGCTTTTCACGAAAAACGCGTGAAACCCACTTGAAGTCCATATAGTTCTTTTAGTTTAAGCAGTAGAAAGGTTTTAGACAGCTGACAAATGGTAGGTAACATGCTTCTAATGAACATACTAAAAATCGCAACCCGTACTGTCGCGACAAATATGTTTTTTTTTTGGCCGCCATCTTGAAAAAACGTCAATTTTTTTAAACAAAAATCACAATAAACCATAATAAGTCGAGTTTGGTATCAAATTAAGGGAAATTTTATGCTGACAAAGAATATGATATTGGTTTTAAAACTAAATATATTTACAAACATGATTTTGGAAGGAAACGATGAGAAAATGCCCGAAAAATATCACTGCAAGCGACGGAACCACCCTTTGTTATTATTGAGATGTCCAACAAAAGTTTGCTACTTTGCGACTCAAAGCCATGATTCAAAGAATGGAGTCCCTAATAATAAGCAATATTGAACAAACCCTCATGAAATGTACTAAAATAATGGACAAAGAATGACTGAAAGTCAACAAGGAACCTGGATTTTAAATCATTCGAAATGCAGTGAACTAACTTTAGCAATGAGTTTGCCGACCAGTGTCTTTCGTTGATATAACTAATGCAAGGATGACGAAAGATTTTGTCAATTTTTTAGATCACAGTCCACTTACTGACTCTTCATGTGTTTTGTGGAATATATTTAAATAAAATAACAGATAGTGCAGACAAGGCAACGTGACATGATTGGAAAATATATTCAAAATAAACCAACAAACCTTTTAGAGATGGAACTTTATTGAAAACCAACTAAGCAGTTACGATGAGACTATGGAAGAAAGACTAGTTATTGCCTTGTTTAGATCTACAAAATATTTCGTCATCCCTGCATCAGTTATATCAACGGAAAACTCTGGTCAGCGTCAGCAAACTCATTGCATAAGTTAGTTCACTGCATTTCGAATGATTTAAATTACAGGTTCCATGTTGACTTTCAGTCATTCTTTGTCCATTCTTTTAATATATTTCATGAGGTTTTGTTCAATATTGCTTATTATGAGGGACTCCATTCTTTGAATCATGGGTTTGTGTCGCAAACTTTTGTTGGACATCTCAATAATAACAAGGGGTGGTTCCGTCGCTTGCAGTGATATTTTTCGGACGTTTCTCATCGTTTCCTTCCAAAATCATGATTGTAAATATTTTTAGTTTTAAAACCAATATCATATTCTTTTTCAGCATAAAATTTCCTTTAATTTGATACCAAACTCGACTTGTTATGGTTTATTGTGATTTTTGAAAAAGATTTGATGTTTTTTCAAGATGGCGGCCAAAAAAACATTTGTCGCAACAGTACGGGTTGCGGTTTTTAGTATGTTCATTAGAAGCATGTTACCTACCATTTGCAATAAGAATAGTTTATGTTACAATATGTTCTAGGTTAAGGTGTTTTTTCGCTTATTTCTACTGCACTAAAAGGCGTCAATAGTGATAAATAAAAGTCGGCATTTTCTTTACATTCCCACTGTGCCCTTTGCATTGATGCTGTTTGCTAATTTGTATTGTATATAGAGCTCTACAATCAGCCTTGGATTTTTCATCATTCATACCAAACCTGGCATATTTCATCTAGACTTGCGAAACCCACTTTCCGTAGTTTTATTATTTTATTCAATAGTTTTTTTGTATTTAAAAGAATAAATATTATAAATCTCTTTCTCCTACACAGCTATATATGTTATGTTGTGCAATTTAGCAATTTTTTTTAAAGAATTTAAAAAATAGAAAGTAGGTATTGACATGGTGAGATCCATCTGTCCTTATTCTCTCTCCCTTCCAATTTCGACTCTATCCGTTGGATGTTTTTTTTTTTTTTTTTTTTTGTGAAGTATGAAATTAGAGACTTATCTTTATACTTTTTGTCCGTCGGTCTGTACGTGCGGACATCTATCTACCTGTCTGTCAACGGTCTACCCTAGTGGTTGGTATAACCTTTTAATTGAAAGGACAAAAAAATAGGCTTTTTTAATTAAAAAAAATCTTCAATTTTGCGATTTTTAAGTAGAATTGACCTAACCAATTTTACAAAACTATTCTTCGAATTATAAATAAATTTAGAAAACTAGAAAGAATTAATTAATTTTAATTTCAATTGCTGTGTTAGGCTATTTTTTTCTATGGCGTGTAAATGTTGTGGGGAGCTGTTATAGGTAACAGTAGCTTTTTTCCCCTTATAACATCTATTTCTTACAATTTATCATAGGGTTGGGCAGAACTTATCCCACATTTTACTTCCAACCGTTTTTTTTTTTTTTTAAATATTCAATCATTTAGTTATTATTGTGACAAATATGTAACGCATTATGCTTATATTTTGTATTCAAATGTTAAAATGTAACTAAAATAGTGTCTGTTGTGGTAAAGAAAGTAGAATAGTCAATTTGTAACAATCATTAATATGAAACGATAAATCCTCACCAAACATCAAATACATTATAGTATAACTTTTTTCTTTCTACTAAATATTAGATTGCGATTTAAAATTATTTCTTCCAACCATAAACTATAGTTCTTTTCATTCTATAAACAAAAATAACACAATAAGAAGAGTAATTATTACAATTGAAGAGCTGAGTGGAAGAACGTGCTAAGTGACATTTTTGAAAAAATTGAGATTTTTGTGTCAATGATCATGTTATTACCTGCTTTAAACATAACAGCTTTCAATTTTTTAGAAAACATTCGATTTCGTATATTTTTCACATACGAAGTTGGTAGGTGCACGCGTTTTCGTCACTTTTTCAATGGAAGAACGTGCCAAGGATCCTTGGCATGTTCTTCCACCGAAATCGCCCGATTCCAGAGCGATCGTTTAGTGGAAGAACGTGCTAAGTGACACGTTTGCGGAAAATTTTCAGACTTTCGCTTGCATTAATAGCAAAACAAATGGTTCTTTTGTAGTTTTAATCAAAAAGAATTCAACAAAATATGTAATTAATATTTCCTAATTAACTTTAATTATTAAATATAATCAATGAACTTCAATTTATATTGCGTAAAACTGGGTTTTGAGTGCATTTAGCAAAATAGGAAAAAAATGCATTTTGATTTTAAATTTAAACAGAGTTAAAGGTTTTAACATTTTATAAAATGTCGTCTGATTTTTATTGTAATAAACATAGATAATTTAGCAGCGAACAGATGGTATAATTAAAACAAAGTTGCACCTGCTCTATGGAGATGGCAGTTCGCAGTTCGCGTTAAAACAACATGGCACCGAACATTCAAAGCATCTGGTTTGTTTAAAAAAATGAATTATGGGTACAAAAATCGTTTTAAAGCCATTTTACGTTTGATCTCTAAAGCTATCGAACGCATTTTGTGCAATGTCTTAAACTCCTAAAATTATTAAAATGGAATTAAGAAGCAAGCGGAAAGCTGAATTTTTGCTTGAAAGTGTGAATAAAAGCTTTACGGTAAGTACAAATTTAATCGAGATATTGCTTTGTTATGTAAAACTAAAATATTTTTATAATAATTGATGTAAAAATAAAGTGACAAAGTATAAAACGTTATAAGTTCTTAATATTTATTAAAATATCGATGACTTTAAAAAGTACTATGCATCACGATTGTAAAAATAAATTGTTTAAACGATCATGTTCGACCGTTGTAGAAATGCTGTAAATTAAAGTAGCTTTCTTAAAATTGATTAAACCCTTAATTGAAAAGGAGAAAGGAAAACGTAAATAACCTTAGGATCTATATCTTGCCATACAACTTATTTTTACTTTTTTTTAATATCAAAGTTTGTTTTTAAATTCGATTATTCTTATCTAAAAACTATTTAAAAATTTATTTTGCGAAAAATTACATCTTGCATTATAATCTATTTTTATAAGTCTTTTAAATTTAATATTTATAAAATTCAAATGCATTTGTGTATCTTTTACTATCTTTTTGTATACTTTTTATTAAGTTGGTTTGTCTTATTATTCTTCAAAGTATTTAATTTATAATTTCAGTGATAATGGTATTTTTTTAAAAATATTTTCAATTAAAAACTTACTCATCTAACATTAAGCAAGAAGTTCTAAAATAACTTATATAACCTACTTTCTTTTAACTTAAATACTCAAAGAAATCCTTATAGTAGGGACAGAAGGACGAACAAAGAGTATAAGATAGGTGACGGATATCTTAAAAAAAACTAGGGATGTTTAACACTATATATCAATACGCTCATTTAAAAGTTATATATATCTTATAAATTATTTTCAATAACTTTCAAACCTAAAAAGTTCTATGGCAGCTACTCCTTGCACATGCACAATATTGTAGAAAACTTTATTTTGACATCCGACTAGTACAGGGAACACGTGTATCAAATTAGAAGTCTGTATCTATTTTCGTTGTTCAGCAATACCTTTAAAACCAAAAAAAGTTTATAGCAGCTCTACTTGCGCATGCGCAATTTTCTCGAAAACCTTATTATGACGTCCAACAGGAACTAGGAATCCGTGTACTAAATTTGAAGTCCGTAGCTCTTTTATTTTAAACTTTAAAGTAGTTTCAGACAGACAGACGGATCAATGTAAAAAAACCCCAATTTTTTAGAATGAGCACCCTCCAAAACGTGTAGAAAGCACAAAATCTTCATTTTGGATTATTGACCCCTATCGCAATAATTTTATTACCTTATATTTTATATTAGGTAATTGAAAGTAATAACTTTAAAAATTGGACGGGTACAAAGGAAGTTGGGGGGGGGGGGGGTTGTAGGACGTACGGACAAAAACAAAAAAGCAGACGTACAGGCAGGTGGCCAAACACTATACATTGTAGTCATCTAATTTTTTACTTTCGAACAAAAAAAAAAGAATTTTCAAAATCAGGAACTTTGGATCGGAAATTGAAAAAGGGATATGGACGGACGGAAAAAATGATGGACGGACAGGCAAACGATTAATAAGTATAAAAGAGATCTGTGAAGTCCTATCTTCCAAACAAAAAAAAGGATTTTAAAAATCGGAAGGTTAGTACAGAAATTATGAAACGTTTACGGATCAAATTTACCTAAAAAATGTCACTTAGCACGTTCTTCCACTAAGCGACTGGCCAAAATCTGAAGCACTTCGGAGGAAGAACGTGCCAAGTGCATGAGGTATCAAGCGCGTTTTGTAAATGACGCGTTATGACGTAAATTACGGCTAAGCCAAAAGCCACCAAGCATTTTGAAGAACCAAACTAAAATATCATGCAAAAAAACCTGTGATTTTGTGAATGACAGAAAAGTCGCAAACTAAAAACTTTGAAGCTCATTATCTCGTTTTCACCTTTTTGTCACTTAGCACGTTCTTCCACTAAGCTCTTCAATTGCTCTAGTGAATTGTTTACAGTAAATTAAATACGCATCGAAAATTGGCATTTGATAATATTATAGTACTGGGCTGTGAAATAGCCACGGCCAAGAATGCAACGAGTCCCATTGACAAAGCGAAAATACAAAATAAAAAGACACTCGCACCCTCTCCCAGCGTCAGCGGTTTTCTCCGAAATCCCCTTCAAAGGTGGAAAAAGTACCCCCCCCCCCCCCGTCCCCCCCACACTTAAGACCACATGTGCAGCTGTCCTCCGTCCTTGATAACCTACTGTCCAAACTAATGAACCCTGAGAAGGGGAGGTTCTTATGGGAGGCGTGGCTTTGCACAATTTTTTAGCACTTGTCTTCACATTTTAATTGATATCTCAACTTTAAATTACCCAATTTCAAAGTTTAAAGGCAAGTTCAAGACAAAAATGAAAGTGGGTATCTGTAAATTAATTTTTTTAATATCTTCTACTCAATTTTTATAAAATGAAGTTAAAGTTAACTTTTAATTTAATTTTTTTAACAAAAATTAAAAAAAAAATAACAATTAGGTAATGCATCTTCAAGTCAAAATCTGTCTAAAGACACAAACCGCGTGAAAATATTCCAATAATTACGTGTGATATCATCAAAAAACCATCTCGATTTTATCATAGAGTTACTATTGAGAGGCGACTGGTAGGTGGCGTCTGATGAATCCTCTTAACTTCACGCGGAACCCTCAGTGTTTAGTTCGCAAGCATACTTGGTACTCATTTTATCTACCCACTTAAGGGATGATAGGATGAGTTAACATCGCCCAATCCTGGATTTGAACACCCGACCTGTGGCATGGTAATACGAAGCACTACTACAGGGTGGGGAAAATAAAAGCGGCCCCGGTCAAGAGATAGGAATACGTTGAAATGCTTGGCGAGAAAAACTCTTGAAGTCGCCTAAAAGCTTTCAAGTGGAAATAAAAGATTATTCAAGCGTGTAATTTTTTCACTTGACAAACCTGTTTTTGCATTGGTTGGATTCGATTAGCATCACATTAGAGCTACTCATGGACTATTGGCCAGTTCAGATCGTAGTGCGTCAGTGATGAAGATGGCAGGTGAAGATGAAACTCACAGTACAGCAGAGAGTTTTTCATTGTTGAAAATTTTATTAAAACGAATTCGTGGAAAAAATGTGGCCAGTTGTTTGTTAACACATTCGCTGCCACTATAGCGATGGAAAATTTTCATCGATAGATGCTGATGTGAAGTAGAAGAACGTCCTGTTTTTTAAACCAGTCCATTACAATGGAAATGTACTAACTCTTCTTCCTTTTCGAAAAAGTAAAAATCTTAGTTCGAGGTCGTAAAATTACAAGGTTAGGTTGAAATAACGTCGCTAACTAAAGCTACACGACAGCTAGTCGTAAAAATACGAGGAAATGTTCCTGGCCTTTTCCGACCGGATAACTCATCATCTGTCACTAATTATTGAATTGAAAGCCAATAACCAGATTTGTTCAGGTGATTAACTTTTCGACTATGAAAACATCTTTAAATTTTCATAATTCATATTTTTTTGGTTGTTTTTGTTTGAAAAAACTACAAAAAATAAAACAGACTATTTGCAATTTTTTATAGCTAGATAGTTGAATAACAAACTAAACCGCACTGCGAAATGCAGTATGTCTGGTGTCTGGTCGCCCGGTGGTGTCCGGTCTTGAGACGAAAGTTAATTTCCTCGTAATTGGAAATAGAATATACTCTTTTAAACCATCAAGTATTATTTCAAGTACAGTGGGATCGGTTGCAAAAGTGTAAAGTCTAACATTCTACGTTCTATATCCCCAAATTGATCGCCAAATAACCTTAAATTTGCTTGCGGTGTTAACATAATTCAAATATAGGTGTTAACATAATTCAAATATAGGTGTTATCATAATTAAAATATGGGTTTTAACATCCCTACATAATTATGCTTGTATTATATTTGTCGTCAATAGGCGAAAGATACACTTCGCAATAACACAAAAACTGCATAAGCTTTAAAATCTATGCATATGGAAAGTTATCAGTCACATCTGGGATTACTAGGTGTCAATTAAATATCATACAAAAGGGTAGATGAAAGAGCCTGATCGTGTAGTTTGTGTAATTTGCATCAGAATATGCTGTTATCGGTAAATCGGAACCACGCGACCGTCATTGGCAGCCAACGTGTTAAAGAATTTAAAGGTGTAAAAGTGCCAAAAAAGAGTACTATGCAACGATCAGTTACGAAATGGCGTCAGCCAGGATCTGCTGTCAACAAGTCCAAAAACATTCCGAAACGGGTCTGCACACCAGATTTTGGGTCTTGCAATCAATTTAGAATGTTTTGTATTAACAAAACCAAAAAGGTCCGATTCTCTAGGATAAAATAACGACCGAAATAATCAGTAGTGGGAACTTTTTTTAATCAGAGCTCTACAAACCTTGTTTATATCTCATTTCAACTAGCTTCTCAAACCATAGCGTAGTTGCCGGCAAATAAGTCGCCAAGCGTTTGTTTGGGCTTACTATTGAAGCGATCAAGCAAACCTGTTTTTGTAATGGTTTTTGACTTGGCAACATTTTTGTCGTATTCTTATCTCCACGTTGGGGCCACTTTTATTTGCACCACCCTGTACTAAGCCACTGGGACTCTTCTATTATCCTTGGCAGACAGAAAAACGCATAACATAACGAAGCTAAATGCCATCACTCGAATCGAGGCAATCAATACATGAAGTGGAATAACCTAGCAATATAGCTGCTCAAATGAAGTACAGCTGTAGACAAAACAAAGTAAACACTAGGATTATTTCGGCCGTTAGTTATCATAAGGAATCGGACCTTTTTGACTTTGTGAATAAATAACATTCTGAGTTAATTGCATGACACAAAATTTGCATAAGGGGCCATCTTCATATTAAAAAAAAATTTACGAACTTTAAAATTTCCAATAGCAACACCCGATTTTAATAACTTAGAAATGTTAAGCACCCTCGAAAACCCCTAAGTCTAAGTTTTTGTTACATTTGGATGAATATTTGACAAGTTATTTAATCGAATCACTTGATGTCCTTTGGGGGACCATCTCTAAAATAACAAGCGTAGTCTATAGGTTCGTCCGAGGGGAAAAGCGAAATATTGAAATATAAGGTAGAATTTGTTGGGCAGCCCTGCAAGGGTTCAAATGTTAATGGTGATGAAGTCTATTTTTCCCCCCTTTTTGCAAGTTTTTTTCAACTATATAGGTAACATTTTAAGTTTATTTATTAAAGTTTAAATTTTTGTGTGTATGTCAAGGATTTCTATACTGGGCGCCATTGAGTAACGAGACAACAATATATATATATATTTTTTTTATGAGAGCCACGATACGTTTTAAGTTTAGGTATATGTTTTGTTGGTAAACTTGTTTATAAAGATACAATTTTTTGTAATTTTTTATTATTTATTATTGAATATTAATCATTCGTTGGCATGCTGAAAGTTGTAGTTAAATTTTAGTTTATATATTTGAGAGAGACGGACGTGTGATTTAGTTTTTTTAAAGAATGTTTTCTGATCCATAATTTATTAAAAATTCAAACTTAATTTAATTCTAAAAAAAATAAAAATATTAATTTGAATTTTTGAATTAAGAATGACAGAATAACCTATAAATTATCTTTAAAAAAGTAAATAAATTATTATTGGTACGTATTTTTCAATTATTTTACTAGTTATTAACAGATTTTATTTTATGAATTGGATTCAAAAGTATTTATATCTAACTAGTATTTTATAATATTTTCATGACGATGGAATATTTTTAAACACTTTTAGCGCGTTCAAAATAGACGAGCAGACGATAATAGTTTGAAATGCGAAAAATCGTTTGTTACTGTAAAATAAAAATTTCATTTTGTAATTAAAAAAAATAAAGCATGGAAATGCAACAGAAGCCTATAGTTATGTTTTTAAAAAATATTCTGAGCACTTACCATAGATGACTGTTATTTTTAAAAAAGCATTGCATCCGTATAATTATATTCAAGAGTTTGCCTCTTAAAGTCGGGTTAATTATAAAGATTCTTACCATAATCCTCCATTTAAAAATATTCGGTGATGAAGTTTAAAAATATATAAGTGATTTAAAAAAGAAAAAAAAATAGCGCGTGCGCATATACGCGCTATTTAGAAAATATTAAATTTATTGTGAGTTCATTTTTAAGCAATCCTATGTGACGTTAAATAACTAATATACTTTCTTACTAAAAAATAAATAAAAATTATAAACATTTGTTTAAATATACGAAGTAAATTGACTTTAACACAAGACACTGAAAAAATATTTTAAAAAATGGCTTTCAGTTCTGTGGAACATGCCGAGTCTGCAAAGGCTTGACCGCTAATATTGCAGCCCCATTGGAAAAAAAATTAATTGGAGATGCATGCATTGAAATTTAATAAAAAAACATTTTAAAAGATGAATAGAATATTTTTTTCGGATATATAGGCTCAAATACATTAGTTCATGTGTGTATATGATTTGCCTGAAGCAAAAATCTAATTTAAATACAAAACGAAAAATTTTAATATTTAATTTCGTAAAACTTGAATTCAATTTCCTAAAAGTTGTGTAGTAGATTTTTCCTAAAAATACCGCGCATCGCTTCAATGTTTAAATAAAAGATGAATAAAGCAGAGCTAGATGAACAAATATTTTTATTGAACATCGATTTTAAAACAATATTTACGAGTAAAGAGTAAAAAGAATAAATAAAAGCGAATAATAATAATAGATGAAATATTAGAAGGCCTACTACTATTAAAGTAATCAATTTAAACGTAGCTATTCCAATTTAAACGTAGCTATTCTAGAGATGACTATGAAAGTTATAGACATTAAGCTTATAATTCGATAGTTTATATTTTGCTTAAAATATAACAAATACTTTGGTTAACGTTACTTATTCCAAATACAGATTTAACTTATGTTCACTCAGAGCTTTTCCGGCACTTCGGCAGTTGTATATATATCAATATTTAATAGCCCTCGTGTAGCTCTAGTGGGACGTTATTTAAGCCAAAAGCAAATGAAATATCATTAATCAACCTTAAAGGCGCCTGTTGTGTGATACATCAGTATTTTCAAGGTCGTTGTGCGTGTGGTTTAATGTTTTCTTCCTTTTGCAAGGCTTGCGTATTTGTTTATCAAGTTCACTTATTGTAATCTTATATACAGTCCCCTAAAGGGTAATTAAAAAGTATTTTGTGATTTACTCAGCAAATTATGGATAAAAAATTTAAAAAATTGGGATTTCGCTTAATCTTCATGTCTTAAATTCATTTCTGTAAAAATATTAAGGGGTTTCAATTCATAATTTTTTAAAAAATTAATATAATAATTATTAAAAAAGATAAAATTTGTTTTAAATACCCCAATAGTGTATGCATTTTGTTTGGGTTGTTATAATTATTATTCAGTAAAAAATTCGTTTCATTATCTTAATTATTTATAGAGTGGGATAGTTTTTTATGTGCAACTCATTTAACATTACGGCCCCTAAACTTTGCACGTCTCTAACTCCACTAATAATGCTCAAAAACTAACAAAACTTGGTATTTCGTGTTAAAATATGTCATAAATTTGAAATATGGACTCAAAAAGGGGTGTCTAAGCAAAATTTTGAAGTTGGTAACATTTTTAATCTGAAGACGGCCCCTTATGCAAGTTTTGTGTCATGAATTTAACTCAGAATGTTATTTGTTGATAAAGTCAAAAAGGTCCGATTCCATAGGATGCCTAACGTCCGAAATAATCCTAGTGTTTACTTTTTTTTGTCCACAGCTGTACTTGGGATAAGTAAGAAGAAAATTATCTCAGAGCGGTTGGGTTAATTTGGTTTGGGAGAGAAGGCATAAGTAGATTAAACTCTTTTGCTATCTTTGCTTATTGTGAACCGAAAGGTACGTAGTAACTCTGCATTTGTCTATTTAGAAATTTGGAAACTTAACAGCCTCGAACCTGCATATTATCGGGCATGGATTAGGGGCGCATGTGGCGGGGTATGCTGGGCAGAGTATCCTTCCAATGGTTTCAAGAATTACAGGTAAAAAAAATCCATACTTTTTTGTGAAATATTTAAATCAAATTTATGAAACAGGAAAATTGATGGTCTTAAAAAATAGTTAAACTATAAAGAAATAGGTTCCGGACATAAAAAGTGACAGGAAAAGCCGAAAACCCGACTGGATGTAATCCCGACGGGAAAAAAACCCCGATAGGGACGAAATCCTCAAAGGTTCGAAAGTGCCGACAAATCAAGAAACTAATGCCGTTATATTTAATTAAGGGCAATTTAATAAATAATTTTTACAGCAATATATTGCCTGTCGCCCCATTTTCATTTTTTCCATCCATATCTTTTTAATCAGATTTTGTTCCTTGAAACGTATTTTGTCCAACTTTTGAGACAGACTATACGATGTTAAGGGGGTCTGGTACCGAATTTTTTTTTTAAAAATACAATTGTTCTTTTAATCTATATACATAAAAGGCAACTTCCGTTTGTCTGTAAAAGACACGAGATCTAAAGAACCACGCAACAGATCGTCACGAAATTTAGCACAAAAATTCATCTCATCTCCGGAACAAACATAGGCTAAGAATTTTTCGCGAATCAGACCATTCCTTTTATCGTTTTCGAACGTTTTTATTCGAATTTTCTGAAAAAACTACACCACTTTGGCTCAAATCGGATATTTTTTACTTTCCTGATGCCATCGGCTGAAAAAAATTAAATAAAACTTTTAACGAAAACATTTAAAATTGAAAATGTTTATTTTATTCTGTTGCCATTACCTTCAGAAACTAATTTCATTATTTGAAAAATAATTGACATGTTTCAAGTGACGTAATTCCGCCAGTCTCCATTCCCGGATTTTATTGTGGGTTTATTTGATGATTTTTTCATTGATTTTTCTGTTGACTGCATGTATGCATATTTAAGCAATAAATGTATAGTTAAGCAAACTGAACTATGATGGTTAATAAAGGCAATCGCACTAGAGCTGCATATTAGTGTTTTATGTATTTATTTTTTCGCCAAATACGTTGCCAAACTCGCCAAATTATTAACTAAAACTCGCAAAAGGGGCAATTTCTTTTATAAATAATTTATAATCTGGTCGGTTGTTCGAAGGTCATTGTGTTATAGCTGTATAATGGGTGTGTTTGTAGCTATATCTATTTTCTCGCCAAATTATTTCCCAAAACGCGCGAAATGAGCTAAAAGGTTTTATGTATTTACTAGCAAATAAATACCCGTTCTTCGCACGGACTAAAAGATTATCAAATCGATCCAAATATATTTTTCATTTAATTTGCTATAGGATAATAACCTTTGCCTTTGAGCCCGTTCATTATAAATAATAAAATCCCGTTACTTATATTGCTTTAAAATTCCAAAATAAAAATACATCACTATAAAATGCACATCCCCATATTACAAAAATCTTCCTCAATATGAACTTACTGTCATCGCAATCTTCCTGATAAATTCAAAATTAATTATAATTGTATTTCACGTCGAATCCTCCATTCTGGGTTAAACAAAAACACATTTAGCTCATTGGCACGTTCAATTATTTTTCAAATCATTAATTTAGTTTCTGAAGGTAATGGTAAGAAAATAAAAGCAATTTAAATTTTAATTAATTCTTGTGTTCATTTTAATTTCTTCTGTCGAATGGCAACACGAAAGGGAAAACTTGATCGGATTTGAGCGAAAGTGGTGTATTTTTTTCAGAAAATTAGAATTTTCTCTAAAAATGGAACAAATTTGAAAAAACTAAGCCTCAGGTGCACCCGTTGGTATTAAAGGGATTCTATCTTTAACATTTCGAATTTTTGAGGGCAGTATAAGTAGGTCTTTTACGATCCACAGACATACAGACACACAGACAGACTTTTTCTTTTATTATTATAGATGAGGGAATTGAGATGACATTTATGAGTAAATTTTATAGCGTATTTTTCATTTTGGAATTTTAATGCAATGAAACGGGATTTTAGACTTTATAATGAGCGGGAACAATAACATAAGTTTATGATCCTATAACAGGTTATGTGGTACACATATTTGGAACGATTTGATAATTTTTAATCCGTGCAAAGAATGTGTATAAATTTGCTAGCGTTATTATTGTATTTATTTTCATTCAATTATTATTGTATTTATTTTCATTCAATTATTATTGTATTTATTTTCATTCAATTATTATTGTATTTATATTCATTCAATTATTATTGTATTTATTTTCATTCAATTATTGTACATATCTGCATTGATTTAGTACTGTATACATTTGCATTGAATTCTTAAATTTTCAGCATTTGTATTGAATTATGGTTAGAAATTTGTACTGCTTATATTGTATTTATATCTAAAAAGTGTCAAAAAAAGTTACTTAATTTATTACAGAACTCCCTTGAATTGCGTTAAAATAAATGTTTGAGACCCTTTTAAGATTTAGCTGTTTTTCCATTTTTAATTCTTACTGATTATTTTTTACTTAAATATGTATTCTTTTTATTTTGAGCTTCTTATCAAAGGTATTTTTGAAAATAATATTAATCATTACTATATCCAAGTTGGGTAATTAAATGGAAAATTACTGGGTAATCTTCATATCTTATGTAACTAAAATGAAAGAAAAAAAAGTTAAATTGACTGTTAAATTATTTTTCCACCCCTACCCGTGCAACGTCGGGTGTAACATCTAGTATTTTATAAAATAGTTTGAACTATTCGGAAAGCAATGGTGCCTTTGTTTTTTTCTCTACGACAAATAGAACCATGTTAAATACTGGTACTACTAAATCTAGTTACATCAACACAGTATGCAGTTTCAAAACTTTAAACGCCTTTTTGAAGCTGTTCTTATTTTCAAGGATATCCTAACTTCAAATTGATATACCTTACGAACCATTCATTGTAGACCTTAGGAATTTATACATTATATACTACATATTATTATAAACATTTTGTCTTCACAGAATTTAAAAAACAATATTTTTTTGGAAAATATAATTTTTTATCCTAACAACTACGCAAAAAACCAACAACTACGTAACCGTACAACTACGTAATTGAAAATTTTAACTTTGATATTTTAAAAAAAATTATGTATTTAATTTATCAAAATTCTGTGAAGACAATCTTTTATAGATACCATTGTGCATCACATAAAGTGATTACCTTGATAATAATCACATTATTTAGTGACATATCAAAAATTGTAAACATCAATTTCTTAAAAATTTTCTTTGCTTTTAATTATTTAAAAAAAATTAATTTTAAAAATAAAAACATTGGAGACGCATGTTAAAAACGTATTCAATTAGTAAAAAAAAATTGGGATAAATCCATGCATAAATAAAAAAGTTCGAAAATTTGGTACCGGACCCCCTTAAAAGAACATATCTGTTTGACAAAAAATTTGTGATTTAACGTGACTCATTGCACAGGCACATTACTGCACACAGGTCTTGATCCGGCGTACAAATTCTTTTGTAACATGCCAGAGAATGTGCGATTGGACTCTGGAGATGCGGACTTCGTGGATGTCATTCATACTGAACTCAAGAATTATGATTCAGGTAATTACCAGACGTTGCTAAACATGTGCCGAAAAAGTCCTTTTTTTACCAAAAATAAAATTTTACTGTTTATATTAACATTTATTTTTATGTAATTATTTACTTATTTCATTAGTTTCAAAGTTAATTTTTTTATTTAAATTTTTAACGTTTAAAAAGCAATATTAAGCAAAAAAGTGATTTTCTTTCGAAAATTGGCTAGCTTTACAGATGCAACATAAAATGTACCGTGTATTTATTAGTTTCATGAAAAAAAAATGAGTTTATTTTCAAAAAAAAAAAAAAAAAATCATAACACAGCTTAAAACAACTCAGGAATTTTGATAGCAGCATGCAATTTTTTAACTTAAATTTTTTAAGCAATTTCGCAAATTATTTTAAAGTTTTAACTTTTATGTGCATTTTCAAATAATGTCATTCTCCAAAAAATGTCAGCAGCGAAATCGGATGAAGATTGTTTCGGTTTTAAATGTCGAATTTGTTTTGATAGAAGTCAAAATTAGAATAATAATCATTGAATATTTAAAGCCGGTATCGATTTCTTAAGATTACTTCTATTCTAAGTGTTCATTTTATTTTATTATACAACATGGATAATTTTTTTCTGTTAAATGCCTTACACAATGACCTATTTACACATAAGTCTCATTCTTCAGCATGTATAACATGGTATTTGGCACGACAGCATTTGTAAAGTTTTTTTTATTATCAGATATACTTAAAAGTGTTTTATGTATATCAGGACACGGTCGATGCCACAAGTTAGGCCATGTAGACTTTTTTCCGAATGACCAGACTGTAGCGAGTCATCGCCACTACGAAGGTAAGAGGACACTTTCATAGCTTTGATTACTACATTTTTATACTGTGATTTCCTAGTTTAGTTATTGTGCTTCTCAATTTTATGTGCTAAAGAAACCACGATCATGTTAATTTTTATGAAAAACTAGTTATTTTCTACAATTTCTCATTTGTTTCAATTTGTGAGCGGTTCGGGATAATAATGAACCAAGTCAAAACAAAAACCTGATTTTTTAAAAATTATATTTAGTCGTGTTTTGGTAATTACGAACAACCATTTCCAACTGCGTAAATATGATGCAAACAAGTGACCAAAAGCTAAAATAATTTCCCAATCACCTTGCTATTTGTTCTAATTTAACTATTGTGAAAATGAATGAAACCCCTGCATTCCTATTTTTGAAGTGAATAAAGAAAAAAAAAATTCAAATCCATCTGTTTAAATATCTTAAGTATATTAACTCCTTTGTTAGATATTTCAATTCACTTTATGAACATTTCGATACAATGACATGTCGTTCTAGACTAGTAGTATTTTATATATTGAACTTTAAGTCGATAGTTAAGAAAAAAAAGGAAAATAAATGAAAACGTAGCAAAATGTCAGTTCATTTCTATGTCCCCAATGCGTCAAGAACAGTATCTGAAACTAACATGTGTGTGGATGTTGTGCAGTGATCGGCGAGCACCCTCGCGCCGCGTCGCTGTTCATCTCGAGCATCCGCAACCGGACGTGCAAGATGGTGGGCTTCTGGTGCCGCAGCTACAAGGCCTTCCAGCGGGGCGAGTGCGGGGACTGCGGGACAGATGGATCGAGGTGCGCGCCCATGGGACTCCGGGCAGACCAGTACGCGCCTTTCAAGGCATCCAACTTCTCCTCCATGTACCTGGTGACGGGCGCCTACCCCAACTTCTGTGGTGAGTCCCTTGGATCGTCTTCTTGAACCATTTGGATTTAAACTCTTTTACAATGGAAACACCTCTAAAACTTGTTCTGAATGACGCCACTTTGGGGATAACTAATGATCTAGAAAAACGGGTCCAAAAAATGGAGAAGAAAAAGTTTTATTTTACTGTTGACGATTGAGGAACGTCAACATTGAACTAAAACTTTTTGGCCATTTTTTGGACCCGTTTTTCTAGATCATGAGTAGTCATCACGAGCGTTTCCTAGTCATCAGATCAAAACACAGCGTACTCATATGAGCCTTCTTTAACACATTTTTTTTCTATTGAAATTTACTTGATAAAATGCTAATATTCAAGTACGGTTGTGACCGTATCTATATTTGTAATTGAACAAAACTAATTATAGTTCTAAAGCTCTGAAAAATACTGTCGCCAATAGCCCTCGTGTAGCTCTAGTGCGACGATAATTCAAACTAAACTAAACTGAAAAATATTGTTCAGTTTCAATGAAAATGGCTACAACCACGGCCAACTTCAATAACAAGGCCATAGAAGCTTTCCCAAACATGAGCGTAGACGGAATTTTTGACGTCACTCTTCCGAGTGCCGAAGTTCGAGAAACTAGTTCGGACGTATTCGGAACCATAAAAATGTGGTCAGCCGTGAACGGAGGGTTCCGAACAGGTTTCGAGACAGGTTATCTTCATCTTCGAAACAACGTCACTCGGAACTATGACGTCGGAATTTCCGTCCCCGAGCGTGTTTGGGAGAGCTTCTTTGGCCTTAGTAGTTTAGTAGGCCGTGCTACAACTTGATTCTGAAATAATAAAATAATTTTGAAATCGATTAAGCGTCATCAAAGTTACTTCTTTTGGCTTCGATCGGTAGAGAGATTTGGTGATATGACGCCTTACTTGTAACTTAAAGATTAATGGTTCGAATAGCGCCTCACGTAAAACCTTTTCTCAATTTTAAAAAGTACGAATATATTTGACAGCACGAGACAATTGTTTAACTGGATTCATCAATTATTTTAACTGGAATTTAACGCATTTAATACAGACATTTTCAACTTTTTACGTTTTTTACTTGCATCTTAGCTGCTAATTTAAAACTGTAATGTTGACAGGATTTTTTTTTGCAGTGTAGGAAATATTCTCACTTGGACTGAGTTACTTTCCTTTATTCGGAGTCTCATGGTTCTAAGCCACAATGTCTAACAAATAGTGGGGGACCGGGTGGCCTAGTGGGTTTCATCGCAGCCCATTACGCTAACAGTCTACTCATTGTGCCGGGTGCGGGTTCGGTTCCCGCCTTCGCCCTGGGTGCACTTTCTCTCTCTGAGTCATTAAATATTCTGTCTGTGTCTGTCTTACTTGACGAAAGTTTATACGCGGGTTCTCTGATCAAGCACACAAACTGGAAAATATATGTACCTACCTACCTAAATAACAAATAGTTTCGAAATTTTCATTCATACCACCAGTTTAGGAAATAAACTAAACGAAAAAGTTTTCATATAGAACTTACTTATTATCTTTGTTGATACACTGCGATGCAAAAGTTTAGACAATGACTTTAATTAACTGTAAAATTTAGAATTGTGATAGTAGAGTTACAAAAACCTTCTAAACATATTTAAAAAGTATTTTGAAATGCTATAATTGAAATATAATTGTTTGATTCGCTATAAAAAATTTGTTTTTTCATAAAATAAAAATTTGTATGATGCAAAAGTTTAGACACAAATACGATATTATGCTAATTTAAAGTAGATCATGGCCTAATTCGCATTTTTTTTTAATGAATTGTATTTTTTTATATGATAAATTAAAAAAACACGATATCCGGTGAACGAAACAGAATATTGGTTCAATTTTACACCAAAAAGACAATATAGCCACTTTAAATCTTTATTCAATTCATATTTCCTTCAATTGTACAATTTAACATCTCTAAATACGAACCGAATGCCTACCAGTCCATCACCTTAAAGTTTTGAAACGAATTCGTAGATTTAGAGACATGTATTGACCGATTTTCTAGATGAGAAGTGCAGTCTTTCCGATATAAAATCACAAAATAGCGACATATTAATCTTTTTTGCACTTTAGTACAATGTAGAGACAGTCACCTCTTCAAAAACGACAAAAAAGTCTGTCTCATCAACGTAATTCCCTCCACACCATTATAAACGTTCCTCCTCGTTTTTGAGGGAAAAAACCGGTATTTTCAAAAGCTTATTTTTCAATATTCGGTTAAACCGAACGTGTTTAAATAGCACTAAAGAGACCGGTTAAATTGTAACCGGTCCAAAGACACCGGTTTTTTCTCAAGAAATTTCAAACTTCAGTATAAAGAAGGAACTTTCGTAATGGTGTGGAGTAAATTTACGTTGAAATGGCCGACTTTTTTTGAAGAGGTGACTATCTCTGCATTGTACTAAAGTGCAAAAAAGAATATGTTGCTCTATTTTATGATTTTATATGGGAAAGACTGCACTTTTCATCAATAAAATCGACCAATGCGTGTCTCTAAATGTACGAATTCGTGGCAAAACTTTAAGGTGATGGACTGGTAGGCATTCAGTTAGTATTTAGAGATGTTAAATTGCACAATTGAAGCAAATATGAATTGAATAAAGATTTAAAGTGGCTATATTGTCTTTTTAGTGTAAAATTGAACCAATATATTCTGTTTAGATCACCGGATATCGTGTTTTTTTAATTTATCATATACAAAAATACAATTTATCAATAAAAATGCGAAATTAGGCCATTAGCTACTTTAAATTATCATAATCTCGTATTTGTGTCGAAACTTTTGCATCATACAAATTGTTATTTTATGAAAAAATTTTTTTATAGCAAATCAAACAATTATGTTTCAATTATAGCATTTAAAAATACTTTTTAAATATGTTTAGGAGGATTTTGTAACTCTACTATCATAATTCTAAATTTTACAGCTAAATGAAGTCATTGTCAAAATATTTGCATCGTAGTGTAATTATAATGTTTTTAGTTGAAAATGTGATTGTCTTTCACTGATTGCCATGAAAAAGACGAAAACAAGTTTACACTTGATTTCAACAAATACTTACAACATTAAAGTTTCTTTTAGCATTACAAATATTCAAACTGAGCCTTAACTATGGTTTCTAAAGTTACATTAAACTACTCTAACATGACGATTGTATCTAAAAATAATATTTAAAAAAAAATAACTTACACATCACGCCTGCATAAAAAAAATGTCTAATAAACAAAATTTATATTTTGCAAGTGTACGAGTATCGTGTGCGAATGGTGCTGGAAAATACCGACCTAGGACTCGAAAACCATTCCAAAAGCGGAAACCTCTTGCTGCTCTTGAGAGGAGATCGGAAGCCACTGTTTGTGCCGCTGAGGTGAGTCTCCATGTTGCATATTTTTACCGTGTGCAAGTGCATACACTCAAAAAAAGTTTAGTAATCTGTACTAAATTTTGGTAAAATCAACTAAGATTTTTGGTGCAATAGACGACAAATAAATATTTGGCAAATGCTACCATTAAGATTTAGTAAATGACATTTGTGGTAAATTCTACAAAATATTTAGTTATCGGACACAGATGACGATTTGGTAAACGTAGCAGAAGTATTTTGTAAATTTTACCAAATACGACACTGCTGTGTTTACTAACAATTTGGTGATTTATACTAATTGATTTGGTAGGTGTAACTGAAGTATTTTGTGAACTTATCATAAATTTGGCAATTTATGTTCGTTTATATAGTAAATATATTACCAAATAAAAGGCAACACTTAGAAAATAAACTGTTAACAAGTTGCGACTTTGTTATACTTTTTTTTGCATATTGAATTGTACAGCTGTGGACAAAAAAAGTAAACACTAGGATTATTTCGGCCGTTAGGCATCATAAGGAATCGGACCTTTTTGACTTGTGAATAAATATTATTCTGAGTTAATTGCATGACACAAAATTTGCATAAGGGGCCATCTTCATATTAAAAAAAATTTACGAACTTTAAAATTTCCAATAGCAACACCCGATTTTAATAACTTAGAAATGTTAAGCACCCTCGAAAACCCCTAAATCTAAGTTTTTGTAACATTTGGATGAATATTTGACGAGTTATTTAATCGAATCACTTGATGTCCTTTGGGGGACCATCTCTAAAATAACAAGCGTACTCTATAGGTTCGTCCGAGGGGAAAAGCGAAATATTGAAATATAAGGAAGAATATGTTGAGGAGCCCTGCAAGGGATCAAAAGTTAATGGTGATGAAGTCTAATTTTTTTTACCCTTTTTGCAAGTTTATTTCAACTGTATAGTTAACATTTTAAGTTTATTAAAGTTTAAATTTTAAATTTTTTTGTGTATGTCAAGGATTTCTATACTGGGCGCCATTGAGTAACGAGACAACAATATTTATTTTTTATGAGAGCCACGATATGTTTAGGTATATGTTTTGTTGGTAAACTTGTTTATAAAGATACAATTTTAAATTTTTTTATTATTTATTATTGAATATTAATCATTCGTTGGCATGCTGAAAGTTGTAGTTAAGTTTTAGTTTACATATTTGAGAGAGACGGACGTGTGATTTAGTTTTTTTAAAGACTGTTTTCTGATCCCTAATTTATTAAAAATTCAAACTTAATTTAATTCTAATCAAAAATAAATATATTAATTTGAATTTTTGAATTAAGAATGACAGAATAAACTATAAATTATCTTTAAAAAAGTAAATAAATTATTATTGGTATAGATTTTTCAATTTTTTTACTAGTTATTAATAGATTTTATTAGTTACTAGTTACTAGGTTTACTAGTTATTAACAGATTTTTATATCTAACTGCATAGTATTTTATAATATTTTCATGACGATGGAATAACACTTTAAACACTTTCAGCGCGTTCAAAATAGACGAGCAGGCGATAATATAGTTTGAAATGCGAAAAATCGTTTGTTACTGTAAAATAAAAATTTTCATTTTGTAATTTTAAAAAAATAAAGCATGGAAATGCAACACAAGCCTATAGTTATGTTTTTAAAAATATTCTGAACACTTACCATAGTTGATTATTATTTTTTAAAAAAGCATTGCATCCGTATAATTATATCCAAGAGTTCGCCTCTTAAAGTTGGGTTAATTACACAGATTCTTACTATAATCCTCCATTAAAAAATTTTCGATGATAAAGTTTAAAAATATTTAAAGTGATTTTTAAAAAAATCTCGTGCGCATACACACGCTATTTAGAAAAAAAATAAGTTTATTGTGAGTTCATTTTTAAGCAATCCTATGTGACGTTAAATAACTAATATACTTTCTTACTAAAAATAAATAAAAATTATAAACATTTGTTTAAATATACGAAATAAATTGACTTTAACACAAGACACTGAAAAAAATATTATTTTTAAAAATGGCTCTCAGTTCTGTGGCACATGCCGAGTCAGCAAAGGCTTGACCGCCAATATTGCAGCCCCATTAGAAAAAAAAAAATAATTGTAGATGCATGCATTGAAATTTAATAAAAACATTTTTAAAGATGAATAGAATATATATTTTTTTTCGGATACAGGCTGAAATACATTAGTTCATGTGTATATATGATTTGCCTGAAGCAAAAATGTAATGTAAATACAAAACGAAACATTTTAATATTTAATTTCGTAAAACGTAGATTCAATTTCCTAAAAGTTGTCCAGTAGATTTTTCTTAAAAATACCGCGCATCGCTTCCATGTTTAAATAAAAGATGAATAAAGCAAATCTAGATGAACTAATATTTTTATTGAACATCGATTTTAAAACAATATTTACGAGTAAAGAGTAAAAAGAATAAATAAATTCGAATAATAAATGAAATATTAGAAGGCCTACTACTATTAAAAAGTAATCAATTTAAACGTAGCTATTCTAGAGATGAATATGAAAGTAATAGACATTAAGCTTATAATTCGATAGTTTATATTTTGCTTAAAATATAATAAATACTTTGGTTAACTTTACTTATTTCCAAATACAGATTTAACTATTTAACTATTTGTTCACTCAGAGCTTTTCCGGCACTTCAGCAGTTGTATATATATCAATATTTAATAGCCCTCGTGTAGCTCTAGTGGGACGTTATTTAAGCCAAAACCAAATGAACTATCATTAATCAACCTTAACGGCGCCTGTTGTGTGATACATCAGAATTGTCAAGGTCGTTGGTTTAATGTTTTCTTCCTTTTGCAAGGCCGTATTTGTTTATCAAGTTCACATATTGTAATCTTATATACAGTCCCCTAAAGGGTAATTTAAATGTATTTTGTGATTTACTCAGCAAATTATGAATAAAAAATTTTAAAAATTGGGATTTCGCTTAAACTTTACGTCTTAAATTCATTTCTGTAAAAATATTAAGGGGTTTCTATTCATAATTTTTTTAAACATTAATTTAATAATTATTTAAAAATATAAAATTTGTTTTAAATACCCCAATAAAGTATGCATTTTGTTTGGGTTGTTATAATTATTATTCAGTAAAAAATTCGTTTCATTATCTTAATTATTTATAGAGTGAGATAGTTTTTTATGTGCAACTCATTTAACATTACGGCCCCTAAACTTTGCACGTCTCTAACTCCACTAATAATGCTCAAAAACTAACAAAACTTGGTATTTCGTGTTAAAATATGTCATAAATTTGAAATATGGACTCAAAAAGGGGTGCTTCTATTCAAAATTTTGAAGTTGGTTACATTTTTAATATGAAGACGGCCCCTTATGCAAATTTTGTGTCATGCAATTAACTCAGAATGTTATTTATTCACAAAGTCAAAAAGGTCCGATTCCTTATGATGAATAACGACCGATATAATCCTAGTGTTTACTTTTTTTTTGTCCACAGCTGTACAGCTGGGGAAAAAAAAAACGATCCACCCTTCATATTTCGGCTGCTATTGGTCAAGGAATGTTGTGCAAGGTGTCATTTTTCAGGAAATAGCGTAAGGAATTAAGAACTGGCAACCAAAATTGTATAAGGGGTCGTCTACATACTAAAATGAGTACCAACTTTGAAAATTCCAATGGCAACACCCAATTTTTTTTACATAAAAATATTCAGCAACTTCAAAATACCCCAGGTATAAAAAAGAATTATTCATTTTGCATTATTTGCTGAGATATTAAAGCATTAATTTTCAATTCGTTTGGGGGGAAATCTCCAAATTGATAAAGGTAATATTTAGGGTGTTTTTTCGAAACGACAATCTAGCAAAAGGGTTACCATAATCTCGCCAAAAGATGCTAGAATTAAACCTTGTTCTCTAATATTGTGATTTTTTATGTTTTTACCTTTTTTTTTAAATTTTGGATTTTAAAATTCAGAAATAAAATAAAGGGTAGACGAGAAAAAGTTTTAATTTTAAATTAAGTCACATATACGATTATTTATAACGAACAGATTTTCAAATGCGATTAGTTATAATCAGATAGACAAACATAATTATTATATTTATGTTTTACATTTTATGCAAATTTTTGTTTTATTCATATTGTTACAAAAGGTTGGTTTAAAATTCGGCAAACTGGGTCTAGGACATATCCCGACAGCCGAAATCCCGACAAACCAAAATTCCGACAAGCCGAAATCCCGAATGAGTCAAAATCCCGAATGGGTCTAAATCCCGAAAACAGATTTTTGTCCATTTCTCGATTTTTTTTAAATATTAGAGATTATTTATTTAGTTATTTAGTCAGTTATTTAATCAGTTAGTTAGTCAGTTAGTTAGTCAGTCAGTTAGTTAGTTAGCCAGTCAGTTAGTTAGTCAGTCAGTTAGTCAGTTAATCAGTCAGTTAGTTAATCAGTCAGTTAATCAGTCAGTTAATCAGTTAGTTAATCAGTTAGTTAATCAGTCAGTTAGTCAGTCAGTCCGTTAGTTAGTCCGTTAGTCAGTCAGTTAGTCAGTCTGTTAGTTAGTAAGTCAGTCAGTCTGTTAGTTAGTAAGTCAGTCAGTCAGTTAGTTAGTCAGTCAATTAATCACTCCGTTAGTTAGTCACTCCTTTAGTTAGTCCAGACTGACTAACTTAGTCTAACTGACTTTCAATTAGTTAGTCAGTGAACTGACTGACTCACTGACTAACTAATTGACTGACTGGCTAACTTGCTGACTGACTAACTTGCTGACTGACTAATCTACTCCTTGTAGCTGCTGACTACAAATTGCTGATGACTAACTTGCTGACTGACTAACTTGCTGACTGACTAACTTGCTGACTGACTAACTTGCTGACTGACTAACTTGCTGACTGACTAACTTGCTGACTGACTAACTTGCTGACTGACTAACTTGCTGACTGACTAACTTTCTGACTGACTACTGTGACTGACTAAATTGCTGACTGACTAACTTGCTGACTGACTAACTTGCTGACTGACTAACTTGCTGACTGACTAACTTACGGACTGACTAACTTACGGACTGACTAACTTACGGACTGACTAACTTACGGACTGACTAATTAACTGGACCGACTAACTAACTACCGACTGATACTAAATGATAAATAACTGACTAAATAACTAAATAAATAAGTAATCTCTAATAATTAAAAAAAATCGAGGAAATAACATATTATTGCAAATTTTATAATAAAATAATTATAAATAATATTGGAAATAACATACATTCAAAAACATAGTAATCGATATAATTTAATGTTAATTATACAAACAAAATACATTGTATGCACTTGGAACAAGAAAAGATTTTTAGACATTTGACAGACATCAATAGTTTGAATAAACATTTACCAAAAACGCTTTTCAACCACCAAACGATAATGCAAGTTAGGATCCAAATTGATAAGTAATTTTTTACACGGTCCCTAAAATTCGTTTTTTTCAGTATTTTTACAGTAACTCGGCAAATAATTGTTGTTGAATTAAAAAATTCGGGATTTTGGTTCTACTTGATCTACTTTATCGATTTATGAAACAAAAATTAGGGGTTGCTATTCATAATTTATTTTTTCTTATTTAAATTTAAATAAAAAAATAATAATTAAAAATTGATGAAAAAACTTGTGTGATTTGTTTTTGGAAGATTATGAAGTATATAATGAAAAAAAAATTGTTGGTTTAATTCATTTTATTTGTGGATGTATAAATAAAAGTTTGTGAAACTTTTTTAACATTATGGGCCTTCAACTTCGAATGCTTATATCTCAACAAATAATGCAAATTAATAAATTTTTTTTGGATCTGGGGTATTTTGAAGATGATAAACATTTTTATATAAAAAAAATTGGGTGTTGCCATTGGAATTTTCAAAGTTGGTACTCATTTTAATATGTAGACGACCCCTTATACAATTTTGGTTGCCAGTTCTGAATTCCTTACGCTATTTCCTGAAAAATGACACCTTTCACAAAATTCCTTGATCAATAGCAGCCGAAAAACGAAGGGTGGATCGTTTTTTTTTCCCCAGCTGTACAACTCTACTAATCAAAGACAGGCAAGAGAGCTTAATTCAGGCTGTCCCAGCTCTCGCCACAAGGACCTTCTTAGGCTTAATCGCACTGGTATTCGTAAAGCTATTGGCCTTCTTACGGGCCATTGCACTCTCAGAAGGCATCTTTCAATTATGAGTGTTTCTGAGGATCCTTTATGCAGGGGCTGTAGTTTCAAGGAAGAAACTGCTGCTCATATTCTTTGCGAGTGTGAAAACTTCTCTGCTTATAGATTTGAACACCTCGGTTGTCATTTATTTGAACCCTGGGAGCTTCAAGACATTCCTATTCGATCCTTGCTGAATTTTGATTCAGCTACAGGCCTCTTTTCTTAAAGAGGCAGGGATTTTTTCTTATTTCCAGGGGACAGTACAATAGACCTCTGGTCGCAGTGCTAGGCTTACTGAGCCCCCCTACAAATGTCATAAGTCATCTAGACTAATGACTTGGACCATTGTTGTATTGTTGTAAGGCAACATTTGACAGTTTTTATTAAGCAAAAAAAAATTAGCTTCGGAAATCCCATTATGTTCAGGATTCTGCCAAGGACGCCATGCTTGAAAAGTATCTGTACAATGAGTAAGGGTTATTATTAATCCGACGGTGCTTATGTCACCAAGGATTTGGCGGATTTCTAGAAGGCTAGGGAACTGGGAAATTACCTCTTTCTTTCTGAGGAAAACTAGGAAATGGCTTTCTGGGATACACCTTATTTTGGGCAATTCCTTTTAATTCATTATAAAGTTTTGCAAAAGTAAACATCAGTTCTTTTTTGTTTAAATCCTAATATTTGAATTCTGGCTGCGATTGTGTGCCACTGTCTGAGTGGGGGGTCCCTTGTTAAGCTCATGCTTTTTGTTCCCCTCATCCCCACTATAGCTGTTACAGTTTTCCAAAGCCTAGTAAAGTTGATTTTATTTCTAGGATTAGTAGATAAAACTCAATTATATAATATATTCAATATTTAAATTTTATTCCTATTAGTATTTACCATCGACAATATTTTAATAATTATTTATGTTTATGCAGATGTAAATACTGTTGTTTTCAAAATTGCCCACAGCGTGTTTTGATTTAAAACAAAATAAAGTTGCCCGAAAACCTAACAAAACTAAACAAAATGACTTATAGTACTACAATAATTCGAGCGTTTTTCTTGATGTAGAATTCAATGGTGTCGAGGATCAAAATCCCTTCATTACCTAATATAAAAGTATAAATGAGTAAACCAGAATGCTAACACAATTAAATTTCAAAAGTTCATATTAAGTAAAAGATTAATCGCTTATGTAAAAAATTAATCGCTTATGTAAAAAGGGGGGCTGGGGAGCCCAGTCGGTTTGGCATTCGCCTAGCATGCGGATGGTCCCAAGTTCGGGTCCGGGCATCGCCAAAACAACTGCCGGCCTATAAACGGCCCGTGCAGCCAAAAATGTCCGACGATTAATACCCCTTGTAGAGGGAGTGCGCGTTAAACATCCTTCAAAGTCCTAACGCTGCGTACGATGTCGCCCTTAACGGTTGCGTTGGGTGCCTACTCAGGTGTCGGCTCGTCACTTGACTGTGGTTCTAAAATACGACGCCCGTCGCCAATAGCCCTCGTGTAGCTCTAGTGCGACGATAATTGAAACTAAACTAAACTTATGTAAAAATGGTTATAGAAATAACTTGTTGAAGCATTGTCGGTTATTACACAATAAGACAATTTTAAGACAAATGAACCAAAAACTAATTGTGAATTATCAGGTTAATAAAGTGATCTTCTTCAATCAGAAACAAATTGTTAAACTGCTGTAAATTCTAAAGAAATTTTGCGTTCACGTACCGTCTTACACCTAATTCCATAAAACTACAATAATTCAGGCGTTTCAGCATTGTTGAATTCAATAGTGTCGATAATCATTCTAAGTGATCAAATAAACAACAAAGTTACTTGATTTGGCACATAATCCACTGCTACTAACGAATTCGCATGTATCCCTCATCCATTTGACCTCTCACTCACCCTAACTTGCAAAAAATATAGTTTACATACATTACGAGATATCGATCAGGGTTAATCCTAGTCGCTGGTCGGCGAATTTTATGAGCTTAGCCATCGCATTCAGCATGTTGTACCCAGGTTCCACTCTCACTTGTTTCAAAACACTGCCGACTACTCGTACCATCATTGAAGCAAATTACTGCATCAAGGACACCTTTCTGCAGGGCTTTCAGTCGAAGACATTAGATAGTGTTACATCCCGAGATAACTGGATATAAGAATCAAAGAAAACAATGAATCCAATTTGCAGAAATTATACAATAAAATGCTTAGGTTTCAAAAACTTGTAATATAGACACTAGGGTTGTGAAAAATTTCAGAACATTACATACAATGGAATTTCAAGCTTTCGCATTTTTTTTTTGAATATGCAACACCATTTGTTTAAAACATCAAATATGCTCAGACTTAAGAGGAACTATAACCTCAAACACTAATTTTATTTACTACTCAGAGAACACAAACAGATACTTAAAACCAAGAATATATCTAACAGACATCAAAGTATTTCTCCAGAAAAAGATTTTTTTTTATCAGAGTGATAATGGTGAATATTAGAAAACGCTGTCAAATCCTAGTCACTGGCCAGGCAACTTTTAGATCTTGGCGACATTTCGAAAATCACATTTTCCTGACACTGCCTTTGCTTGCGATTTTTTTATAACCCTTAAGCATGCTTGCAACCTTAGTTTATCATAGCTTTCTTTTGATTAGCATACATGGTTGTAAGAAACATTATTTATCGCTATTAATTTTAAAACACTCGCTAAATTTTGTTATTTGTCCCTGGGCCAGCGATTGGGATTTTACAGAAAATGCATTAAATTGCAGGACATGCTCTTTTAGGTTAACAAAAACAGTTTACTCATTTTACTCCACACATTACTTATTCGACTCCACATCATAGTTGAATGACAACAAATACCTATCAATGAAATTGTTGATAGAATATCAAACTCATTCGCATATCCTGCGCACAATTTTTGAAAACTTAAAATGATATACTATTCGAAAACATGGTGTAAATAAAACAAGCTTTTTGTATAACCATCTACCCCACCCGACTAAAAATCATAAAAGAATAAGAAAATTACTTACTTCATCATGTTCTTGGGTTGATTTACACCTTGGGGCACCTTGAAGATAGTCGAAGATTCGAAGAATTCATTCATCAATTTCGGCTTTAAAGCTAGCAAAGCCTCTTTGTCAACTCCTTCAATAAAAAAAAAATGAATGAGTGTTTTAATGTCAAAAATATAGTTTAAAAGCAACAAGATACAGATTAGGGTTAATCCTAGTCGCTGGTCGGCGACTTTTTGAGCTTGGCGACATCTCTTGGCTAGCGACTAGGATTTTACTGTATTGGTATATAATTTTAACACGTTGGCTGCCAATGACGCGCCAGCGCGTCGCGTGGTTCCGATTTACCGATAACAGCATATTCTGATGAAAATCATAGTACCATTTCGCCAACCGTTCTTATGAGTTCAAGTTCGTTTGAAAACTTGATAAACATGATGGTCTAGTGGTTACACAAACTACACGATCAGGATCTTTCATCTACCCTTTTGTATGATATTTAATTGACACCTAGTAATCCCAGATGTGACTGATAACTTTCCATATGCATAGATTTTAAAGCTTATGCAGTTTTTGTGTTATTGCGAAGTGTATCTTTCGCCTATTGACGACAAATATAATACAGCTATAATTTTGTAGGGATGTTAACACCCATATTTTAATTATGATAACACCTATATTTGAATTATGTTAACACCGCAAGCAAATTTAAGGTTATTTGGTGATCAATTTGGGGATATAGAACGTAGAATATAAGATTTTACACTTTTGCAACCGATCCCACTGTACTTGAAATAATACTTGATGATTTGAAAGAGTATATTCTATTTCAAATTACGAGGAAATTAAATCTTTCGTCTCAAGTGTAGGGCGACCAGACACCAGACATACTGCATTTCGCAGTGCGGTTTAGTTTGTTATTCAACTATCTAGCTATAAAAAATTGCAAATAGTCTCTGTTTTACTTTTTGTAGTTTTTTCAAACAAAAACAACCAAAAAAATATGAATTATGAAAATTTAATAATGTTTTCATAGTCGAAAAGTTAATCACCTAAACAAATCTGGTTATTGGCTTACAATTCAATAATTAGTGACAGATGATGAGTTATCCGGTCGGAAAAGGCCAGGAACATTTCCTCGTATTTTTACGACTAGCTGTCGTGTAGCTTTAGTTAGCGACGTTAATTCAACCTAACCTTGTAATTTTACGACCTCGAACTAAGATTTTTACTTTTTCGAAAATGAAGAAGAGTTAGTACATTTCAAGGAGGCTAGAAATAGACAGCCGGAAACGATTACCTTACCTTACCTAGTACATTTCAATTGTAATGGACTGGTTTAAAAAACAGGACGTTCTTCTACTTCACATCAGCATCTATCGATGAAAATTTTCCATCGCTATAGTGGCAGCGAATGTGTTAATGAAACGAATTTTTCAAACACTACACACACATTTTATAACTAACTCAACGACGTTATTTCGAACTAAAAATATACTTCCAAAATAAAAATACGTAGGATGACCAGACGTGCCGCATTTTGCAGTAATGTTTAGTGTTTGTTATTCAATCATATAGCTATAAAAATCGTGTAAATAGTCTCCGCCAAAACTTTTGTAACAACTACCAAATAATTTGGTAGTTGTTACAAAATAATTTGGTAACGGTTAATATATTTTTGGAACATTGAATCAAACGCTGTAAACGTTTTCACCAATTATATTTGGTTTTATGTAGTAAAATTATTTTGTAGTAGGTATTTTTTGCCACTAGAATGATTTGTTTATGTTTGTAAAAAAGCGTGTAATTTCAGTTTACACACTTGACTGTGCAATCGAGAATTACACACTTTACCGTTTAATTGAGAAAGACACACTTTATTGAGTAATTTAGAAATGCATACATACAATATACATGCCTAAACAGATAACACTTAAATACATAATTTTAGGCAACAAAAATTTGAGTTATAATATATGAAACAAAAATAAAAATAATGTGGAATATTTTTTTATAGATTTAATCACTTTGGAAATTACCATCCAATTTTAATAAACAACGAACAGCACAATAATAATGCTACACTACTTCTTATATATCAAGTAATTTCAATTCATGATACACTGTAAAAAAAATACTGAAATTAACGGGAAAAGTACCGGCAACAGAGTTGCCGGGACTTTCCCGTTTCGTTATGTATTTTCCCGTGTATTTACAGAAGTTCCGTTTCTTATTTCTCCGTTGTTAAAATTTTCCATTTTGCATTTTTCCGTGTATCCACCATAGAATATAAAGTTAAATTTAAAACTAATCCACTATTAACAGTAAAATATAATTGTCACAATTACATATGTTTTCAAACTTAGAAGAAACTATTTTAAAAGACAACAAACTGTTAAATATTAAATTATAGTGATTTAGCACTTTGACTTTACATATTAAAATTATTTTAAAAGAAAAACAGCAAGTTTCAAAAATGTAATGCATCATTACACAAAAAATAAATTTATCTTTCAATGTAAAACATTCTTGATTAATAACCAGAATTTAAGACACAAATATGCATCGTAAAAATAATACTTTTAACTATAAAGAAGTAGAAATTATAAAGTTTTCCCTACTGTTTTTCTTTTTTAACAAGTAATAACTAAATAATTTTATAATAATACTATATGTATCGGTTGAATGAAGAAACCAAAGCAATTTATAGAAAATATTTTTATTTCAACAGAAAAAAGTATTACATTACTTACACTTACCTTGATAAATTTTTTAACACAATAATCCAAACCTTTCCAACAAAAGAAAATGTTTTCGAATTTCCAGCACACATATTTTTAAAAACACTTTGAGCTATATATGAAAATGATTAAACATTACGTTTGAAATAATCGAATGTGAGAATATCGAACTGATGATAGGACTTTTTTGATAGCTATAATAAGACAGCGACAACAATTCAATTTTCTGGTAGGAAGATCAAAACAATTGACATATGTTTTCCGAATCAAATCCCGGTTTATTTTCACTGCATTAACTTGCAAGTGTCGAATATGTTTAGTTTTCTTTTCAACTCTTCCGATAAAAATCAGCTGCACATTTTGTATCGCACACATCACCTGTTGGCGAAATTAATACGAAAGAGTGGCGTTATAAAATTTTCTTCTTTTTTAGTTGACTTCGAAGTTATAACTAATTTTATACATTTATTTCTTTTTCTAAAGCCATAGAAGCCTTTGCCGCAAAAATATTCCACAGCGAACAGAACACGAACAAAGCAGCCGTGTCTCGATCAATGTTAAGAAAACGCGGCCGTTGCCAACACCTGGAGCCAAAACTATTTGGCTTCTTTTCTATATTGGCGCTTTTACTTGGTTCCAATTCTTCCACCGATTTCATCGACATATAAATTTTACTGGATAGACCAAAAAACTTAAGAAAATGGGGCTACTGTCAGATCTTTGTTAACGATTGATTTGGTTTCTATTCTTTCTTTTATTTGGAAGAACGAATGTAAACAATATGAAATTTAAGTACTATTTTTAGGAGTAAAAATGTTTTTGATTTGGTATATACAATTTTGTATTCTCCTTCGAAAATGCACTTATATTATTAGTATTTATTCATGTTATTATTGACGGTCTGCGGAGAAGGGGTATATTTGGTTTTAAAGGAAAAATAAAGTGAATCTTTTTAAATAAAATTTTATTTACAATATTGTAAAAAAGAAAATCATTCTTCATAATTAATAACGATAATTTCTTAGATAACGTTTCATTTGTCCGTGAAGTCAGTCGACACAGAACACAAGAATTGACCATTTTCTCACTGTTACTATGATATGTACTATGTTCTCTTCTGTTACTATGATAAAACACAAATTAGATTTACTATAGAACTTAAAAAATAATCCAATTAATTAAAATAATAACTTTCCTGTTGTCTATAAGAGATTTAAACATAAGAAAATTTGAACATTGTGTATCATCTTTTGTTCTATGAGGAGAAATAAAAGATTTTTAAGAATAAAAAACTTTTGAAATTTGATCATTTCCAAGAAATTATTTCTGATTGAATGAAACTTTTTAAAAAAGAACACAATTATTCGAAAAGTTCATAATTAATTATTTAATCGTAAATGTATAGCAATAAAACATGTTTAACTTCCCTTCCCGTACATGATGAATGCTATTCCCAAGTCTTTCGTTTAGTGGAAGTGTAAAATTAAAATTCCCGATTTCATTTTTATTAGCAAACGATAATAAATGTCGAAACGAAAATTAATATATTCGACTATTGATTTCTGCGTATGCTCACTAACCCTCATCATCAGTCTTGATTGCAGAAGTAGATGTGTGTTGACACTAGTTTAGTGTTTCTTAAACATCGATAGACTATCGATAGCTTCGTACGCAACTCGATAGTTTCAATGGCGGGCGCACTTCGAAGTGAAAAATCGATAGTATTCGCTGTAGCGAGACTATCGAACTATCGATACAATCGAAGTGGACGAAGTTTTCTGGAAGCATGCCAGAACAATCGAACTATCGATAGTATTGTTGGGCGAAGTTTTTGGCAAGCTGCCAAAAGACCTCGAATGAATTATTTGTTACATCGAGCTGATGATGCTTCGATTGTTTCCCTTATGACGTGTGCTTGGCATTGAATTAACATTACACTAGAGCTAAGCAAATATCTATCTATTTATTTATTCATTCATGTATTTAAATAAATCTATATATATTATATTTATCTAAATAAATAAATAAATTCTCGCCAGCCAATAACGCCTGGTAATTTAGAACCCTGGTCAAGTGATGAGGTCGACATGTTAGTGGGCACCCAACCGAACTTCGAGCGACATCGTACGCTAACGCCGTCGGGACTTTGGACACCACAGATTTAACGAGCACGTATGTCCCAGCGTACTCGGGCCCATCCGTGATTGAGGATTTTTCTACCATTTCCATCACAGATCCGATTTATAGGATGACTGGCAGTAGGTGGGATTCGAACCACTGCTAGAAAACTTCGCCCGACTCGATAGTATCAATAGTTCGATTGTTCTGGCACTCAGCCAGAAAACTTCGTCCACTTCGATAGTATCGATAGTTCGATAGTCTCGTTTCAGCGAATACTATCGATTGTCAACTCGATCTATTCGGCCTACGTCACAACTATTCATTCGAATAGGGAACTATCGATGTTTAAGGAACACTACACTAGATCGCTACTTCCAGTTATATTTAGTTCGAAATTAAATTAATTTAAAAATTTGACTTTGGCGGTCAAGTTTATAAAAACCGCCAAATGACGTCATTTTTCTTTACTGCGCAAGTGCTGGAGCCAAAAATTTGGCCGCCTTTTTTAGATCCGTTGCCATTGGAGCGAGACACGGCTGTAACAGAGAACTATTATTTTAATAAAAAAGTGAGTTGAGTAGTACTATACATTCTTCAAAAGTTTTTTCAAACGATTAACAAATATTTAGTTGCTTTAAAAAAACTAATATTTAATTATTTAATGTGTTCTAATCGTATTTTCAGCAACAACTGTTTGTTGGTTGGTTGGTAGACATATATATTCAGGTTTGTGTGCTTGGTCAGCGACCCGCTTATAAACCTTCGTCAAGTAAGACAGACACAACAGACAACACACACACTAAGTGGATCCATCTAATTTTTAGAGACAGAGGCCAACTAGAGGATCCCAGATTTGGCTTGTCACCCCAGAGGTATTGATTTGGTATGGGAACTTAGAGGACTTTCGGACCCAACAGATTTAACGAGCACGTACTCCGCATATACTCGGTAGGTCTTCAGTGGTACCGGGATTCGATCGCAGGACCTTCCGATCCCGAGACCGAGACGCTGACCACTAGGCTCACTACGGCCCAACTGTTTGTTTTACATACTGTTTGCATTTTTATTATACGATTTTTATCAAACTGTTTGATATAAGTTTGCAAAAACAAAGCGCTCTTTGACTGCGCTAAAGCTCAATTCAAGAACGTAGTGTAAATTTCCAGCTGAAAAGCAGTTGCAATAGTAAACAATAGCTATAATTTGGGCCCCCCGGTGGCCGAGAGGTGTAAGCGACGAGCCTCTCACCGAGAAGGTTCTTGGTTCTGTCCTTATCCTAGCCATACTATAGTCGTATTCGTGCTGGTGGAAAAAATCCTCTAAAAATCACCGGGGTGCCCGAGTACACTGCGATATACGTGCTCGATAAATCTGTGGAGTCGAAAGTCCCGACGGCGTTAGCGTACGATGTCGCCCTAAGTTCCGTTGGGTTCCCGCTCAGGTGTCGACCTCGTCACTTGACCAGGGTTCTGAATTACGAGGCGTTGGCTGTGTTAAAGCACCTAAAGGAGGCTAGAAATAGGCATCTGGAAACGATTACATTACATTTAGCTATAATTTCGTTCTATCTTTATAATACTGCACGGGTCATTTATAGGTCGGCAGTTATTTTGTTAGGAATAGCCCTCATGTAGCTCTAGTGCGACGCCAATTCAAACTAACAGTGGATTGTTAGGGTTTTATGTTGAAATATCGTCACACTACAGCTACACGAGGGATATTGGTGACGGGCGTCATAATTGAGAAACACAGTCAAGTGACGAGCCGACTCCTGAGAAGGCATCCAACGCAATTTTTTAAAGGTCAAGGTCATCTGCAGCTTTGTGACTTTGGAGCATATTTAAAGTGCACTTCCTCTACACGGGGTATTATTCCGAAGAATAAATTTTTAGGTACACGCAGACCGTTTATAGGTCAGCAGTTATTTTAACAATACTCGGTCCCGAACCTGGGATCGTTCACATACAAAGGCAAGCGGCTTACTGACTGGGCTCTCCAGTCTTTTGAGAATTGTAAAATAAAGTCTAGTTAGAGTTATGTTAAGCATGTATGTATGTATGTTCGGGTTTTATGGCGCAAGGGCATCTTAGGCCATATTGCGCCAAACACTAGGTAATCTAATTAAAAAGGTAAAACAGGTTCATAAAAGCAACACACAACATTTAAAAACAATTAGAAATCTAAAGAAACACAAGCTATTCATAATATTTACACATAACATTTAAAAACAGACATCTAAATCAAAGAATAAAAACCAATATCAATTAAAAAGGAAAACAGGGCATGATATGGGGGATGTGATAAAATGTGATGAATAGACGGGTTTAAAACATTAAAATATTTAAGTCTGCTCAGGATGTTAAGCATGTGATTTTCTTAACACATATATGTGTGTAATTTAAAAAAAAATACTCACAGTACTAGGTAAAATGCTTGATGTTTTTTAACATATAAATATGTGTAAATTAAAAAAAAAACTCAACCATACTGGGTAAAATGCTTGATATTTTCATGTTTACACATAAATATGTGTTTTTGACCATTTGTCAATTTACACGCCTCTTGTTTACACATACAAATGCGTAATTTGGTGCCTCATATGTGTAATTCTTGAAATATACCCATAATCGTGTGTAAATTTTCAAGTTTACTCATTTAGTTTTTAGAGTGTATGTAAATGTTTTATTCTTCAAGATCTGCGGCCTGGTATGCCGAACATCAACTGTTTTTGCTATTATAACAACCAAATGAAATAATAGCTCACTTATCTATATATGACCTAAATGTGTGTGTGGAGAGGGGATCAGTTGCTTTTAAATAAATGTTTAGATAAAATGAATCTTACAAAAAAAAGTAAATTTCGTAATCAAAATTTATGAACCGCTTTAAATTTTACAGTGCATTTTTTTTAGTAAGAGCGTTTTGTTTTTCAATATTAATAGTACAAGTTTGAATTAATTTTTTATTTAAATGTTTTCATCGATTCTGCCTAGCAAAATGTCTTAGTAAACTCATGGCAGATGCTTAATCTGTTCGTAGTTGATAGTTCTATTCTGTTTTCGCCATTGGGTCATGTACTGAGTTCGGCACAAAATGATGACACGCCAATTAGCGACCTCACCTAAAAGCTTTCGTTAATGAAGGGACATTGGACTGTTAATTTTTCTGCCTGAATATTTCCGAGAATCAACGCCATTTTTGTTTCTGGCAAATGCACATGCGGAAATTGGGGAACTGTACCAACTGGATTGTGTTTTTTGTCAGGTTCTACAGCATGCACAACGGGCAAGAGTACACGTTCCTGGTGACGTCGACGGTGAACATCGGCGAGGTGCAGAACGTGACAGTGCGGTGGGAGGAGCCCGGGGCCTACGACGAGCGCTGGCTCAAGGGGGAGACGGTCTGGCACTTCAGGGACTCCAACGTCAACATCGAGCGCATCAACGTCACCAGGCTCAACTTTGAACCTTCGCCTCAGTATGTATCCTCCCCAGAAAAATCATACACGTATATTCTTCATCTAAACATATTTTTCATACAAATATATACTCAAAAGTATGTTTTGAAAATAATTTAAAAAAAAAAAATATTTAATAGTTACTGAAAGAAACGCCTTAAGCTCGAAAACTTTTTTGTGATCTATATGCAAAAAAAGCCGTCTGTATTGTAATTTTTTTTTGTAACATAGTTTCTCCATATAACTGGTAGTAGCCTAACCGCTTACTGCGTTATGAAGTAATATTACACAAAAAAATAGGATAAAAAGTACAAGCTTTCATGTTCCTGTTTCGTGGTGAAACATTACTCCGTAAAGTTTGAGGCAGCCAGGCTGCCACCAGTTTTATAGCATAACGTTACATCAAATTTTACAGTATACCCTTAATATACATCTGTAAATAATGAGAAAAAGAGTATTTTATTGCTTTAACTGAACTTTTTACACCTTTCTTTCAAAAATTTATTTTCATGCACCTAACTTTCCCTACTTTCAAACCACCCAAAAAATGTTATAAATGCCATAATGTTACTATTCATCCTACAATGGCGTTTTTCAGGACAAACCACCTCCATAGAGCTATCAAAGACTAGGCATTACGAAATTCAAGATCTTGTTAAAGAAAACAAATATATAATTAATTTGGCATTGATTGAAACAGTTTAAACAGCTCTTTTTAGGCGCTTTGGGTTATTAATATATTTTTTTAAAAAAAGTACTGATATCGTCCCAATGAATAATCAGAGCTTTGCTGGATATGTGCAATTAACATATTTTGGTTTGTTAGATGCACTAAATTACGATGCTACATTGTTTTTGATCCCTGGTCAATAATTACCACGGGTCACCCTACTAATTATATTTTATCAATGTAATATTTTTTACAGATAAATACATAGATTATTTTGTTTTATAAAATTTTCTTCGAAAAACTTACATTTATATTCACTGTTTAAAATAAATCTTGTGCAATTAAAATTAGCTGTACTTTATTAGGTTTTCTACATTCTATGATAATACAGGGTGGCCCAAAAGTAGGCTTACAGTGATTTATACAGCAACAGTTATGTTTCGAAAGCAGGTCTGGTCTGGTTGTTCAGTCAGTTGTTACACATTATCTCACTGAACTGTAATCTGCGGTCAGGGTCGTCCTCAAGAAGGTCATGCTGTCACATTGTCTTGGGCATTTAGGCTTAACGTTCGGGTGCTGCATCAGACATTGACACACACACATATATATTGGAGGTATTTGAAGTTACATACTCTGGGGACATGATTTGCTTATTTCTCGAGCATCAAATAAATAAACCGAATCTATCTCGAAATTAAACCAAACAAAGTCCATAAATCGCTTATCTTTGGACCCGATACGTTGTTGTACGGTTGTACGGTAATTTTAGTCAACCAACAAAACGAAACCAAACCATGTCAAATACCTGTTCTAAATAAACCAAAGTTCTTACCAATGGTAGATTTAAACCGACATTAACTGTAAGCCTACTTTTGGGCCACCCTGTATAACGAAAAAATAAATAAAAGGTTAATTTAAAGTAAATAACTTCTTATATAAGTGGGTTTTAAAATTTAATTCAAATAATATAATTGATTATTATTTTAGTTCAATATTTCTTAATAATTTTCAGATATTTGTGATTTCTGTGCAAAGAAGTTTTTCTCTTTTGATTTTGCAAGTTGGAATAAACAAATAGTTAAATTATATTTAGCAAGTATATAAATCAGTTTTATAAATTTTGATCTCATCTCTTATGAGTAACGGTAAAATATTTTGCATTTCATAAAATTATTTTTGTAATGGTGCTAAAACAGTTTTAGTTGCACAAAAATGCTTTCAAAAAGGTATTACTAGGTTATTTTGTTATTAGGAAAATATATTGACTTTTTAAAATATTATTAGTTTCAAATAGTTGCATTTCGGTTGAACTTTTCTTTGGTATCTCGTTTAAGCTCTTAAGTCATTCATTATTATCAACAGTAAAATATCACACATGGAATAAAAAAAAATCGTCACATTATGTTCGAAGCATTCCTAAATTTCATCTGTAATTTAATTTTCGACGAATTACGAAGCATTAATAAATTTCTTCTGTAATTCTAAATTTTTTCTTTCTGTAACTTCTATTCTAGGGTACGAGGTCCTACCGAAATGCAATTCTGCAAAACTGGATCTGGAAATGATCCTGGATGGACGACATATAATCCCGAGTGCAATCAACGATAAAGCATAGAGGAAACTATATTTAAGATGAAAACTTTTGTTTCAAAGATATTAAAATCTTAGACGATTTTTTCCTTGAACTAAAAAAAAAAAACATTTTTACGCAATGTTTAAATGAAGCATGATATTACACTCTGCATTATTTTGACTCGATATAGTTCGGAGGATAATTTACGTGAAGTATCCCATTAGGAGAGATATTTTATGAAAACTATGTCAATAAAGATCCTTCACTACAAAATTATAGATAGTTTTGTTCATTGAACCAACTTTTTTTAAATTATGCTTTTAAAACATCTTTAAAGCTGGACTAAAGATGAGAAATTCAATAAAGCTGAGATTTTTTTTCAACGTTATAAAACTGTATTAAGGATAGATCGAGTATCTTTAATTAAGTGTCTTGTATGGTAACAGATCTCTATACAATTCCAGTGGGGAAACTTTGGCCCCTGTTTTTAAATAAGGTATACGACATGTACTCACGAAAACTTACCAAAAAATAAAGAAAGTTATTTTGCCATTAAAATAATTAATAAGTATAATTTTAAAGATATTAATTATTTACAATTAAAACAAATTTTTTGTTTCGATATTGACATGCCGTTAGTGCTGCCATCTGTAGTTAGTGAATAATTACTAAAAACAATTTGTTTTAATTATAACTAATTAATATATTTAAAACTTTACTTATTAATTTTAATAACAAAACAACTTTCTTCTGTATTTTTTGGTAAGTTTTCGTGAGTCCATGCCTCATACTTTTTTTAAAAAAACAGGGGCCAAAGCCTCCCCATGGGAATTGTATAGAGATCTATTACCATACAAGACCGTAGAGAATTCTAGATTCGAGATGCGTTATTATAGTCATAGTAACTTTTTCTTTCTAGTATTCTTTGAAGAAAGTTAAAAATCCATTAAAAAATTGTATTTTTGCTAAATGATATTTAAACTGAAATATGTAACGATAAAATCTCTTGAAAAGTGTGCTAATATAATTTCTTTTTAAAAGTATGTCCATCCAAATGCTTTGTGTCAACTTATTATGTGATACTTCTTTGATATGAAACATGATATTTTATGAATGGAAATATTCAAAACTGCAATTTTAATGTGGAGATTATTATATTAAATGAAATTAAATACTTTTCGTGTTTTTATTCACTTATATTGTAATAATTATTTCATGATTTATAGTCAAATATAATTTAGATTTATGTACATACACATTTGATACACTAACCACAAATAAAATATAAATATACCATAAAAAAGACACTATCATTAGTAACATTTATTATACACAACTTGAAAAGTATTGAGGTTCTACAATTTATTAAAAAAATAATAATTCCCCTAATTTGATTTTTTAAATATTTTTTCGACATTTGCCTGTCGTCGAGATTGCTGGATAATTATTTCATTTTTTTAAAGGGGGACAACTTGTAATAGTTGATACTTTAAATTTTCTTGAAACTTTCAAGATATAGGGTAACGAGTACAGTGATTGGCCCCCTCACAGTGATTGCCCCCTCATTCATTATTGAAAATAATAAAATGTTAAAGCTCAAAATAGGTGTGACAAAGGTTTTTAAAATTCCCGCCATTAACGTTTGTCATGTTGGCAACAGTGCACCAACAATCGAAAAAGCAATATGGCCGCTAAAGAAATATGTCTCAATGTCAACGGTGCTTTATGAGCCTATAACGGAAACTTTAAGAAGCCGATATTGTTTTATTCGTCAATCAAAGTAAAACTGAGATAACAAAATCAACTGAGGACAGGTAAGCATTATAAAATAACGTTACTAGGGCTTGTTTTATAAGTAATTGCTTGTGAAATAACTACCCGACCCATTGTTTACATTTTAGGGTAGGGCCAATAACTGTTTCCATCACAGCACGGGCATTCAGTGATTGGCCCCGGGTGGCAATCACTATTTTAAAGTTTTTAGCATAATTAATTTTTTTCAGTTACGTTTCGTTGTAGAAATGCCCTGGTATAATCATTTTTGCCACAGGAAATTTCTTTTCAGCTATTGGCCCTGGGGGCCAATAGCTATAGATGGATGTTTGGGTTTTGTGGCGCAAGGGCATCTAAGGCCATACTGCGCCAAACACTAGACTTTATTTTAAAAAGAGATAAACATATTTCATAAAAGCGACACAAAGCATTTAAAAACTAAGAAACATCTAATTCAAATGCAAGGTTTTTCTAATGAAAACGTTTAAATGGTTATTAAAAGCAGTACATAACATTTAAAAACAGTGACACATTTAAATCAAATAATAAAAGCCAATATCAACTGCAAAGGAAAACAAGGCGTGGTATGAGGGATGAGATAAAATGTCATCGATGAATGGATACAACTTGTTAAAATGCTTAAGCCTGCTCAGTGTAAAAGCTGGGCAGTCTACTAAGATATGGGAAACGCTTAGCGGGACATCACACATTACACAAATAGGAAGATCTTCTGCCAGCAGAAGATGTACATGAGTTAGTCTTGTGTGCCCAATCAGGAGGCGTGCTAGCACTACCTCCTGCCTTCTGATCGGTAATGGTAAGAATGGCCAGTTTATAGAGGGTGATATGTTATGAAACTTATTTTCTGTTAGAAGGTCCCATTCTTTTTGCCATACCATTTTGATTGAATTTGCACAAGCCAATTTGGCATCGGGCAAATTAAGGGGGGCGCCGCTGGCTTGACTAGCAGTCTTTGCAGCGCGGTCCGCCTCCTCATTGCCCGGAATACCAACATGGCTCGGCACAGTCGGCACCCAGCAGAAACTAATTTTAAACCTATTGTGTTTGAGCTTATAGAGAAGCTTTACAACTATTGAGATTAATGGGTGGGATTTATAAGAAAAATGGCAGAGGGCATCAAGCACACTTTTTGATCTGAGTAGATGATCCATGATTTAAAGTTTTGATCTGCAATGTAATGAAGGGCAAGATAAATAGAATAAATTTCTGAGGTAAAGACCGAGCATGAAGGATTAAGTGTTTCTGCTATTGTGATATCACTGAAGACTGCTGCTGAGCCAACATGGGCTAGAGACTTTGACCCATCAGTAAATACCGGTTTGAGAGAAAACCTAAAAAAGCGATGCTCATTAAAAATTTGTAAAATAGCCAAGTCAGGCATTGATGACTTTTTAAAATTAATGATACTATGAATATGTACAGGTGATTCTTCCCAAGGTGAAAAGTTGTGGTTAAAATTGAAAACTCTAAAATAATCAAGATCAAGGTTTTCCAAGAGTTCTTTAATACGAAGAGAGAAGGTAGGAATGAATGACTTTTTATTTGCAAAGAACTGCTGGAACTTTGGATTTAAAATTTGAGAGTATAACGGCTGATCATGATTACTTTTTATATTAAAATACGCAGCTAATGAGAGCTTTTCCCGACGATGTTGCAGGGATGGCTCCTGGCACAGAACGTAAAGGCTTTGTACAGGAGATGTATGAAAAGCCACAGAAGCCAACCTCGGACCCTGGTGATGAATGGTGTCTAGATATTTTAGCGCCGATTGTCTGGCAGAACCATAAGCATGCGACACCATAATCGAGCTAAGATCTTATCAAAGCACGGTAAATTCTCAACATGGATGTTGTATCAGCACCATATGTTGTATTAGAGGGCACTTTCAATATGTTCAGCGATTTATTGCACTTCTGCCGTAGATGTTGAATGTGTGGCAGGAAGGTGAGCTTCGGATCAAGTAAGATAAGCAGAAACTTTGCCTCTGATCTTACAGGCAGAGCCACATCATTTAAAGTAATTTGTGGGTCCGGATGTAGCCCACGCTTCCGGCAGAATTGCATGCAGATTGTTTTATGGTTAGATATTACAAAACCATTAGTATTTGTCCAATCCGTGATCTTGCGAATTGCAATCTGCAGCTGCCTCTCAATTGTACTCATGTTAGCTGAGGCACAAGAGATTTGAAAATCATCCACAAACAAAGTGCCTTTGACAGTTAGTGGAAGCTGCTTCACTATGTCATTGATCTTTAATATAAACAACACCACGCTGAGGACGCTGCCTTGAGGGACACCTTCTCGTTGGTAAAAGTCTCGAGACAGAGTGGATCCGACACGATTTTGAAAAACACGGGTTTTAAGGAAATTCTGAATTAAGACTGGTAAATTCCCACGAAAACCGAGATGGTATAGGTCTTTCAGAATTCCGTACCTCCATGTTCGATCATAAGCCTTCTCCATGTAAAAAATATGGAGACTAAATGCTGATTTCTAACAAAGGCTTCACGAATGGAGGTTTCCAGAAGCAAGATGTTATTTATGGTGCTTCTATGGGTGTCGGAAACCACTCTGAAACGGGGAGAAGGTCCCCTTTTCTTCTAAACAATACACAAGACGTGCATTAACCATCCGCTCCATCAATTTGCACAGGCAACTTGTCAGGGAAATGGGGCGGTAGTTACCAGCATCTTGAAGGTCCTTTCCTGGCTTAGCAATAGGGATTACAATTGCTCTTTGCCAGGAAGTCGGGAAAACTTTCTCATTCCATATTCTATTGTAGAGTTTTAAAAGGGCTTGTAAAAGGAATTACTATTTAGGTGTTTCAACATTTCATTATGGATTTTATCATGACCAGGGGATGATAAGTGGCATTTGTTTAAAGCATATTGTAGCTCCCGTAGAGTGAAATTACAGTTGTACCCATTAGTGTGATAAGGTCTGAAATTTAATTTTTTAAGCTCCTCTCTCTGTTTAATAATTAAAAAGTCAGCATTATAATTGGCACCATTGGAGCAGCAAAGGCTGCTCCAAGTTGATCTGCAATATTTTCTTGGGAAGTAATTAAAACACCATTATTTTTTAAGATAGATAGCGACTGTGAGTCAGCGTAACGACCCGAAATTCTTTTTAATTCCTTCCATACAGTTTTTGATGTTACGTGACCCCGGATAGAATTGAGGTATTGCTGCCAAGACGACCTTTGGCTTTCGCGTCGTATCCTACGGGCCTGGGACCGAGCCCTCTTAAATTCAATGAGATTTTCCTCAGTAGGATAGCGACGGAAAATACCCCAAGCTCGCTTTTTTTGCTTTTCAGCTCGAGAACAGTCGTGGTTCCACCAAGGTTTAGGAGATTTTGGAAGTTTGCCTCGGGTCATGGGAATGGCTAAAACAGCATCACTCAAAATGGTTTCAGTAATGACATTAACAGCCGAGTCAATATCACCTATTTCAACCATGTCGTCCGTCAACTCAGCATGGGTCGTAAAGCGATCCCAATTTTGCTTTATTAAATTAAAACTTTTTTGGTCTCTCAAATTGAGATGGTGGGCTCCTCGATGTTAAAATGATCGGAAAGTGATCACTGTCATACAGGTCACTTCCAACCCCGAAAGACCAGTCTAGAGAGAGTAACGGCGAGCAAATGGCGAGGTCAACAGCATGGAATGTCCTTGAGGGCAGGTGAAATAGTAGGACTTCCGTCATTAAGCAGAAATATATTTTGCCCGTGCATGAGCTGTTCGACTATTGATCCTCGGCTGTTATGTTCACCACTGCCCCACATTGGGTGGTGGCTATTAAAATCACCCATGAGAAAGAATGGGGCAGGCAGCTGCTTAACTACATTTTCCAAATCTCCTATATTAACAACATGGTTTGGTGGAAATATATGCAACAGGTGGTAACGAGGTGGGAAAGTTGAATCTGTATTGCTACGGCTTGGAGGTGGTGGGCTGGTATTGATGTTCAAAATACTGGTGGGCAATCGGTTAGAATACACGATTGCAACTACACCACAAGCCCTTCCACCGTCTGAGTAGTCTTTTCTTAAAATTTCACAAGATGTTAATTTTGTGATATCGCCTGGTTTCAAGAACGTTTCCTGCAGGCAGACTACATCAGGTGCATATTTATCCATGATTGCCTTGACACCATCTTTATTGTGTCGGAAACCACGACAATTCCACGAGACTATTCGGGTCATTTAGGGAAGTTTACCGGTGTGTGTTTCGTCACCGATTTTTCTCGAGGCATCAGATGTTGTGGTGCCTCGAGTCCCGCCTCAATTTCCATATCTGGAGAATCGGAGGAGTCAGAGCTATTGGTTATTTTTCTATTTAAAGACCTACTTCTATTTTTGGTTTTAAGTTTTTAGGTGACCTGTCTAAACGTTTAACTTCTACTGGAGATTTACTAAATTTTGAGGGATTTAGTGTGCTAGATTTTATTGTGCCACTTCGAGTTTGTGAGCTGGAAGATGATGAATTGCTATTAGTAACAGAGGTTGTTGTTGCTATTGTGTTTGTAGATTTTGCATCGTGCAGATATTGTTCTCTAAGCATATTGCACTGGATGGCTATTGAACATGCGGTAACTTTAGCGGCAGATGCGTATGATACGTTAGGTTTTGGCAGGGTTATTTTTACTTGGTTGCGAGCTTCTTGATAAGATACATTTTTGGTTAATTTAATGCGCTGAATTTCTTTCTCTTCTTTCCACCTTGGACAACCCCGAAAGTTGGCAGAATGGTCGCCCTCGCAGTTTAATCACTTAGGTGGCAGCTGACAAGAAGAGAAAGAATGGCCTTTGGCCATTGGTGGAGTTTGAACAGTATTCGTCTGAAGACCTGCATGTGTCTTTAGTGTGACCATACCTTTGGCAGTGAAAGCAGCGCAAAGGGTTTGGGATATATGGACGGACGGGACAGTTCAGATAGCCGGCTATTATGTGTTTGGGTAGGTTGGGTGTGCCAAAAGTTAATATATGTTGAGTGTTCACCATGTCATTTCCTTTCTTTATTGTTATGCGTTTTACTTGAGTTACATTTTGGTGTTTTAAATTTTCTAGTATTTCTTGCTCTGAAACATTCAGTAAGTCTAGTTCAGAAATTACACCACGGCAAGAGTTCAAGGTATTGTGGGCTGTTACAGAAATCGGGATATTGCATAAAAGTTTTGATTTTAGAAAGGATCTTGATTGAACATAGGTGGTAGTTTCGATGAGCAAGATCTCCAGATTTAAGTTTTTTAACAGATTTAGAGTTTCCTCCGATTCCGAGTAATCCTTTATGTATGGCAAACGGTGAAACATTAGCAAGTTGTTGAGTTACTGAACTTACAATAAGGAATTTCGGGTAGAGCGAGTTTATGTCTATAATAGATTTGGTTTTGTCCAAGTCTTGTGTTAGTTGTGGCGGACTTAACCCCCCGCCAGGGCTTTTAGAGAGAGCCATAATTTATAGAGAAAGAATTCATCCCCGTAGTCCGCAGGTAGCTCCGGGATACCCTTATTTACCCACCTACTTCAACTAGAGTGGCCGGGATACGGCAGGGGCTTACCGGCTCTGGGCAACTTAAAATAATAACGATGCGAACTGTCGCAAACAAAATACAGAATCCCAGCCTTCGGCAGGGTCCCTAGGCAGTACTACGGAGACATAGCGTTACGGGTTCGGGGTGTGGATCCGCACTGGGCACCCCTAGCCGCAAAACTAACCCTTTTCCGGAGCGAAATACCAAATGGCAGTGGTGTCCAACACGTCAGAAAACAAAGTATTGGACAGCAGTGCCATCAGGCGAGCCGATTGCCGGGGGCGGGATCCCCCCTGGCGCCCGTCAACCAGTGAAGCATCGACCAAAGGGCACGCAACAGTGGCCCCAGGAAACTAACACCTGTCCTATGGGAGGCCACTGCAGGAACCTCAGGACTCCACTTTCCCCCGGTTTAGTCGGTCGCAGGACACGGCAAAAGTGCTGGTCAGAAATGTCTGACAACAATAAAATAAAAAATATATAAATATTTAAGGGTCCAAATCAAAGCTGTTCACTTGGTATGATAAATTAAAATATAAATATAAAATAAGCAAGAGAGAATAAAAAATTATAACTCAGCCGAAGTAAATAACGCAAGAAAATTGGCCAGGGAAAAATTCTGTAACTAAGAATTTTTTAAAACAAAGAAAACCAGAACCAACACAAAACCGGACCTTTGCAAGGAGAAAGGAAAGAAGAATGCAAAGGCCCAGCTAGGGAACCTCGGGGTCGCCACTCCCGTGCTCACAAGAAGTGAGCTCCCTGAAGCTGCGTTTATACACCCAGAATCTTACCCAGGTCGTTTTCACCCAGCAGTAGGGATTATCACGATAATTAGGGAATACCAGACAACCTAAGAAAGTGCTTTCACACACGTCTTTGATGTTTACCAGGTGTTCGGATGTGCTTATTAGAATATAACGGAATTTAAGATACCATTTTTAAAAAAAATTCTTTTTAATTATTATAACGCTTTTTTAACTAACTTTTTCCCGAGCTAATTATTATTTCTGAAATAGGTTGCAAGAGCAGTAACATGAAACATGATTGCTTCAATAAAATCTAACACAATTGAAGTTTTCTGCAATCATTGTCTCTAAGTTTATAATTTTATTTAACTACTCTGTTGCATGTACCATTTATACACAACTTTTTTAAAATTTAATTCCAACTGAGAAACCAAAAAAAAAAAATATATAATTATTATAAACTAATAAAGAAATAACATCGATACCAAAGCAATCGTGCTGCCATCTATTATTTAGAATATTTATACTGTCTCTTTATACTATGACATTTTGATCAACAAACAGTTTATGCAATTAATAACTCAAATATTGAAGTAAAGTAGCTGAAAACTTTGTAAAAATATTAAACTATCTGTTGTTTCTTAACTTTATCAATTGAGCCATTCCCTATGTTTTCTACCAGCAACACAAGTTGTCTACAGCAAAAATAGCAATGGCGGCCTTTCGCTACGGATCACTGACCATACCCGGGGTTACGGTTTGGTCACCCACCTCTGTACCTGGGTAAGATGAAACCCACCAATCACCCAGCATTTTTCCCTATTCCATGGTGTTTGGGGATTTTTCGCCGTCTTACCTAGGTAAAACCCACCAATTATGGCTCGTATAAACGCGGCCATAAACGCGGCTTGAGAGGCTAGGGACCTCGAGATTGCCCCACCCGTACCCACCGAAGTGGGCCCCCTGAGGGGGGGGGGCAATAGCTATAGGGGCCAATTACTGGACGAGTCAATAGCTATGGTGCCAATGACTAACTAACGAAAATAACTTTTTTTATTTTCAGGGAAAATGACGAAAAAATGCAAAAATCCGTATACGAAAGACGATTTAACAAAAGCATTGAACGCAGTTGCAAGTGGAATGCCCAAGAAACTCGCCGCAATAGAATTCGGAGTTCCTAAATCAACTATACAATTTCGGCTCTCAAAGACATTCAAAATAACTTCTCTAGGGCCGGCCCCTGTACTTCTAGAAGATGAAGAAAGATTACTAGTGAAGTGGCTTATAGACTGTCAAAGAAAAGGCCAGCCCCGGCCGCTGAAAACTTAAAGCTCAGCGTTAAAGAGATGCTCGATATGTCTGAAAGAGACCAAACCCCTTTGTAGACAACAAACCCGGACAAGGGTGATACAATTCTTTTCTGCGCCGGCACCCTGACTTGTCCATACGGATGGCTGAAGAAGTTTGTCTAATTATAATTTGAGTTAAAGTGTAACTAATAAAACAGTTTTATATTTTTAAACTCTTACTACCATACATAAAAACAACCGAAGCAGCATTACCCGTTCACTCTTAAATAAAATGGGAAAAATTAAAATGTATATTTTCAACAGATTTTTTAAAGAACAAAGGTGAAATAATTAACTAAGATCATTAAACTGGATTCTGGAAAATTTACGAGAGTCGACAGTAAAAATTAAAAAAAAATAATGTTTGAAAACTTATTGTTTTATCTTACCATTTCAATGGCTGCCTTGTGCTTGGTGTATTTTAGTTAAAGCTTGAATATCCGGCTTTAAATTTTTCAAGTTCAGGCGCAAGTCTCATTTGAGGCAAAGGCCCAACTGATTTCTTTGTTTAGTGAGGAGCTGGACAACAGAACTAAATCATTTTTCAACTAAATATGTGGATGAGAACGATATAAGTGGTTCAGCTTTTAAGGGCACTGGGTAGTCTGCGACAGGGGAAAACGGTGGAATTTAAAACCATGTAAAAAGTTATGCCAAGCATTTAATATTTACTTATTTAAAGTAATATTTGGTATACATATTGCTTAAATATATATAGTTTTGAATAAATAAAAAAAATTGGTCTAGAATTGCCAGGTTTTTTTTTATGAGCAACAATCTACACATGCATTTCAATCGGTTATCGTAAAGTGAGTTTGTTTATGGTGCGCACGTAAGGAAATATGATTTTTTAAAAACTTTTTATGGTTCAGTTTTTGTTCAAAAGGTTGTAAATTAGTATTGAATATAAAATAATAAAGAAAATTATTAGTTTTTTTATGATGTTGGACTCTTAATTGCAAAAAGTACAAAAAAAATCCATATTTTTTTAACTATTCAATGGAACTTTAAGAAAATATTCAAGCAGTAATTTAAAAATAATGGTTTTAAACTACAGTTAAGTGATCAATAAAACTATGTACAAAATTTTAAGTTAGTATCTTCAATACATTTTGCTACGTGCGCACCTAAAGTCAAAAATTCATCGTTTTGAGAAAACGCTAAAAAACCAAAAAGTTACCATATGTACCTAAATTTCTGATTTCAATGTGATCTAAAATCCATAGGGAGAAGTGTCCTTCTTTGCAGATATATCTGCTACATTTTACTGGTTTATTTGGTTGCATTTTGCAATGATCACTAAGCTTCGGCAACTTGTCGCTGAAATGTTATTTTAAACATGCAAGCATGTGGGGCCATGTTACATTTAAATTTTGTTAAACATTTTCTGTGGCTTGCACCATCATTAAAGCAGGTATGACAGTATCCCTCACATCAATATCTAAGCTATGATGCCAACAAATGGAAATTTTTTCTCGACAGGGACTCACCGTCGAAAAGATTGTGTTTCTTGTAGTCGACAACAGTGATTGCACCCACCATAAAGCTTTTTAAAAGTGAGCGATGCTCTCTTGTTTCATGATTTTGACTTAATTGCTATAAATTTGCTGCCGACACTAAATCAAATGCTTTTTAGTCCGTGTTCCATAGTAATAGTGTTATACCAAACAAATTTCACTTGCTGTATCCCTCCAAAAAATTATTACTCCATGGGCTTTCATGCCACCATTGGATCCTATATAATTATTCTGACACACATGAGAAACTGCAGCAGACACCAAAACAAACAGTATTTTTACATGCTCTCAACATCTAATACTTTACTTTCGAATGAGTTAATGCCACTTTTATAAGTATGGCCCTGCAGCTGTCATGTTACATTAGACACATATTTTGGTTATATTAACTTTATTGAACTGTTTCTTCATCAGAACACAACATTGATTTCTCATAAATATATTCCAGGCTGTTAAAACAAAGCTAATTTCAATAATTAACACAATTGTATGTACTTTTTGATCTTCTTTCGAACACTACCTAATTTCTCAAAGCACTGCAAGGTGTTTCAACTGGAAGAGATCTGTTGAGATTTCGGTGTATAGATTCGGAAAGAATTGAAATAAATGTTTATCGAATTGTTCTTTACGACACATTTTTTGTAAAAGTAATAAAATATATAAACGCTGCTTGAAAAAATATGAAAAAAATTCACTCAATAACAATATTTTATAAAAATTCGTACGAATTTCAAATTTTCAAACGCACGAGGTAAATAAACAACAACAAACCTTTGCCACAGGTAACAGTTAAACATTAGCTCAAGACAAGCACCAAAAGAAGTAAATATAACTGCAAATAATTAAAAAGAAATTCGAAACAAACGAAATAAATTCGTAAAAACGAAACCGAAACTAAAATAGTAATTTTTAAATATGATATTTACTATGTTCTAGTTGGAATTTTAAGAAAAAGTTGCTGTCATTTGAAAGGCCTGAATGTCCTCCATGAAGGACAGTAGAAATTGAAAATTCGAAATTTTGACTACCCAGTACCCTTAACTCCAGTTGTGGATAAGTGTCCATAAGTTTCACCCAGGCTAACTCATAACCACTCCTTACTAGTTCTAAAATTGCTAACTTGGTCAAATCTTCAAATCTTGTAAGCATGTCAGATTTTAACTGGGCAAGATGATCAATAAAATTAGTATTTTGTATTGGTAGTATTTGGGAGTTCAGGAGCAAGTTACATTAAACACTCGTCAAGGGTCGGAAACTGAATCAGCTCTTTATGGTCAATATTACAGTATTATTTTGATTCCTTGAATACTCATTGCCCCCCGATCGCCCCCAACTATTTATTGCCCCCTTGCTAACAAAAATCGCCCACTTGGGGGCGATTACCCCCCAGGTTGGAAACCGCTGCGATAGCCGATTAGAATTCGAAGAAAATAGTATACTATTAGTTATTGTCCCCACAGTGATTGGCCCGGGCCAATCACTGTGGTTCAATGGAGCCAATCACTATTTTTATGGGGCCAATATTTATAATTTTTGAAAAAATGCAAACATTGCACCCTCTACCAAAATCCGTGCCATATTTTAACAAATTGAATTTGGTTTCCGAAGACATACTATTCAGTCTCTGCAATAGCTAATTTTCATATTAATCGACCGAAAAATTTCCCAGAAATGAATTTAAATCTAGTCCGACCTGCTTATGGGGGCCAATAACTGTACTTGTTACACTATTAGTAGTACTAAGATATGAAAAAGTAAATTTCAGTTTTTCTTAAATCCGTCTTGTTTAACCTTGAGAAAAGGTCAAAATTTGAAGTAATGGATCAATGATGTGCATTATATCATCCTTCTACTTCTAAAGCCATGAGTGCTCCATGATTTTTTTTTTTATGAAATTTGGTTCCTACTTGATACTAGGTACATGTCAGCATAATTAGTATGGTGGGTCACACATGGCTTTGAAGGTCCGGGTCCTTTGAAAAAGGTCATTTTCGTCAATTATTGTCATGTTTCTGCCGAATTATCTGCTTAAACCATAAGTGACAAACAAAAATAAGTATTGGATTAAGTGCACACACTAGGGTAGTTCTTATAAAAATATATAACACCTTGGGTGACCCTTTACTTTGGTAATTACAGGAGCTCAAAGTTGATCATTTCCAAAAAAGGTCACATTGAAAGGTCAATTACTCCAGAAGCGAAGAGTCAATAACTTGGAAACACAGTTATAAATACACTTCAAATGTTTTTTTTGAGGTTTTCCCTAATAATACCTCTTCGAGTAATACCTGACCAAAGGTATTTTTCAGGTTTTATTTTCAAATACCTAGAGAAACCTCTGAAGTTTTAGGTATTTTATAAGTTTCGCAAGGTTTCTAATAAAAACCTATGGTATTTTAAGGGATTCAGATGAATACCTCCTTAATACTACAAGTATTTTGAGGTTTTATTTTTTAAAACCTATAAACCTCGGAATCATTTGGTATTCATATAGTTTCGCCAAGTTTCTAATAAAAACCTGTGGTATTTTAAGGTATTCAGATGAATACCTCGTTAATACTACAGGTATTTTAACGTTTTAATTAAGTATTCTGATAAATACCTTACCTAGAACAAAAGAGGCATTTTTTAGTTTTATTTTTAAATACCCGTTGTTCTTGGATGCTATCAAAGAACTTTGCACAAGGTTTAAATATTTTTATTAAAATGCAATCAAATACTTTCATTAAGATACATTTATAACTTTTTAAGCTGTTTGAAAAATATATTCTCCAAGTTTCTTAAAAGTGTGGAAGAAAAGTTTGAAAGAACAAAGTTTCTAAAAAAAAATACAATTATTCAATTTCAATTAAATTCACAACACTCGATAAATACATATTCTTAGTTTCCTGGCATTAGTATAATACTCTACTGATATCAATACAGATCCATAGACATCCAACACAGGAGATATCAGTAGAATATCGATCTCTATTGATATCCTTAGACTTTTACCGACATCAATAGGAATGTGGTCAGTAGGATTCCAGTTCTTATGGATATCCAAAGAACTGTACAGATATCAATAGACTTGTGATCAATAGGATTTCGATCTCAATGCCCTATTAAAAAAATGTTAATGGACTTATAAAATATTTTATGCGACCCATAAAATATTCTATGGGAATCAATAGATTTTATTGTACCATTAAAATTTTTATGGGACCAATAAAATGTTTTATTGGACCAGAAAAATCTTTTATTGGACCAGTAAATAGTTTTATGGGGTCAGTAAAGCGTTTTACTGGACCATTAAAACATTTATGGGGCCAGTAAAACGTTTTATTGGACCATTGAAATGTTTTATTGGACCAGTAAAACGTTCTGTTAAACCATTAAAACTTTTATTGGACCCTTAAAATATTTTTGAGAATAGCAAAACGTTTTATTGGACTATAAAATGTTTTATGAGACCAGTAAACTGTTTTAGAAACAAAATAAATAAGCACTTTACAGAATCATTAAAGAGTGTCATTGGACCAGTTCAATGTTTATGGTTCCAATAAAGTAAGATACGGGTGTCATGTTTTATGAGTTTTTTGTGTGTTAAAATATCTATTTTTATTTTAAAATATTTTTAATTATTTTTAATAATAAAATATCTTTTATTGAAATATGCATTAAAATTATTTTAAATTAAAAATATATGTTCAAATATTTGAATGACTATTATTTAAAATAAATTTTTTAAAAAAATATTTAAAATAAAAAAAATTCAAATTCAAAATTTAAATGAAATATTGTAATTTTTTATTCAATATATTAATTGAAGTGTTTGTATTGAAATATATTTTTTTAATCTATTTTCAATCAATTTTTAAATTTACTAGGTCATGTACTAGGTAACCTTTTTTTCGCAGTAACCGGTCTCCTGCTTCGCGTAAGGCTTGCTTATTAAAAATATAAAAAAAATGCAAATATTTAAGTAAATAGCACATAAAAAAATATTCTATGTAAAACCCCTTTTGTAAAAAATTTTGTGGTTGTCATACTTTGATTTTCGCTTAAAAACCACCATGTTTACTCATAAAACTTATAGTTTTTATAGTTATTTTTGCTTTAGTACTATGACCTGTAACCGTAACTGAACATAATCAAAACAAACAACAAATTCTTCCAAAACGTGATTTCGCCGGATAAAAAGTAAGCAAAACAACTTCTAAATTTCACTTATTATAATACAAGTTATATTTACATACATTTTAATTTACTATTGTCAATCAAAGTTCTCAAACTTTTCGTCGCGTCGGAGCTAGTTCATTGGGGGTGCCTTTATTTTTTTTTTAAAGGTACAGCTGTGGACAAAAAAAAGTAAACACTAGGATTTTTTCGGACGTTAGTCATTCTATGGAATCGGACCTTTTTGACTTTGTGAACAAATAACATTCTGAGTTAAATTCATGACACAAAATTTGCATAAGGGGCCGTCTTCATATTAAAAATGTTACCAACTTCAAAATTTTGAATTGAAACACCCCTTTTTGAGTCCATATTTCAAATTTATGACATATTTTAACACGAAATACCAAGTTTTGTTAGTGTTTGAGCATTATTAGTGGAGTTAGAGACGTGCAAAGTTTAGGGGCCGTAATGTTAAATGAGTTGCACATAAAAAAAACTATCCCACTCTATAAATAATTAAGATAATGAAACGAATTTTTTCTGAATAATAATTATAATAACCCAAACAAAATGCAGACACTATTGGGGCATTTAAAAGAAATTTTATATTTTTAAATAATTATTATATTAATTTTTAAAAAAATTATGAATAGAAACCCTTAATATTTTTACAGAAATGAATTTAAGACATGAAGATTAAGCGAAATCCCAATTTTTTAAATTTTTTATCCATAATTTGCTGAGTAAATCACAAATTACTTTTTAATTACCCTTTAGGGGACTGTATATAAGATTACAGTATGTGAACTTGATAAACAAATACGGCCTTGCAAAAGGAAGAAAACATTAAACCAACGACCTTGAAAATTCTGATGTATCACACAACAGGCGCCTTTAAGGTTGATTAATGATAGTTCATTTGGTTTTGGCTTAAATGACGTGCAACTAAGTACAAGGACTCTATAAGTTGTTAAAACTCGTGCAGTGAATCATAAAGTTGAATCTGTATTTGGAATAAGTAAGTTAACCAAATCATTTATTATATTTTAAGCAAAATATAAACTATCGAATTATAAGCTTAATGTCTATCACTTTCATAGTCATCTCTCGAATAGCTACATTTAAATTGATAACTTTTTAATAGTAGTACGCCTTCGAATATTTCATCTATTATTATTATTCGTAAAATATAAAATGTTTTTTAAGGTTCATACTACTTATGTGAATAAATTTAATGAAATAGTAACATGAACTAAAATAATTTATTTTTATTTATAAGTTGCCTATTTTCTTACAATTTAAAACCAACCCAATTTAAATTCGAAATAATTTAAAAACTAATGAAAAGCATTGTGCTTATATGGAAATAAACCTACTAATATGCTCCTGAATTTTGACTAAAACATTTCATTAGTCGAAAATATCTTATTCATTTTATATAGTTGTTAGTGATAGTAAAATTAATTGTAATTAGTTTCTCTTTTCACAAAACATTTCAAGGTAAAAAAGATTAAAACACCAAAATGGTGGCCTAAACAAATAAATTCAAAATACTTTTTCGTGTGGAAATAACCATTTGGTTTAAACGGTGGCAACTATGTTTGTCGCAAATAGGAACTTTTACCTCATACTATTTTAAAAAAACTTTTTTATCTCTCTCAAAAACTTTTATTAAAATTGACTTTACTTTAGTTTGAATTATCGTCGCACTAGAGCTACACGAGGGCTATTGGTGACGGGCGTCGTATTTTAGAACCACAGTCAAGTGACGAGCCGACACCTGAATAGGCACCCAACGCAACTGTTAAGGGCGACATCGTACGCAGCGTCGGGACTTTGGAAGATATTTAACGTTCACTCCCTCTACTCGGGGTATTATTCGTCGGACATTTTTGGCTGCACGGGCCGTTTATAGGTCGGCAGTTATTTTGGCGATGCCCGGACCCGAACCTGGGACCTTTCGCATGCTAGGCGAATGCCTAACCGACTTTATTAAAATTGAATGTTAAAGATGAAATATCCTAGCATAGAAGTATTTTTTTCACAACTAACAACAAATTTATGAACATAAATTGTGATTTTTAGTTAAAAGTAACCGTAAATTATTTCATATTACTTAAATTGTGAGAAATATTTAGATGAAACAGGAATTTTATGCTAGTAACGGTCAGAGTAATATTTGTGTCCCCATTTATTCTTTAGAATGTAAGCATTTAAACATGAAAACTACTCTTTATTTTAGATGAAAGAAGTTTATGCGAAAAACAAAAGCGGATTTGTATTTGTGAAGGAAAGAGACATATTCGATAAACCCTACACGTCTTCTAGCTCGGATGATGAATCAAGTGATTAGTAAGTTTCACTTTTTTATTTCAATAAGTGTCAAGTTAAATTTATACTATAAAACTCTTTGAACCATTGGACAACTAAAAAAACTAAACTCCTCGGCTCAACAGCCCATTAATGGGCCAAGGCCTGCCGTCCCCATTTATTCTTTAGAATGTAAGCATTTAAACATGAAAACTCTTTATTTTAGATGAAAGAAGTTTATGCGAAAAACAAAAGCGGATTTGTATTTGTGAAGGAAAGAGACATATTCGATAAACCCTACACGTCTTCTAGCTCGGATGATGAATTATGTGATTAGTAAGTTTCACTTTTTTATTTCAATAAGTGTCAAGTTAAATTTATACTATAAAACTCTTTGAACCATTGAACAACTAAAAAAACTAAAAAACTAAACTCCTCGGCTCAACAGCCCATTAATGGGCCAAGGCCTGCCGTGCCCATTTCCCCATTTGTGTCCCCATTTATTCTTTAGAATGTAAGCATTTAAACATGAAAACTCTTTATTTTAGATGAAAGAAGTTTATGCGAAAAACAAAAGCGGATTTGTATTTGTGAAGGAAAGAGACATATTCGATAAACCCTACACGTCTTCTAGCTCGGATGATGAATCAAGTGATTAGTAAGTTTCACTTTTTTATTTCAATAAGTGTCAAGTTAAATTTATACTATAAAACTCTTTGAACCATTGAACAACTAAAAACAAAAAACTAAACTCCTCGGCTCAACAGCCCATTAATGGGCCAAGGCCTGCCGTGCCATTCCCCATTGTGTCCTTTATTCTTTAGAATGTAAGCATTTAAACATGAAAACTCTTTATTTTAGATGAAAGAAGTTTATGCGAAAAACATAAGTGGATTTGTATTTGTGAAGGAAAGAGACATATTCGATAAACCCTACACGTCTTCTAGCTCGGATGATGAATCAAGTGATTAGTAAGTTTCACTTTTTTATTTCAATAAGTGTCAAGTTAAATTTATACTATAAAACTCTTTGAACCATTGAACAACTAAAAAAACTAAACTCCTCGGCTCAACAGCCCATTAATGGGCCAAGGCCTGCCGTGCCCATTTCCCCATTTGTGTCCCCATTTATTCTTTAGAATGTAAGCATTTAAACATGAAAACTCTTTATTTTAGATTAAAGAAGTTTATGCGAAAAACAAAAGCGGATTTGTATTTGTGAAGGAAAGAGACATATTCGATAAACCCTACACGTCTTCTAGCTCGGATGATGAATCAAGTGATTAGTAAGTTTCACTTTTTTATTTCAATAAGTGTCAAGTTAAATTTATACTATAAAACTCTTTGAACCATTGAACAACTAAAAAAAACCTAAAAAACTAAACTCCTCGGCTCAACAGCCCATTACTGGGCCAAGGCCTGCCGTGCCCATTTCAGCTTTCGTGACCTAGAGCTCTGGGGTGCTAGGCATATGTTCCGGTAAGGTGGTCAGCCTCACGCGGAACCCCCAGTGTTTAGTTCTCAAGCATGCTTGGTACCCATTTTATCGACCCACTTACGCCCGTATTCACCGCAACGCGAGTGATTGGCGTTAACTAATGAGTTGATATACCCGCGCATTACCGCGTTCACCCTCGTTAACGAAATCGCTATTCACCGCGTATTTTGAACACCGAGTATATGGATTCGGAGTTAGCGAACGTTACTTGCTCAGGACGGCATATGATTGGTTGAAAATAACTCACTCTTTCTTTACCCACAATCCTTCGCTTTTATGTTTTGATTTTTCTCTCCGTGCAAACTCGTGGTAATTTCTGTGTTAATTATTTAATATTATTATTTATTCGTTATTATTTACAATTTTTATTTATAATCTTTATTTTACATTCGTTTTTGTTGTTATTGCATTTTTAAAGTATTTATTTCTAATTACTGAGATGGAACCAGAAAACGTAAAAAAACGTGTTTTTTACACAAACTACGAGAAAGAACTTATTCTTAATTTAATCAAACCACAAATTAAAATAATTGAATGCAAAGAAACGAACAAAGCAAGTAATGTAAAAAAAAACCTAGAAGCGTGGCAAGAGATTGCTGGTTCCATTTAACGACGATATACAAAAATACCAAGAAAATTACAAATGTGCGGCTTGCAAAGTGTATTCAGAAAATAAACAAATCAGGAAAACGAATGCGAAAAAGGAATGGCGATAATCACAACACACAGAAATTCGATTGTGCGCATGCGTAACTCGGAAAGTTCCACGTTAACGCTCCCAATACGGCGAGTTACCTTTTGAACCTATGGTTGAGATAAATCGGGAGGTAATTTGAGCGGTGAATTCGTTTTTCCCCAAACGAGGTGTAAGAACCGGTTTTCGCGAGATAACTCAGAGTTAAAAAAAGCGGTGAATACGGGCGTTAAGGGATGAAATGATAGGTCAACCACGCCCAATCCGTGTTTTGATCCCCGGACCTGTCGCGTGGGAATGTGAAGCACTACCACTGAGCCACTGGGCCTCCCATTGAACAACTATCTAGAAATATATTTTAGTAATATTTATATTCAGTGATATATTTGTGACTTATTCAGAAACTTAATATAAATTAGTAACCAGTTATGTTGATAAAATGAAACAAAATTGTTTTTTCCTCAGATGTATTTAAGGGCCAAAACGGTTTCTTACATAAAATGGGACGATTCTTAATATTTTTTTTTTGATTTTAAAAATGTATTCAATATTCAATAATTTTTACTAATCTTATTAGTTTTATTTAGCTCAGACAGTGATGAGTAATATGTGATAAGAAGCAAGATTCTAAACCACTGATAAAGTAAATATTCTTTTGTTACACATATTTTATTTCTTAAACTTATTTTAAAAAATAAATTTAACTAAATATTTGTATCATTTTAGATTAATTATCAAAACCTGTGATAAAACCCAAGACTGCAATAAAAAAGAAAGGTAAATTACACTATGTTGTCGAGGAGGGATGCAAATGCGGAAACCCAGCTAGGTTGTAATAAACAATGAATAACTATTTGATCTGGACTAGTTTGAAAAACAATCATTATGATGTTAGATATGAAGGCTATTAGTCAAAAATCCAAAAACATGCACTTAATCATTTTTTTTAAAAAGGAATTGGCCAGTTTACTACTTTTCAAAGTTTTGAAAAAGTGAGTAAAAATCAATTTGTAAACACTATGGTATTGTAATACTGAACTGCAAGCATTGCATGCTGTTCCCTGCATCCCTTACTGTCTTATGTCTCTTATATTGTCTTATTATCTTTATTAATAAAACAATATAAGTATTCATCTTGTACGGCGTTCGACAATTACAAAATAGCTGATAGCTTCTGCGCGATGTGAAACTGAAACAAGTAGAACTATTATGAAATGTACACTTAATGTTCCATGGGTGCATGAATGAGGACAATGTTAATGTTTTCACATTATCCTCATCTGCATGTTTTCAACTTACCCGCACTGTTTTCCAAACTGGATTTGACGACTTACATTAGAAATAAAGTTAACTTATGATAGATTGAAATCCAACAATACCTTTCTTATTAACACTTTTTCTAACCATGAGAAACAAATTTCCCAACTACTATGAAAAGTTAGACTAAATGACAAATGTACCACAAAATTGTCCCCCAAAATATTGCGAAACTGTCAAAATAGCACACAACTTTTAACTACAACTCTTTACTGATTCCTAGCTTTATAACGTGACAAATAGAAACACAAGTGATTGTTTGCAGCAGTCTAGGGTAATCCTCATTTGAAATGCGTCACATTTCCATATTAACCGCATGTTTCCACATTTGCACTTGCTCCTCTAGAAATATTTTTTTAAATACCAACGACTTAATAATTTCACATTAAATTGTTTAAAAACTTAACTTGAAATAAACAAAATACGTTCAACCAACACTATTAATATTAGTAATGCTTAAACAAATACTTCATTAATAATTTTTCCTGTAGTTCAATAATACCTATGTAGTATAAAATGTGTGAGTTCACAAGTCCAACTTAAAATTAAAAATACTTTTAATTCACATAAACACTTTATTATAGATAGGCTTTTGTAGAATAATAAAAGAAAGAGTGTGTGTGTGTTTCTGTGTATTTGTTTTCGGATCGTAAAATACCTACTTATACTGTCCTCAGAAATACGAAATTTTCAAGATAGATTCCCTTTAATACCAACGTGTGCACCCGAGGCTTAGATTTTTCATATTTGTTAAATTTTTAGAGAAAATTCGAATTTTCTGAAAAAAATACACCACTTTCGCTCAAATCCGATCATTTTTTCTCTTTCCTGATGCCATCGGCTGAAAAAAATTAAATAAAACTTTTAACGAAAACATTTAAAATTCAAAATGTTTATTTTATTCTGTTGCCATTAACTTCATTATTTGAAAAATAATTGACATGTTTCAAGTGACGTAATTCCGCCAGTCTTTATTCCCGGATTTTAATGTGGGTTTATTTGATGATTTTTTTCAATGGGGATTTTTCTGTTGACTGCATGTTTGCATATTTAAGCAATAAATGTATAGTTAAGCTATTACTGAACTATGATGGTTAATAAAGGCCATCGCACTAGAGCTATTAGTGTTTTATGTCTTTATTTTTTCGCCAAATACGTTGTCAAACTCGCCAAATTATTAACTAAAATTCGCCAAATAGGCAATTTCTTTTATAAATAATTTATAAGCTGGTCGGCTATTGTTCAAGAACCCATCTCTTTCAAAAAGCTTCCAATGAACACCAGTGTTCACATTGACCTTTTGGAGCCATGCAACAAAAATGAACAAATGGACATCATTAGGAAAAAGGGACTCAGTGCAATAGAACAATTTCCAAAAGAAGACTTTGTACATGCATACACAGATGGCTCCTCTGACAAAACCATCACCAACGGGGGTGCCGGTGTGTTTTTAACTACTTCAGATGGTGTGTTTCACCAGGGCAAATATGGTGCGGGAAACATAGCCTCTAACTTCACCTGTGAGCTGAGGGCAATTCTGGAGGCACTAAATATCTATAGGGCCCTTCCCACTTCCAAGCAGGCAAAAGGCCTAGTAATATTTTGCGACTCAAAGGCCGCCCTCCAAGCAATTCTAAAAGGACATTCTTCTATCGCCCAAGAAATCATCTCAGGTCTTCAAGATCTTCAGACTATAAACAAGACCTGCATCCTCCAGTGGATTCCTGCACACGTCGACATAGGAGATAATGAAACTGCGGATAAATTGGCCAAGGAGGGCAGAGACCTCAACACTAGCTGCAGTGATGTTTCTCTTCAGGATGCGAATGCAGTGGCCAGATATAAGCTTAGAGAAAAATCCATTCAGACCAAACATCTTCTCTCTGAAATAACTGCGAACAGATCTACTCTTGAAACCATAACTAGGCTGAGAACCGGACACCACAGGGGTATGAAGATAGAGGGAGATGGCAAGAAGATCTATAGAAGCTGTGAACATTGTCCTGATACACAGCTTACGCCTACTCACATCTATGAGTGTCCGGCTATGAGCGCCCCAGCCTGAGAAAGATTGGAGTACTGCCGACTATGCTAGATCCGTATGGAGACAACATCAAGCAAGTCGTAGAAGAAATTATCAAAATTCACGGACACATAGGCTTCGACTCTCATGGACACGACAAAAAAAAATTAGCTGGTCGGTTGTTCGAAGGTCATTGTGTTAGAGCTGTATAATGGGTGTGGGTAGCTATATCTATTTTCTCGCCAAATTATTTCCCAAAACGCGCCAAATGAGCTAAAAGGTTTTATGTATTTATGAGGGAATTGTGATGACATTTATGAGTGCATTTTATAGCGTATTTTTCATTTTGGAATTTTAAGGCAATGAAACGGGATTTTATAATTTATAACGAGCGGAAACAATAATAAGTTTATGATCCTATAACAGGGTATATGGTACACATATTTGGAATCTATTTGATATTTTTTTATTCCGTGCGAAGAACGGGTATAAGTTTGCTAGTTTAAAATAAAATAAGAGTAATTTCCCAATTTAAATGCTTACATTCCAAAGAATAAATAGGGTGAATAAATAGGTAGAATAATAGGGCTAATATTGCTTTAACCGTAACAAGCATAAAATTACTGGTTTCTTCTAAATATAGACAAAACAATATGTACTAACATGTGTAGAAAACAATTCAATGTATTTTTCTTATTTTCGTATTAGTTCTTGTCAAAATGCTGTAACTAATGTAACTAACAAAAGTATGTATTATACCTACAGTTAGTACAACACTCACATCAGTTACATCTCATTCATTACAATGAGATTTTTTTACTTAAAGTGTAAAAACTTATTTTTCATGTTTTCAGTGAGGATGGGTGGGATATAGTCAGCGAACAATTAGAGAAGAAGCTAAAAACAGAAGAAAATACAAAACAATAAGTTTTTAATAGAAATAATTCAAACTTTGAAACAAGTGCTTGGCTGAAAAAAATTTTAGAAGTCTACTTTTCGTTTTTAATACGGCTAAATTCCATTCACTCCTAAATAGAAAACGTTAAGAACACTTATCTTCTATTGCTTTGTTACCATAATGTTTCCGATAAGATTTTCCGATTGTAATGTTTATTTAAGCATGTATCTTCTAATTGATTTCCTCGATGGGATCAAAATGATTAAATAATTAAAGGGTTAAGTTGTACAAAACTCACATTCTTCAAAGTAAAACTTAGATATAGGATCCAGTCATTGACATCATTGACGACTTTCTCCAATTGAACAATCGTCAAAAATCGCAAATGAACGAAACCTGGCTCTATATTTTAGATGTACTTTGCAACTACACCCTTCAATTCTTAGATTAAGAAAACCAAGTTACTTTCACAAACATCGGCAATTCCATTTATTTTATGGTTGGAATATCATGACAACTTTTGACAATTTGATTTTTATAAAATTGCATTTTTCTTATTAAAATATATTTTAACGTTTAACTAATTACACATATGGTTTAGTCTTTTAAAATTTTATTTAGTTTTTTTTATTGCATCTAAGAAATGCTTGCTATCTTTTACGTTTGTTTAAGCAGCGCGTTTTCTTGGTTGTTTATAAAAGTATGTTTAAAAAATATTCACTAAACTTTAAATGAAACCAATAAATACCAAATTTATGAGAATACATTATATGTAATAATTTTTTCAAGCACTCTCATCTTATATTTTAGATTTGAAGAAAATAACCCTGTTAGTGCATCGATTCAAAGTGATCCTCCACAAAACGAGAAAAGATCGAAGAGGAATTGGTTTTCAAGGTTTTCTTTGTTAAATTTTGTAAGTTTATTTTGATTTATTTTTTTATGTACTGAGAAAATGACCAATGTATAATGTTATAAAGTGAGACACAGGACTACCCAAATGTTATCGTTGAGAAATTTATGAAATTTTTTAATTCATGCAAAAGGAATGGAGTCTGCTCTCAAAATTTAATAAAAAAAAGTTCACTCAAAAATATGGTCAGAAAGTATTATTAAATAAAAGAGATTAAACATTTATTTCTTTTGATTATTTTATATTAATTGTGATTTATTTTTTACTCATAGATCCTGCATTGAAAACATAAGGATTATTTTATCATCGTGGTTTAGTTCCCGATTTGTTGTGTCATATTCCTATCTTTTTCTTTCTTACATAATTTGAACTTGTCATTTAATGAAAATTTAACTTTGCATGCATTTACATGATTTGTTCATAAATAAATCAAAAATAAGTGTTTCGTCCTACATGAAAAAAACTTCCTTATTGTCTTTTTTTAATATACAGTTGTTTGGTATACATATATAATCGATTGTACATAAAACACACAATGTAGACAAGCTAAAATTTTCCTTTACTTCAACATTTGAATCGCCAGATTTTTATGTAGACTAACACAGGGGCTGATCTTCCATAAGACTATGACCCCAAATAATAGTTATTTTTAAATCAAGAAAATAAAGCAGTAAAATACACAATTTCAGCAAAATTAGTCAAGTGGGGTAAGTGTGATAGGGTTTCTGCATTTTTCATTAAAAAAATTAGTTCTCTACTTCAAGTAAATTCCAAATCCTATAATTGGTAGTGAATTATTATAAGAAACATACCTATGTAGAAAAAAATTATATGTTTGAATTCCAAATTTAAGTGAATAAAATTTGCATTTCACAATCCATTGCTATTTTATCACACTTACCCCACATAGGGGGTAAGTGTGATTTCAGTTGCAATAAGTGCTTTCAAGCCATATAAATTACCTAGCATACAGTTTCCTTAACAATTTAATATAAACATATATTTATTAGCATTTTACATCTTATTAGAAATATACGGATAAGAAAAATCAAAAATATTAAGAATGAGTTTTTGGTTGATGTTGTGATATAATAAACTATAGTCAGGATGTAAAAGAAACAAAAAAAAATTAAGTAAAAATACCTATGGTGCTATTAAATTTTTATTATTAGTTAGACTGCTTTTTTTACAGATTGTAACTTACCAAATCTTGCGAAAAATACAGACGTTCTCGTCGGTCCATATTTGGACACGAGAGGTTCAAAACAATATTGTCCTCATCAATTATACACACGTCATCTATATTTGGCCATGAAAATGTCTTTGTTATGCTATCATATTTAAGAAATTTTACAGTAATCCCTTCTCGATTCACTTCATTTTCTGAACTTGTCCCAAAAAGTGCTTTACCGTGCGTTTTTTTAAAGGCAACAAGAATGTAGCATCCTGCAGAAAGGTCAGTTTTTGGTATTTCTAATTCAAAATCCTCTGGCATATTATGAAAGGAAATGCCATTTCCTTTTATTCAATTTTTTATAATAATTTATAATTTAATATAATTTTTATTTTATTTATGTATGTTTTGCACAAGGTAAATGGGGTGTTTTGGAATATCACACTTACCCCATGTCACTTATCACAGTTACCCACAACTGATATTTTGAGGGGTAACTGTGATTGTACTTCCATACTTCACAACATGTGAAATAATAAACCAAAACAGTTTTATATCTTTACCTTGTGCCGTAGTGAGCCTAGTGGTCAGCGTCTCGGTCTCGGGATCGGAAGGTCCTGCGATCGAGTCCCGGTACCACTGAAGACCTACCGAGTATATGCTCGTTAAATCTGTTGGGTCCGAAAGTCCTCTAAGTTCCCATACCAAATCAATACCTCTGGGGGTGACAAGCCAATTCTGGGGATCCTCTAGTTGGCCTCTGTCTCTAAAAATTAGATGGATCCACTTATGTGTGTGTGTTGTCTGTTGTGTCTGTCTTACTTGACGAAGGTTTATAAGCGGGTCGTTGACCAAGCACACAAACCTGAATATATATGTCTACCAACCAATCTTTACCTTTATTCTTCTTACTAACAGAGAAATAAAAAACATGATTTTTATAAAAATACAACACTTATGGAATTTGGAAGAAAACCTTTCGAATATGAAAAAAACCAGATAGTTGCACTTAAATTCAAAAGCTCAAAACTATCTTTAAACTATTATTTAAAGTCAATATTTTTTTAGTTTAAGTATAAATGGTCTAATGGATGGATGGATGTTCGGGTTTTATGGCGCAAGGGCATCTTAGGCCATACTACGCCAAACACTAGGTAATCTAATTAAAAAGGTAAAACAGGTTCATAAAAGCAACACACAACATTTAAAAACAATTAGAAATCTAAAGAAACACAAGCTATTCATAATATTTACACATAACATTTAAAAACAGACATCTAAATCAAAGAATAAAAACCAATATCAATTAAAAAGGAAAACAGGGCATGATATGGGGGATGTGATAAAATGTGATGAATAGACGGGTTTAAAACATTAAAATATTTAAGTCTGCTCAGTGTAAAAGCTGGACAGTCGACTAGTATATGATAAACACTCAATGAAACATCACACATGACACATATGGGCTGATCTTCTGCCAGCAGAAGATGCACATGTGTGAGTCTCGTGTGCCCAATCAGGAGGCGTGCCAGCACTACATCCTGCCTTCTGCTAGGTGATGGAAAAAATGGCCAGGTTATTGATTGTGTTATATTATGGAATTTGTTTACAGTTTGGAGGTCCCATTCGTTTTGCCATACTGTATTGATTGAATGTGCACAGGCCAGTTTGGCATCGGGCAAATTAAGGGGGGCGCCGCTGCCTAGACTAGCAGTCTTTGCAGCGCGGTCCGCCTCCTCATTGCCCGGAATACCAACATGACCCGGCACCCAGCAGAAACGAATTTTGAAACTATTGAGCTTGAGCTTATAAAGGAGCTTTACAACTATTGATATTAAGGGATGATATTTGTATGAGAAATTACTAAGGGCATCAAGCACACTTTATGAATCGGAATTTATGATCCATAATTTAGAGTTTTGATCTGCAATATGATGGAGGGCGAGATACATTTAATAAATTTCTGAAGTAAAAACCGAGCAAGAAGGATTAAAGGTTTCTGCTATGGTGATGTCATTAAAAACTGCTGCAGAGCCAACGTGGGTGTGAGACTTTGAACCATCCGTGAATACAGGTTTAAAAGAAAAGTAAAAAAAAACCGATGTTCATTAAAAATTTGTAAAATAGCTGAATCGGGCATTGATGACTTTTTAAAATTAATGATACTATGAATATGTACAGGTGATTCTTCCCAAGGTGAAAAGTTGTCGTTGTAATTAAAAACCCTAAAATCATCAAGATCAAGATTATCTATGAGCTTTTTGATACGTATTGAAAATGTTGGAATAAAGGACTTTTTATTTAAAAACAACTGCTGGAATTGCGGATTTAAAATTTGAGGATATAGAGGGTGATCATGGTTACTTTTAATATTGAAATAGGCAGCTAATGAGTTTTTCCCGACGATGTTGCAGAGATGGCTCCTGGCACAGAACATAAAGGCTTTGTACAGGAGATGTACGAAAAGCCCCAGAAGCCAACCTCAGACCCTGATGATGAATGGTGTCTAAATACTTGAGGGCCGATTTTCTGGCAGAACCATAGGCAGCGACACCGTAATCTAGCTTGGATCGTATTAAAGCCCGGTATATTCTCAGCATAGATGTTGTATCAGCACCATAAGTTGTGTTACATAGTACTTTTAATATGTTCAGCGACTTATTGCACTTCTGCCGTAGATGTTGAATGTGTGGCAGGAAGGTGAGCTTCCTATCAAAAATAACACCCAGAAATTTTGCCTCCGATCTAACAGGCAGAGCCACACCATTTAAAGTGATTTCTGGGTCAGGATGTAGCCCACGCTTCCGGCAGAAATGCAAGCAGATTGTTTTCTGGTTTGATATAACAAAACCGTTATGATTTGTCCAATCCGTGATCTTGCGGAGCAATAGGACGGTAGTTTCCAGCATCTTGAGGGTCCTTTCCTGGCTTGACAATTGGAATAACAATTGCTCTTTGCCAGGAAGTCGGGAAAACCTTTTCATTCCATATTCTATTATAGAGTTTTAAAAGGACTTGTAAAGAATTGTTATTTAGATGTTTTAGCATTTCATTGTGGATTTTGTCATGACCGGGGGCTGATGGATGGCATTTTTTTAGGGCGCTCTGTAGTTCTCTTAGGGTGAAACTGCAATTGTATCCTATATTCCGGGAATATGCAAATTTAAGTTTATTAAGGTCTTCTTGATGTTTAACCTTTAAAAATTCAGCATTGTAGTTGGTACCATTGGAGACAGCTGAAAAGGCTGCTCCGAGCTGATCTGCAATATCTTTTTGGGAAGTAATTAAAATATTGTTGTCTTTTAAAATAGAAAGCGGCTGCGAGTCAGCGTAACGACCCGAAATTCTTCTTGCTTTCTTCCAAACTGTTTTTGATGTTACGTGACCACGGATGGAATTGAGGTATTGCTGCCAAGATGACCTTTGGCTTTCACGTCGTATCCTACGGGCATGGGACCGAGCCCTTTTAAATTCAATCAGATTTTCCTTAGTAGGATAGCGACGAAAAATAACCCAAGCTCGCTTTTTTTGTTTTTCAGCCCGAGAACAGTCGTGGTTCCACCAAGGTTTAGGAGATTTTGGAAGTCTACCTTGGGTCATGGGAATAGCTATACCAGCAGCATCCAAGATAGTTTCAGAAATAACATTAACAGCCGAGTCAATATCACCTGTTTCAACCATGTCGTCCGTCAACTCAGCGTGGGTTGTAAACATATCCCAATTCGCTTTGTTGAACTTAAATTTTTTGGGTATTTCTTGTTGAGGTGGTGGGCTCCTCGACGTTAAAATAACTGGAAAGTGATCACTGTCATACAGGTCGCTTCCAACCCCGAAAGACCAGTCCAACGAAAGTGACGGCGAGCAAATGGCGAGGTCGACAGCATGGAATGTCCTTGAAGGCAGGTGAAACAGTAGGACTTCCGTCATTAAGCAAAAACAGATTTTGTCCGTGTATCATCTGTTCCATTATTGATCCTCGGCTGTTGTGTTCAAAACTGCCCCACATTGGGTGGTCGCCATTTAAGTCACCCATGAGAAAGAATGGGGCAGGGAGCTGCTGAACTACATTTTCCAAATCTCATTTATTAACAACATGGTTCGGTGGTAAATATATGCAACAGATGGTGACAAGGTGGGAAAGTTGAATTTGGATTGCAATGGCTTGGAGATTGGTATTGATGTTCAAAATACTGGTGGGCAATCGGTTAGAATACACGATTGCAACTCCACCACAAGCCCTTCCACCGTCTGAGTAGTCTTTTCGCAAAAATTCATAGGATGTTATTTTTGTGATATCGCCTGCTCTTAGGAATGTTTCCTGCAAGCAGACTACATCAGGTGCATATTTATCCATGATTGCCTTGACACCGTCTTTATTGTGTCGGAAACCACGACAATTCCACGAGACTATTCGGGTCATTTAGGGAAGTTAATCGGTGGGTGTTTAGTCACCGATTTTTCTCGAGGCATCAGATGTTGTGGTGCCTCGAGTCCCGCCTCAACATCCATTTCTGGAGAATCGGAGGAGTCAGAGCTATTAAGATTATTTGTGTTTAAGGATCTGCTTCTAGATTTAGTTTTTTGTTTTTTGGGAGACCTTTCTAAACGTTTGACTGATACTGGAGACTTGCTAATTCTTGGGGGTTTCTGTATGCCTGGTTTTACTGTGGTATCACGTGTTTGTGAGCTGGAGGATGAAGTATTGTTTTTCGTAAAGGAAGCTATTGTGTTTGTAGATTTAACCTCTTGGAGGTACTGTTCCCTAAAGATATTGCATTGGATAGCTATGGAAGAAGTGGTTACTTTAGTGGCAGCTGCGTATGATACGTTAGGTTTAGGCAGGGTTATTGATACTTGACTGCGAGCTTCTTGATAAGATACATTTTTAGTTACTTTGATATATTGAATGTCTCTCTTCTTTCCACCTAGGACACCCCCTGAAGTTGGCAGTGTGGTCGCCTCCGCAGTTTAAGCATTTAGGTGGAAGCTGACAAGAGAAAGAATGGCCTTTAGCAGAACAGTTTGAACAAAATTCTTCTTGAGATCTGCAAGTTGCTTTGGTGTGTCCGTACCTTTGGCAGTGAAAGCAGCGCAAAGGGTTCGGAATATATGGACGGACGGGACAGTTTAGATAGCCTGCTATTATATGTTTTTTTAGGTTAGGTGTGCCAAAAGTCAAGATTATGTGTTGAGTATTAACTCATTCATTTCCTCTTTTTATGGTAATTCGTTTAACTTGGGTGACATTTTGGAGTCTTAGGTTTTCCAGAATTTCTGATTCTGATACATTAATTAGATCTCTCTCAGAGATGACACCACGGCAAGAGTTTAGAGAGTTGTGGGGTGTGACAGTAATCGGGATATTGCATAATAGTTTTGAGTTCATAAATGATCTTGATTGTATGTAGGTGCTTGTTTCAATGAGTAGGTCTCCAGATTTAAGTTTTTTTACAGATTTGGGGTTTCCTCCGATTCCCAGTAGTCCTTTTTGAATTGCAAATGGTGAGATTTTTGATAATTGCTGTGTCGCTGAGGTTATGACAAGAAATTTCGGGTATAGTGAGTTAATGTCAGTTAAATGTTTATTCTTTTCTGACGTTATATTTGGCGGACTTAACCCCCTGCCTGGGCTTTGAGAGAGAGCCATGATTTAATATAAAAAGAGTTCATCCCCGTAGTCCACAGGTAGCTCCGGATACCCTTTCTCACCCACCTACTGCAACTGCGCTGGAGTGGCCGGGATACGGCAGGGGCTTACCGGCTCTGGGCAACTTACAATGATAAGGGTGCGAACTATCGCAAAAAAAAAACATAAGCCCAGCCTTCGGCAGGGTCCCTAGGCAGTACTACGGAGACATAGCGTTACGGGTTCGGGGTGTGGATCCGCACTGGGCACCCCTAGCCGCAAAACTAACCCTTTTCCGGAGCAAAATACCAAATGGCAGTGTTGTCCAATACGTCAGAAAACAAAGTATTGGACAGCAGTGCCATTAGGCGAGCCGATTACCAGGGGCGGGATCCCTCCTGGCGCCCGTCAATCAGTGAAGCATGGACCAAAGGGCACGCAACAGTGGCCTCAGGAAACTAACACCTGTCCTATGGGAGGCCACTGCAGGAACCCCAGGACTCCACTTTCCTCCAGAGATACTCCTTTCAGATTTTTAGAATGATTCCCAAAGTTACACAAGGGCTGTTTATCACACTTACCCCATATCACACTTACCCCACTTGACCATATAATTAACAATAGGCTAAATTTTTTACCTAGAAAACAATAATTGCTTAAATCATAACCAATATGGCTTTAGGGAGAGTTATAATACAACAATATGCATCAATAATCTTCTAAAATTCATTATAGATAGAAAACAAAATTTTACATATACCTATCCCTACTAGCGTTTGATTTTAACGGGGATTTGACTGTGCCAACTGTGATCTAATTAAAAATAACTTAAGCTTCCCTCAATACATCCAAAATCTTCTCTCCAGTTACTTATGCAATGGTCGCTTGGAGATGGTGTTCGCCACTTCTTTATCACTAGGGGTTGTCCCTGCCCAGCCTTTGGAACATTGTGGATCTTTTAAACGAGTTCGATAATACTGGCGTTATTGCTTACGACTTCTGCGTTCTCGGCTGGGTCTAGGAGGGTAACTACTGGAAATAACTTGGTATATCGATTTCAACAAAAAAGTGAGTCTATGGGGCTTACCCTGTCTAAAGACAAAACTCTTGGTATGATCTTTGGCGGGGACCTCTCCAGGCGATGCGATCAAATTATTTATTTCCAATTTTGTAACAAACTTAAGTACTTAGGCATTATAATTGACAATAAACCCTACTTTACATATCATTTAGAATACCTTCAGGACAATATTACTCAATATAACACCAGGCTTCGCAGGGTAGATAACAAATACTGGGGTGTATCCTATGAACTTATCAGAACATGGTACTTGAACCCAGGTCTGCTTTCCTAATTTGAATTGCCATGGGATCAGGCGGTTGAGGTCTATTCATAGACAATGCTTGGTGAAGATCTTCAAGAATTATAAAGCAGTTTCCAACACGGCGCTATATACTTTATCAGGGATTCCGCCAATTGATCTGACTATGAAATACAAAGTAAAAATCTTCAATTTTAAATATAAAAATCAGTCCTATTTTATTTATAATTCTTATCCCTCGGTTAGAGACGTCGAAATTACCAATCTAAAAAAAATAGATCCAAGCGTGCACCCGGCTAATCTTAGCATATTCCCCACCCGACCCAGTAACAAGTTTCCAAAAGCAGATTTATGTGCTTTCACTGATGGAAGCAAATCAGAGACAGGGGTGGGTGCCGGCTTGGTGATCGTTAAAGACTCCAGGGTGTTGCTGACCGAGATGATTAAACTCAAAAATGAAAACACTGTCTTCCAATCTGAGGCGACGGCGATCCTTAAAACAATACTCTTAACTCTTTGTTAATTCTCCCGATAATAGCATAGATATTCATTCTGTTACTATGTCCTCAGTGCTGGAGTCAGCGGCCTTGTACCCGAGATCCCCAATCAACAGTATCATTAGAAACTGCTGCATACAGTCGGCCGATAAGGCCATTCGACTTTTTTGGATTAAAGCTCATGTGGGGATCATCGGAAATGAGGCTGCTGACTGTCGCTGGGGCTGCTGCAGAACTCAGAAAACCAACTAATGACGTAAAAGTTCCTTTTTCATTCGTGAAGAAATGATTTTATGTTGGATTGGCAGAGGGAGTGGGATGCATCTGAGAAGGGACGGCATACCTACAATATCAATAAAGTTTCCACCCAACTTCACTTCAGAAACCTAGTTATCATTTACTTTGTTAAGGGCCAGGGGAGTTTCCCTACCTTTCTTTTTAAGATTGGAAAAATGGATTCTCCCAACTGCTCTTGTGGCAAATTGGGATCTCCCGAGCACTTCATAACAACGAAGTGCTCGAGTTTTAAAACCTTCATTAAAGTAAAAACGGTGTAGACTCCCCTGGCCTATTTTAAAAGAATATATAACAGTAATGGTCTTAATCAATAGTATCTGTAATGAATTAACAAACAATATTCTTTTATCTTTAGTTCCTTCTAGTCTGCGCCCCCTCCGTCTGCCCGTCATTTACGTCGCCTCAGTTTAATTATTTTATGGTCGGTCAGTTGGCGCATCTCCCTCTGTTCGATTTATTTTCTTGATCGTTTTTGATTTACACTTACCGAAATTTATCACTGATTTTCCTTTGGTATTGGTTTTCATTTCTCCCATCTCACCCTTGACCTGACCAATAGCTGGCTTTATTTTTTCGTGCCTGGCCATATGCCCATGCATAGGCCCTTTAGGGGGCCAAGGCCTGCCGTGCCCATTTCAGCTTTCGTGACCAAGGGCTCTGGGGTGCTAGGGATATATGTCTCGGTAAGGTGGTCAGCCTAACGCGGAACCCCCCAGTGTTTAGTTTCCAAGCATGCTTGGTACCCTACCCCTTTTATCGACCCGCTCAAGGGATGAAAGGATGGGTCCCAATGAGCCTCAAAGAGAAAGAAGTGAAAATATAGGTCGCTGATGTCATACCTTTGTAATACAAAATTTTTTAAAAATCGGACGCATAGTACCGAGTTTGATTTTAGACGGAAGTTCAGACAGACAAAAGGAAATCTCAACGATACCTTCCCTTTTTTCAATTATTTCCAATTAAAAAAGCAATGTAGGCCAAAAATCTAGAAGAGTACTCAAACTATTACAATACTTCATTTAGAAGAATTTTAATTTGCAGTAAAATGAATAGTTTTTCTGTACCTAGGAGAATTTCATATTTCAGTTCTCCATATACATTTTCTTTTAGGAGGAGAGAACTTCTCTGGGGCAATTTATTTGTAACAGTAAATTTATTTGTAGGTAATTATGCGAGAAACCAAAAATGTTTCAATGTAATAAATAAAGCAAAAATATTTTAATACATTATTTTAGCCTTAACTTCTCTAGCTTCAACTCATTAACGACGATTGGCAAGAAAACTTGCGACGCGAAAATGAGCTTTCTGCTTAAGTTTATCACCCTAAACAAAATGTATAAGACAAATGAAGACCACTGTCCTGAATAATTAATATAGAAAAAATTACGTTACACGAATCTTAAACTTAAAGTTAACATTTTCATGCGGAAATGAAGGCGTCAAGTTCGTTCACAAAGTCGTCCTTATTAGGTTAAACAGTAACTTACTTAAAAATTGAACTTTTTTTTTTATTTTGATAAATACAAAAATGCCAGTGCATTTCAGTGACCAAAGAAGGCCGCATTTTGGTATAACATTTCCAAATGAACATTCCAAAGCTTCCCCCATTGTAGTGTCCTTTCCGACCCGCCTACTTCAGAGTTGGGTTCCCTTTCTAAACACGGCATAAAAACTGGTCAACTCTTGAGGGACCATCTAGTGAAAATCCTTTCTACAATTTACGTGCAATTCCTTTAGGAATAACAAAAGAGACACTAACATCATCACATATACAGCCCCTTTTATAATCTTTTAAAATTACCTAGTGTTTGCCGCAGTATGGCCTTAGATGCCCTTGTGCCATAAAACCTAAACATCCATCCATCCACAGCCCCTTTTAAACCCCATCGCTGTACTATTGTTAAGTTCCGAACATCTGTGTTCTATGGATGGGGATTCTGTTCACGGGGAAGACACCCCTATCAGTCCCCCAACCCCTCCCCTGTTGGTGATGCCTGTAGTCGAAAACTTTCCATTCAGCTTGTAGTTCACTATTTTTTTCTCAGTCCCTATCTCTGTGACTTGACCTCGACTGAAACATTTCCAAATTGGTTAAACAAACACATCGTCTGATTTTATTTGCAAAAGAATCGCCCGCGTTTATTTTCCACATCTATCACGTATAAAGTATAATAGAATATTAATAATTACTATATATTTAAACATTCTAATTTGTATTCATTGATTGATCCATTGAAGAAGATGGCCGCTCCTTCAAGTCCCCCCCCCCCCACAACGAGTTCTGGCGCATCGAGAATTACGGGTGGTACGAGACCGGCCCTGGCCAGCGGCGCTCTCACAGCCCACCACATCCATGGCACCCAGTGGAGCGTCCTGGTGCACCCTAAAGCAGATGACTATGACGACCGCCTCGTTGCGCGGCTCCGGCGGCACGAGGGGCCCCGCGTCGTCAACATCGTGTGCAGGATGACCGTGGTGGGTCGCGACGGGAAGGACTCGGACCAGGCCGCCACCGTGGCATGGAACAAGGCCGAGAAAGGGGCCAGCGGCGGGGACGTGGTTTTAGCAAGCAGGTGGGTGATCTTCGGCAATAAAGGGAGGTACCTGCCGTCCGGTACACTAACAATCCGGGTGAAGTTGTGGAGTAGGCCCGAACAGGACGGCCCGCCCACCAGCGAGACAACCTTGCACTTGAAGAAGTGCCTCACGTGGACAGTGCTGGACAAGAGCAGGGAGGCCAAGGTGCTGTTTAGCACTCTCGCTCAGCCGGAGATGTTCGACATGAGCTTCACTCCGAAGATCGAAATGACGTATCCGCATCGCCGCAACAACCCTGATGTTACATTATCTACTAATGTCAATGTTGCTGATGATATCTTTTATGATAGTACCTTGTTTGCTAGAAGCCAAAATGATGAAAATCGCGATGATGGCAGAAGAAAGAATTTCAATGCCAGATATCCTCCGAACACCCTTGCCGGGGTCGCTCATGCCAATCACCCCAAAATGATAAACTCTAATGTTTAATTCTTTGATCCTGATGACAAATCCAATGATGTCCAATACGACGAAGAGGACCATTTCAACAAGACCTTTCCTAGGGGCGTCAGGCGCTGCTTCGCCTCCGCACCCTTCTGCTCGGTTTGCAGCATCAACATCCGACAGAAGATCAACTGGAATAGATTGATCTACGTGGACGGTCGCATCTCTATCCGGGACTCGAAGAACAGGGTAATTATGGCAGCCAAAGACAACCAGAGGTTCCCAGCCCACTCCATCGGGAAGCGCGATGGCTCTACGGTAGAGATACCCCCGAATTCATCGACTCCAGCAAGTTGGAGTCGCAGTCGGAACTGAAATTTCACTGCGATTTCCTCGTCTTTGACGGGTCCATGAACCACTGCGTCGCGTCTCCCTGTTACACCCGTTCCAACACGGACGCCGCCCTATTGAATAGTGTTCTAGAGTTGACGTCAAGAGCCTGTACTGGAACGAGGACTACGCTGACCTGGACTTAGTCAGGACGAGGGTGGCCTGAAGTACGTGGCACACAAGTGGATACTGGCCACCAGGTCTCCCGTCTTCCGCAGCATGATAGAAAACATGGAGCTCAAAAAAAAAAGATATCCAAATCCTTCGACCTACTCCTTCAACTCGAGGAACATGGCTTGGTCAACAGTGACTATCGATGCTGGGCCACCTAAACGGGACGTCTTGAAGTTTAACATTTCTCCCGAGTACATCAAACCTTTCCTGAAGTTCCTGTACACGGACAAGCTGTACGCGGACGATTTGACCTGAGAGGACCTCCTGAGGCTGTACCTGTACCCGAAGAAATTCGAGGTCCCTCTGCTGGGCCGCGAATGCGTCCGTCTGATGAGGACGCGGTTCGACTTAGAACTGTGCCTGCCCGCCTTAGCTCTTGGGCACCTTTTCAGCGACCAGAAACTGATGGATTCTGCTGAAAATTACGTCGCCCATCAAAGGCGTGAGATCTTGCTTTCTGACGCTTGGGTACAGTTTGCGAAGGATTATCCGATGCTAATCAGCCCTGTAATAGCCATGCTGAGATCGAAGAGTCAAAATATGAGTTTGAATCTCTATGATTTCGAAAACTGATATATTTTTTAAAGTACTTATAGACGTGTAGGAACATTATAGCGACGTAAATGTTCATAATATGGTTTGCCTAACAGCCATCTACATTGCTACAAAAATCATTTTAACCCACTGCTGCATATGCATACATAGGCCATGAAATCATTAAATTTTCACAATTCATATTTCGTTTATTTTTTTGAAAAATGAAACCAAGACTATTTGCAAATTTTTTATAGCTAGATGTATCATGAACTAAACTAAAGCCCTTACCACCAACTTCCGTCTCCAGCGCGGGCGTGTAGGTGACAGACTTTGCACGGTGGGCTGCCATCGCAAGAAAAATCTAAAACACATCCTTTAAAATTATAGCAGGACCAACGGGAAGCGAATCACTCGTCACGACCACCTAATGACATTTTTAGGCGTGCACCTGGAGCATAAGCGCTTCGAGGTGCACTTAGAACCCAATTTCAATACTGAGAAGTCGGACGTCGTAAACCTGATAACATTGCTACCCGTGGGCAAACCGCTTTCATGATAGATGCCCGGATAGTGGGCGACTCATAGCAAATAGGATGGATGTTCGGGTTTTATGGCGCAAGGGCATCTTAGACCATACTGCGCCAAACACTAGGTAATCTAATTATAAAGGTTAAAAAGGTTCATAAAAGCAACACACAACATTTAAAAACAATAAGAAATCTAAACCAAACACCAGGTTTTCTAAAGAAACACAAGTTATTCACAATATTTACACATAACATTTAAAAACAGACATCTAAATCAAAGAATAAAAACCAATATCAATTAAAAAGGAAAACAGGGCATGATATGGGGGATGTGATAAAATGTGATGAATAGACGGGTTTAAAACATTAAAATATTTAAGTCTGCTCAGTGTAAAAGCTGGACAGTCGACTAGTATATGATAAACCCTCAATGAAACATCACACATGACACATATGGGCTGATCTTCTGCCAGCAGAAGATGCACATGTGTGAGTCTCGTGTGCCCAATCAGGAGGCGTGCCAGCACTACATCCTGCCTTCTGCTAGGTGATGGAAAAAATGGCCAGGTTATTGATTGTGTTATATTATGGAATTTGTTTACAGTTTGGAGGTCCCATTCGTTTTGCCATACTGTATTGATTGAATGTGCACAGGCCAGTTTGGCATCGGGCAAATTAAGGGGGGCGCCGCTGCCTAGACTAGCAGTCTTTGCAGCGCGGTCCGCCTCCTCATTGCCCGGAATACCAACATGGCTCAGCACCCAGCAGAGACTAATTTTAAAACTATTGAGCTTGAGCTTATAAAGGAGCTTTACAACTATTGATATTAAGGGATGAGATTTATACGAGAAATTACTAAGAGCATCTAGCACACTTTTTGAATCTGAATAGATGATCCACGATTTAAAATTTTGATCTGCAATATGATGGAGGGCGAGATATATTTAATAAATTTCTGAAGTAAAAACCGAGCAAGAAGGATTAAGGGTTTCTGCTATGGTGATGTCATTAAAAACTGCCGCAGAGCCAACGTGGGCGTGAGACTTTGAACCATCGGTAAATACAGGTTTAAGAGAAAAATTAAAAAAGCGATGCTCATTAAAAATTTGTAAAATAGCTGAATCAGGCATTGATGACTTTTTAAAATTAATGATACTATGAATATGTACAGGCGATTCTTCCCAAGGTGAAAAGTTGTCGTTATAATTAAAAACCCTAAAATCATCAAGATGAAGATTATCTATGAGCTCTTTGATACGTATTGATAATGTTGGAATGAGACACTTTATTTGAAAAGAATTGCTGGAATTTCGGATTTAAGATTTGAGAATATAAGGGGTGATTATGGTTACATTTAATATTGAAGTAGGCAGCTAATGAAAGTTTTTCCCGACGATGTTGCAGAGATGACTCCTGGCACAGAACATAAAGGCTTTGTACAGGAGATGTACGAAAAGCCCCAGAAGCCAACCTCAGACCCTGATGATGAATGGTGTCTAAATACCTGATGGCCGATTTTCTGGCAGAACCATAGGCAGCGACACCGTAATAAAGCTTGGATCGTATTAAAGCACGGTAAATCCTCAGCATAGATGTTGTATCATCACCATAGGTAGTGTTACATAGAACTTTCAATATGTTCAACGACTTACTGCATTTCTGCCCTAGATGTTGAATATGTGGCAAGAAGGTGAGCTTCCCGTCAAAAATACCCAGAAATTTTGCCTCCGTTCTAACAGGCAGAGCCACACCATTTAAAGTAATTTCTGGGTCAGGATGCAGCCCACGGTTCCGACAAAAGTGCATGCAGAATGTTTTCTGGTTAGATATAACAAAACCATTATTATTTGTCCAATCCGAGATCTTGCGGATTGGAATCTGCAACTGTCTCTCCACTGTACTCATGTTGGTCGAGGCACAGGAGATCTGGAAGTCATCCACAAACAAAGTGCCTTTGACAGCTGGTGGAAGCTGCCTTACTATATCATTGATCTTCAATATAAACAACACTACGCTGAGGACGCTGCCTTGAGGGACACCTTCTCGTTGGTAAAAGTCTCGAGACAGAGTGGATCCGACACGAACTTGGAAAACACGGGTCTTAAGGAAGTTCTGAATAAAGACAGGTAAATTGCCACGAAACCCAAGATGGTATAGGTCTTTCAGAATTCCGTACCTCCATGTTCGATCATAAGCCTTCTCCATGTCAAAAAATATGGAGACCAGGTGCTGATTTCGAACAAAGGCTTCACGAAATGAGGTTTCCAGAAGCAAATATTATCTACAGTGCTTCTATGGTGTCGGAAACCACTCTGAAACGGAGATAAGGCACCTTTTTCTTCCAAGCAATAGACGAGGCGGGCATTGACCATCCGCTCCATCAATTTGCACAGGCAACTTGTCAGGGCAACTGTCCTTTCCTGGCTTGACAATTGATATAACGATTGCTCTTTGCCAGGAAGTCGGGAAAACTTTTCATTCCATATTCTATTGTAGAGTTTTAGAAGGGTTTGTAGGCTATTGCTATAAGGTGTTTCATCATTTCATTATGAATTTTGTCATGACCTGGGGCTGATGGGTGGCATTTCTATAGGGCAGACTGTAGCTCTGTGTGAAATTGCAATTATATCCATTATTTCTAAAAGGTGTAAAATGTAACTTTCTGAGCTCTTCTTGATGCTTTATCTTTAAAAAATCAGCATTGTAATTGGTACCATTGGAGACAGCTGCAAATGCTGCTCCAAGCGGATCTGCAATATCTTCTTGGGAAGTAATTAGAACCCCATTAATTTTTAGAATAGATAGCGGCTGTGAGTCAGCGTAACGACCCGAAATTCTTTTAACTTTCTTCCATACTGTTTTTGATGTTACGTGACCACGGATAGAATTGAGGTATTGCTGCCACGATGACCTTTGGCTTTCGCGTCGTATCCTACGGTCCTGGGACCGAGCCCTCTTAAATTCAATGAGATTTGCCTCAGTAGGATAGCGACGGAAAATACTCCAAGCTCGCTTTTTTTGTTTTTCAGCCCGTGAACAGTCGTGGTTCCACCAAGGTTTATGAGATTTTTTAAGTCTGCCTTGGGTCATTGGAATGACTAAACCTGCAGCATTTAATATAGTTTCAGTAATGACATTAACAGCCGAGTCAATATCACCTGTTTCAACCATGTTGTCCATCAACTCGGCAAGAGTTGAAAAAGTTTCCCAATTTGCTTTAATAAATTTAAATTTGTGTGGTCTTTCTTGTTGGGGTGGTGGGCTCCTCGATGTTAAAATGATTGGTAAATGATCGTTGTCGTACAGATCACTTCCAACCCCGAAAGACCAGTACAGTGAGATAGAGACGGAGAGCAAATGGTCGACTGCATGGAATGTCCTTGAAGGCAGGTGAAACAGAGTGGGACTTCCGTTATTTAGCAGAAACAGATTTTTCCCTTGTATAAGCTGCTCGACTATTGAACCTCGACTGTTATGGTCACTACTGCCCCACATTGGGCGGTGGCCATTAAAATCAATATAATTATATAATTAAAATAAATATATGCAACAGATGGTTACAAGGTGGGAAAGTTGAATTTGAATTGCAATGGCTTATAGATTAGTATTGATGTTCAAAATACTGGTGGGTAATCGGTTAGAATACACGATTGCAACTACAACATTTCATTTAGGGAAGTTAATCGGTGGGTGTTTCGTCACCGATTTTTCTCGAGGCATCAGATGTTGTGGTGCCTCGAGTCCCGCCCCAATTTCCATTTCTGGGGAATCGGAGGAGTCGGAGCTGTTGATTGTTTTTGAGTTTAAAGACCTACTTCTATTTTTGGTTTTTAGTTTTTAGGTGACCTGTCTAAACGTTTAACTTCTGCTGGAGATTAACTAAATTTTGAGGGATTTAGTGTGTTAGATTTTATTGTACCACTTCGAGTTTGTAAGTTGGAGGATGATCAATTGCTTTTAGTAACAGAGGTTGTTGTTGCTATCGTGTTTGTAAATTTTGCTTCTTGCAGATATTGTTCTTTAAACATATTGCACTGGATGGCTATTGAAGATGTGGTTACTTTAGCGGCAGATGCGTATGATATGTTAGGTTTTGGCAGGGTTATTTTTACTTGGTTGCGAGCTTCTTGATAAGATGCATTTTTGGTTACTTTAATGTGTTGAATTTCTTTCTCTTCTTTCCACCTCGGACAACCCCGAAAGTTGGCAGAATCGTCGCCCTCGCAGTTTAAGCATTTTGGTGGGAACTGACACGAATAGAAAGAATGGCCTTTGGCAGAACAGTTTGAACAGTATTCGTCTGGATACCTGCATGTTGCTTTGGTGTGACCATAACGTTGGCAGTGAAAGCAGCGCAAAGGTTTTGGGATATATGGACGTAAGGGACAGTTCAGATAGCCATCTATTATGTGTTTAGGTAGATAGGGCGAGCCAAAAGTCAATATTATATGCTGTGTGTTCACTATGTAATTTCCTTTCTTTATTGTAATGCGTTTTACTTGAGTTACATTTTGGTGTTTTAAATTTTCTAGTATTTCTTGCTCCGAAACATTAAGTAAGTGTTTTTCAGAAATTACACCACGGCAAGAGTTCAAGGTATTGTGGGCTGTTACAGAAATCGGGATATTGCATAAAAGTTTTAAATTTAGAAAGGATCTTGATTGAATATAGGTGGTAGTTTCGATTACTAGATCTCCAGATTCAAGTTTTTTTACAGATTTAGGGTTTCCTCCGATTCCGAATAATCCTTTCTGTATGGCAAATGGTGAAACATTAGCGAGTTGTTGAGTTACTGAACTTATAATAAGGAATTTAGGGTAGAGCGAGTTTATGTCTGTTACAGTTTTGGTATTATTTAAGTCCTGTGTTAGTTGTGGCGGACTTAACCTCCCGCCAGGGCTTTTAGAGAGAGCCATAATTAATAGAGAAAGAATTCATCCCCGTAGTCCGCAGGTAGCTCCGGATACCCTTTCTCACCCACCTACTGCAACTACGCTGGAGTGGCCGGGATACGGCAGGGGCTTACCGGCTCTGGGCAACTTAAAAAAATAAGGGTGCGAACTGTCGCAAACAAAATCCATAAGCCTAGCCTTCGGCAGGGTCTCTACGGAGGTCTCTACTACGGAGACATAGCGTTACGGGTTCGGGGTGTGGATCCGCACTGGGCACCCCTAGCCGCAAAACTAACCCTTTTCCGGAGCAAAATTCCAAATGGCAGTGGTGTCCAACACGTCAGAAAACAAAGTATCGGACAGCAGTGCCATTGGGAGAGCCGATTGCCAGGGACGGGATCCCCCCCTGGCGCCCGTCAACCAGTGAAGCATGGACCAAAGGGCACGCAACAGTGGCCTCAGGAAACTAACACCTGTCCTATGGGAGGCTACTGCAGGAACCCCAGGACTCCCTTTTCCCCCGGTTCAGTCGGTCGCGGCAAACGTGCTGGTCAGAAATGTCTGGCAACAATGAAATAATAAAAATACGAATTATTAAGGGTCCAAATCCAATCTGTACACTTAGTATTTATATAAATTACAATATGGTAAGTATATAAATTAAAATAAGGAAAAGATAATAAAAAATTATAACTCAGCCAAAATAAATAACGCAAGAAAAATAGGTAAGGGAAAAATTCTGTAACTAAGATTCTTATAACAATTAAGAAAGCCGGAATCAACACTAAACCGGACCTTTGCAGAGAGGAAAGAAAAAAGAATGCAAAGGCCCAGCTGGGGAACCTCGGGGTTGCCACTCCCGTGCCCACAAGAAATGAGCTCCCTGAGAAGCTAGGGACCTCGGAATTGCCACACCCGTACCCACCGAATTGCTCCCCCTGAGGGGCACAGCAAATAGAGGCGACTCATAGCAATATACTCATTGCTTCATAGCAAATTTACCCATCGCATTCTTGAATCGATTAAGGATGGATGGATGTTTGGGTTTTATGGCGCAAGGGCATCTAAGGCCATACTGCGCCAAACCCTAGACTTTATTTTTAAAAGAGAAGAATCGATTAAGGAGAAGAGAAAGAGCTGCTCAATTTAAGGGGTTAGTGACTTCCCAACTTGTAAATATCAGAAACAACCGAAATCCTTCTACCTCCTTGGAGGATTCTGCCTCAGAGGATATTACTCCGACTTCTACACCTCTTAGTTCCCCTGAAAGAACTCCGGTGGATATTTCCCTATTAGAGAATACTATCGTCTACCACTGGGTTTCAGCCTATAATGAGGAGCTTAACCAACTTGACCACAGCCCAGTCTGACCATGGGAGTATCTCGGAAGTGCCATCGCATATACCGACCTAGTTCAGGACGAGGCAATTCCACTTTCAGAAAGGTTTTCCAATTCCAACAGACTTAAGATCAGTAAACTTAGGAAAAGGGGTTTGAGATTTGGTTTACTACACAAGTCTAAACGCAAATTAAGATGGTGCGCATGCTCATTGAGAGAGGACACGTAATTTCCAAACCCCATGCCCCGGATTGTTTGTGTTCAAGCTGCAAAACGTTTCTGCGCGATTCCGGCTCATCTATGTCGCAGATCCGACTAAACGCATACAAAGCCGTCGCCAATCCCACCTACATCTGGCAGGTCACTGACGATCCCATTCTCTACTGCTTCGAAATAGATCGGGAAATAGAAACGTGCTCTGACATGGACAAGGAATTCAAAGTGGAGTACGAGCAACTAGGGACCGAGGTGCGCGATTTCACCGTCCAGCTTCTGTCCTAGTGTCGCGACACCACCGAGACGGGTCATTCCCTGTAAAAAGGACAAATCGATGTTCCGGATACTTTGCTTTTTATTTTCAAATTATATATGCATGTGATTTATTAGTGTAAACTGGCCCACAACCTAACTAGTCCCACTTAAAAAATATCAAATTATAATTTACTTACATAAAATTTCATTTAAATACCCGATTTGTCACTCCCTCACACTGTCCCTGCATGCTTTTACAACTTTTAACGTCCTAAATAAGGCCGTTTTAAATATATAATCCTTTTTGGCGGAACTATTTATGGTTAACTAGTTTCTGTAGTTTCCGAAAATGTATCTGATGTTTTTCTACTATCAATAGTTTTATGTAATTTTATGAGTATGTAATGTCCCTGGGTTGTAGTCACTCCTATAACACTGCTTTAAAGTTCAATTAAAATCTTACTAGACGACTAAGAAATCAAATTTAAATTGACATGTTATTCTTACAGGATTGAGGCTTCTAAATCAGCCATCAGTTGTTTTGATCCATGAATGATAACGTTTTTACAGTACTTTTAGTATTAAAAATATCATGGAAGTCTTTTACTGCCGTCACTCACTCAATCTCATTTACTGATTATAGATAAGTGCCATAATTTTTTTACTTGTCTCAAATTGTGGGAATTTAAATGTAGATTAACATACAATCTCCAGACCTTATATTTTTTTTTTTGAAATTGATTATTATTTAATATATATATTTTATAAAATATATATTTTTTAAAAGTGCAATTTGCCCCATTTACAGAAAATGACTCCCTACCTTGGGGTTTCCCAATTGGAAGGAGATCCGAAGATTAAATTCCCAAAGGAAAGGAAAACCCTACCTTGACTACAAAGGCGAGAAAAAATTTGTGGGGGCATTCTTTGGTACAGAAAGGGGTGCGGGTTTGCTCTTTTGGCTTGGGGAGTTCCTTTTCCTGGCCTCGATTTTCGTTTGCTTGGGGAAAGATGCTGAAATTGCTTCTGGGGTTTCCTGATGTTTCCCTTTTTCTGAGCTTAGCACTGACTGGGGCTGCCATGGTTTTGGCCTCAAAAGAAAACCACTCGCCCCTCAACCGATTCTTGCCCCAAATTTTTGTGTCCTATCTTATTTTTTTGTTGAGGGTTTTTTTCTTACGGGAAACCACTTGGACCCCGGAAAAGTTCCCAAGGTTCCACTTCAGACAGGCGTTGAAGGTATAATCATTATTTATTTTTTTGGGGCCATTTTTCTGGGCTACTTTTAACACAACTTTAAGTGGAAGTAAGAAAATGATTTTTAAAAGGCTCTGGGGGAATTGGTATGACATAAAACAAGAAACTGGTTTTTTGGTAGTGACTTTATACTTTGGAAATTTTAAACTTACGCGGAAGTTTCTGGAGGGTCGACAGCACAACGGGAAAATCCTGGAAAAGTTAAAGTTTTTTGGGCGTGGTGACGACGCGGGTGCTTGGGGCAAAAAGCGGTTTGTTTTTCTGTCGGAATCGTTCTTGGGTTTTGGAAAACTAGCCCAAATTCTGCCAGCCCGAACCCCGAGACTCGGCCCATTGCAGGTCTTTGATGAGCCCGGGTTATCCTCCAGATTGCCCCCACTTCCTTTTGGGGTTTTTACCTTTTTCCGGGCCCTTACGAACCCTTCCCCCATTGCTCTGACTCCCGGATGTGTGCGTACTACGACGGCATGAAGCCCGAGGACAAAGGGCGGAAACACCAGGACTCCAGCAAAAACAGAAATGATCAATTTTCGGGAAACTGTCATTTAACCTAGCTACTAGAAAATTAAAATTTCCCTTTTGGAGAAAGTGCAAAGGGCCCCTTTAAAAATCAACCTCCCCCCATC